>CM053032.1:201615588-201855251 GCA_028564925.1 Lithobates sylvaticus
TACTCATCCTGCACCAAAACTCAAGAAAATTTGGGAAGTATCTCAAATGATTCTAAAAAAATTCCAACGGAGCTATATGCCAGAAAGAGATATTAACAGAGATGAAAGTTACACTTTCTTGGCCTGCAAGGCTCAGCTGGATACACTACATTGCATCAAAGAGAGCACGATTTGGCATAAAATCTTTCACGCTATGCGAATCGTCAACTGGCTACATTTGGAATTCAGTCCTATACACTGGAAAAGGAACAAAATTCAACCCAAAATACAGCAACTATGGATGGCAACATCTTACTTTCTTTCACTGATTGAGCCATTACTAAATCAGGGCTATTGCATAACAACTGACAACTTTTACACGTCTCCTGAACTTTATGAGTTTCTTCTGCAGAGCAAAACAGATGCCTATGGAACCATTAGGGATAACCGGCACGACATGCCTCCAATGTTTGGCAATAAGAAGATGAAGACTGGAGAAATGGTTGCCTGCAGAAAGGAAAAATGATGGCACTACGATTGCGTGGCAAGAAAAATGTGTGCCTAATGAGTACAGCTCATAATACCTCCACTGATATCATATGCACAAAAGGTAGGAAAGAAATCATGAAGCCACAAATAGTGATAGACTACAATAACACCATGGGAGGTTTTGACAGAGACGACCAAGCAATGACATTCTATCCAGCAATGAGGAAACAGCAAAAAAAGTACTACAAGAAGATCTTCAGGCATCTTCTTGAGCAATGCCTACATTCTGCTAAAAGAAAAAGAGTGACAAGCCTTAATTCATTCTGACTTTATTTGGAAAGTTGCCAAACTGATGTTTGTGAACCACCAAACACCAAAGGCTTTGAATAGAGCTGGGCGTTGTGCTGCTGGCATTGTCAACCCGGAATGTCCGACTGGTCGTCACTTAATGGACTACATCCCACCAACTGAGAAAAAGTCAGAGCCTACAAGGATGTGCGTGGTTTGTTGCTCAAAGCAAGATGACAGTGGAAAGAAAATCCGAAAGAAAACCACGTTCCATTGTCCTGATTGTGACGTCGGACTTTGTGCAGTCCCATGTTTCAACATTTTATAATACCTGGGATGTGTACCAAACCAATATGCAGTGTCTAGTATTAAAGTGACTAGTAATATTGCACCTTTCTTTGGACAAATGTCAGTGTTTTTGATTTGATTACACTATTGAATAAAATGTATTATTATTATATTATTATTTGTTATTATTTATAGTTATTTATTAAAATTTATGATTTTGTGTTTGAAACTTTACCATACCCGGGATGTGAGTTATTCCTAAGAATTACAGGCCTACAATATAAAATGCCAAATTTTCATGCAAAACATTGCACCGCTTTGGCATAATCAGACATAATCATATCGCCAGGGAGGTTAATTTCCAACGGCGTCAGAATAGAATAAGAAAAACATTCGTTTAACCACACGCAATTGCACCGTGATTCTGCCTGCGATCCCAAAACACTTTGCAAAATGGACAATCATACCACGTTTGTTCAGGTGCCATTCATTTTCAATGCCACCTAAATGTGGAATGCGATTCTGCTGTGATTATTGCGTTATAAATCACGTTGCAATTGCAGCAAACTGCATTTTGCAAAGCTTGCCACCTAAAAGAAGCTCTTTTTTGGGCGACAAGCTTTGCACAATGCGGTTTGACACAACTGCAGCACGATTTAGCACGCAACAATCGGTGCAGAATCGCACTCGCATTTAGGTGTCATTGAAAATAAATGGCACCTGAACAAGCATGCTGCGATTTTCAGTTTTGCAGAGTGTTCTGGAATCGTGGGCAGAATTGCAACGATTCTGCTCCCAATTGCAAACGTCCAGGTGTGAATGGGGCCTTAGTGAACTGGGTGAAGCTGTGCTGACTTCCATCATCCAATCACGTGCAAGCAAAAATGCTGTTTGTTTTTATTTTTAGTGAAATTTCTCCACATCACTGGGGAAAATTCTCTTGCAAAGTGAACAGCCTATTTGCCTTTAGTTTAGTAATCAATAAGACAAAGAGGACAACACATACTATACTATAGTGCAGTATACTATACTATAGTGCAGTATACTATACTATAGTGCAGTATACTATACTATACCAGTAGACACAATAGCCTTTTTTTTATACACAAAAAAAAAGCAAAACATTTTGTTATTGCTTTGCAACCAAAGATGTGGAGTATTTGCAGAATATCTTTCGGTAAAGAGAAAGGTGGTGTAAACTTTAATTATTGCAAAGTTTCTTTTTGTTTTTTTTCAGAGCCACAGTCGTACAAACGGAGTCGGTTTTCTGGACTAATGTCAATAGTCAAACACTTTCATATTTGGCAGTGCCCAGCAACACAGCTAGTTCCACAGCGAGCACCACTACCACCACTAACACCACTACCACCACTGCAAGAGCCACTAACACCTCTAGTTCCACTTTAAACAATGGAACATCGGTTACAAAAACAACAACATCCATCAACAACAACCAGTCTAGTGGTGGATCCCAACTTTGTGTAAGTTTATTTCATCATTTAAATTTTATGTTGTTTTTTTTTTTTCATTACAAGGAGTAACAGGGTAGTGTCAGGTACTCCTAGGTCAGATTTCAAATTCTATGGCTTGATGAAGGCAAAACTATTTATTTTGGTAGTTCAGTTATTTTTATTTATTTCATAGTTTCATAGTTAGTAAGGTTGAATAAAGACATCAGTCCATCCAGTTCAACCTGAGCGAGTGTCTACAATTGTCCCCATCCCTGTACATTGCACACTCACATCAGTCCCTACCCTCAAGGAGCCCACAATCTAAGGTCCCCATTCATATACTAGGGCCAATTTTTTGACAGAAGCCAATTAACCTACCTGCATGTCTTTGGATTGTGGGAGGAAACCGGAGTACCCGGAGGAAACCCACGCAGGCACAGGGAGAACATGCAAACTCCAGGCAGGAAGTGTCGTGGTTGGGATTCGAACCAGCGACCCTTCTTACTGCTAGGTGAGAGTGCTAACCACTACACCACTGTGCCGCCCATTTATATGTTTATATATTTTTTTAGTGTAAGGATTTACAAGTTTAACTCTCTTGCTGCGAGAGCCTTGTTTATGTTTTTTGTACACATGTTTAAAAATAAATTTTAGCCCTGAAAATTGCACAAACCCCCACACATTATATATTTTCTGAAAGCAGGCACCCTAGACAACAAAATAGTGGTAGTTACAATTTTGTGTATAACACAATATTACCGCAGGTCTAGGGAACCCAACATTTCAGTAAAAATTACACTAAAAGTTAATTTTGGGGCACACAACCTCAATAAATTACCCAATATTTTGTAAAATATAAAAGATAAGGTTGCACCAAGTGAATAGATACCCAACATGTCAAACCTTAAATTTGCATGCACTTGTGAAATGGTGACAAACTTCAATACTTAAAACCCCCTATAGGTCATCAGTTTAGCATTACAGAGGAGGTGCTAGAAATATTGCTCTCACTCCGACATGCTCAGCGATATGCATTATCTGTATCACAATCAGAGTTCATGTGTAGGCGTCCCATTTACGTTCTTATGTGAATATATGTGGGGGTGGGGGGCCTCAAAAAAAATGTTTTTGGGGGGTGTGGGGGGATGTTTATATGCCTGGGTGTAACTCTAATTTTTTTCACATACTGGGCAAAAAGTCCCCTATGTGATGATTTTTTGGTGACAAGTTCTCATTTAAAATTTAAAATAAATATACAAATAAATAAAAATAATCATAAATAAATAATAGATAGATACAATAAATGAATACTATGTAATCATAATAATAATAAATAATATTATTATTAATAAATAAATAATGAACCCTTAACCCCTTAAAAAAAAATAAAAAATAAACACCCTAACACAAAATAAATAGATAAATTATTATTCCTATTATTAATAATAATAATAATAATAATAATAAAACAACAAATTATTATTATTATTATTTATTATTATTAATAATATTATTAATAACAATAATATAATAATAATGTTTTTTGTGTTTGGTTGTTTATTTATTATATTTATAATATTATTATTATTATTATTATTAATAATAATAATAATATTATGCATAATAATTTGTTTAATATATTTTTTAAGGTTAAAAGTTCATTTTTTTTTATTTATTATTACATATTATTCATTTATTTTATTTATTTATTTATTTATTCATGATGATTTTTAGTTATTTGTGTACTTATTTTATTTAGTTTGCATTTATTTATTCATGTTTTATTACTAGTTTTTTTTTACAGTTTTTCATTTGAGCAGAAAATCATGCAAAAACGCATGACATTTATTTCTATGGGAATACAAATATTCCAAAAATGCAAACCTGCTCAATTTAAGCTACAAAAAAAGCTCCAGAACTTTTTTGAACTTCAGGCGTTTGGCTTCAGATGACTTGGAGTGGAAATGTGAACCAACTCAATACAGTAGAGAATAATCGATTTTTTTTCTCCTCCAGCGTTTTGGAGCTTCAAGCTAGAAAACGCTGAGGTGTGAATGGGGCCTAAGAGGGACATCCAATAATATAAACCAGACAGTGGCTCTAACTCATCTTCGCACTATCCAAAACAAAATAAAAGTTTTGGCTGCAGTTGGAATTAAAGTGATTGTAAAGGATCGTTTTTTATTTTTTTTAAAATAACAAACATGTTATAATTACCTCCACTGTGCAGCTCGTTTTGCACAAAGTGGCCCCGAAGGTCTTCTTCTGGTGTCCCCTGGAGGCTTTCCCCGCATAAGATAACCCCCTAGGAGAAGCGTTCTCCTGAGGGGGTTACCTTGCGCGCAACATCCAGAGTCCAGCATTTGCGTCCACACACTCAGGCCCATCCCTGGCGCACGTGTCATTGGATTTGATTGACAGCAGCTGGAGCCAATGGCTGCGCTGCTATCAATTTATCCAATCAAGAGAACCCTGTGGAGAGCGGGGCAGCGTGTCCCCGCCGAGGAGGTGCAGGGGCTCAGGTAAGTAAGATGGGGGGGCTGGCGGGCCGGTAATATCTGCCAGGTGGTTTTTCACTTAAATGGATAAGATGACACAAGGTTTTACAACCCCTTTAAGGACCAAATTGCTATCCTAATTCTGCTTCATAACATGGAACGTTACCATTAAACTGAAAGTTAGCTTAAAAAAATTCCCTACATTTACATCAAACACCTATTATGAAGTGTGTCCAATGTTTAGAATGGAGCTGGGAAAGGTTAAAATCCCTGACAATTGGCAGGAACTGCTAATGTATAACAAGCTTATTAATATTTACAAAAAAGTAGAGAATTTATGTGGTTTGGACTTCACTGTGAAAAATAAATCGATAGACTTTGTTTTACAATTTGATTAATTTAATTGTGAATAAATTCTGTACATTTTATATTACAGATCCAGAATTTTCAAGCATTCCTGTTGTTCTGTGTTGTCGTGATCATTTCTTTCTTGGTACAATGAATGCTGGTAGTTTTCTTCAAGACAGAAGATGTGATGTCCTTAATGTACTGAATATATATATATTAAAATGATGATGGTCAATGGCAAGATGATTGTAGAAATACAGGATGTTAGTATGGCATATATTGTGTATTTTTTATATACTACAATTAAATAGGTATTGAGGTCCAAAGCGGAGAGATGATGTATCAACAGATTGCTAAAAGAGATGCATTGAAATTGTATCAATGATAAATACATATATATATAATATATATATATATATATATATATATATATATATATATATATATATATATATAATATATATATATATATATATATATATATTTATATATATATATATATATTTGTTTATAACCATGCCAAGGTGTTTGTAATTTGCTCAGGTTGAAAGAAGCATATTAGTGGTTTCATGTTCATGATATACAAAGCAAAATATTTGTCCACTTCCAGTATGGCAACTATGTAAGCCAGGGGTGCCCAACCACAGCACCCTCTGATGTGTCCCGCCACCTCCTGTTCTGGGATGGCGGGTTGGCAAGCCCAGGTCGAGGGTTCCTGACACATCATCCCCGAGCATCAGTGTGAAAGATGGAGTCGGCACTAGAAGATGCAGAGCTGATGCTTCCTGTATAGCGCCGGCTCCTGTCACAGGTGGAATGATAATAAATGTACTCCGCCTGTGACCAGAGCGATACAGGAAGCATTGGCTCTGCTCCCTACTGCAGCCGCATGCTTCCTCCAGCGCTGGTTCCTGTCACACTGATGCTCAGGATGGTGGGTCGGGAACCAGCCAGCAATACCCACCAGCAGTACCCATTAGCAGTACCAGCAGTACCAGTCAGCAGTACCCACCAGCAGTACCAGCCAGCAGTACCAGTCAGCAGAACCCACCAGCAGTACCAGCCAGTAGTACCCACCAATAGGGATGGGCGAACGGTTCGGGCCGAACTTTGGTTATTCGGATGTTCTGCGAACACCAAACAATATGCGTTGTTCGGTGAAAATTCGGAACACCGTTAAAGTCTATGGGACATAAAAGGGGTTGTAAAGGTTTGTGTTTTTTTACCTTAATGCATCCTATGCATTAAGGTTAAAAAACACCTGGCAATGATGGCCCCCCCAGCCCCCCCGTTTACTTACCTGAGCCCATTCACCTGCTGTGCATGTCCCCCGGTGTCCTCTTCTCCACGGAATCTGGCAGTTGATTGGATAGATAGGAGAGATTGAAAGCAGCGCAGCCATTGGCTTGCGTTGCTGTCAATCACATCCAATGGTGCGGCCCGCAGGGGGGCGGGACCGAGTCATACACGCTGTGTCTATGGATGCAGCGTGTATGACAGGGAGCGTGCCCACAAGCTAACCCCCTCGGGATAGATCTTCCTAGAGGGAGGTTAGCTATTGTGGGGAGGAGCTGAGATAGCCACGAGGGACCCCAGAACAGGAGGATCGGGGCCACTCTGTGCAAAACGAACTGCACAGTGAAGGTAAGTATGACATGTTTGTTTTTTAAAAAAAAAACGAGTTTGCTTTACACGTTCCCCAGCTACCCGCAATCCCCGTCCTAGGGACCCCCACCTGTTTCTCTAACTTTCCCCCTTCATATCTGATCCGAATTTCAATTGCTTTCTTGGTGTACCTCGTGGACTGGCGGGGTATCTACACGAGCCTACTTCCACTACGTCCCGCATATCGCCACACGCGCTATACACACACCAATCCCGATAGTGAGCCACGTCTACACACCCTCTTCAGCGATGTTACCTCCCAATCAAGGACCTACTGAACGGGAAACTACAGTGGTATCTCTCAAAGGACTTAATGCCCCCGAAAAGCAATCCCAAGTCCTGACCTCGCTCCATAGATATAGGGCCAGTATCGCTTTCCTCCAAGAAACCCATTTCAAATCGAACTCAGTACCTAAATTCTCAAACGCACGTTACCCGACTGCCTTCCATGCCACCAACGACTTGGCCAAAACCAAAGGGGTATCGATCCTGATTGCTAAACACTGCCCATTCCAGGTCTCAGACACTTGTATCGACAAAGAAGCCCGTTTCATATTCATAAAAGGTTCCCTGTATGGCAAACCAATTACTCTAGCTAATATCTACGCGCCCAATACAGGCCAAGCCGCTTTCTTTACCTCCACCTTAAACCAACTCGCCACTTTCAAAGCAGGGATACTTATACTTGGAGGAGACTTCAACACCCCCCTAAATCCACCACTCGACACATCAACGGGCGCCTCATCTATGCCCTATCGAGCGCTTCGGTCGATTAAAACACGCTTACAAGAATTAACACTGCATGATACGTGGCGTACACTTAACCCGAATGTTAAGGACTTCACATTTTATTCAGCCCCCCACGACCGTTACTCCAGACTGGACTACCTCTTTATTTCTCAGACTGACCTCCCTTCTTTGTCCTCAGCCATGATTCTACCCATGTATATCTCGGACCATCATCCCATCACCATGACTCTGGTGTTAGCAAAGACACCCCCCACGAATCACGAAAGATCAAGAATCTGGCGCTTGGACCCGTCCCTCCTTACTGACGATATTACTGTGGGCAGCATCTCAACACGTCTAGAATTATACTTTAGGGAAAACTCCTCCCCCGAAATCTCTCCAATGATCTTGTGGGAAGCTCACAAGAGTACGATACGCGGAGAACTCATAGCCATATCGGCTAAACAGCACAAAGACAGACGTGCATATATAGCTAAACTGACTAACACTATCCAGGCGCTGGAACGAGCACACAAAAGATCCCTGGCCCTTAATACCCTGACCGAACTGCTCCAAGCACGTAATGACCTCCTAGAAGTGCTCAACCAACAAATTACAAGGAAATATATCCTGTCCCAAAAGACATTTTACGAATATGGCAACAAATCGGGCAGGCTCCTAGCGAGAGCGCTTAGAATCAAAAAAGCCTCCAATACGATACACTATATCACGAACTCCCAAGGTCATAAGGTGATGGCAAATGATCAAATAGCCCGACAATTCGTTCAATACTATACGCGACTCTACAATCTACATACTACCGACCCCTCGCTGACGACACTTCACGAAGGACTCTCATCAGGGATTTTCTTACTAGATACAGCCTTTCTCCCTTATCTGACGTTGACTCTGCTAACTTAAATGAACCCATCTCTCCCCTGGAAATTGACATAGCCCTCAAGCAAATGAAACCCGGTAAAAGCCCAGGCCCGGACGGTTTGACTACAGCGTACTACAAGACGTTCTCTAACGTACTGAAACCCCACTTTCTGAAAGCCTTCAATTCCATCTCCCCTGACAACCCTCCTCCGAGAGACCTTTTAACGGCCCACATCACTGTAATCCCTAAGCCGAACAAAGACGCTGCATTAGTAGCCAACTACCGACCAATTTCCCTTCTGAATGTCGACCTTAAAATCTATGCAAAAATACTAGCCAACCGCCTCTTGCCTCTCCTACCCAACCTTATATCACTTGACCAAGTCGGATTTATACCTGGTAGGGAGGCAAGAGACAACACCACCAGAGCCATCAACATCCACCACTGGTTGTCCTCCTCCACCCAACAGGGCTTTTTTCTCTCATTGGACGCGGAGAAGGCGTTCGACAGAATGGCCTGGGACTACATGGAAGAAGCTCTTCGAATGCTAGGGATTCGAGACCGCATGCTTCAATTTATCATGGCACTCTATTCGTCCCCGACAGCTCAGGTCCGAGTAAACGGCCACCTGTCGGATGCCTTCTCTGTGTCCAATGGTACCCGCCAAGGTTGTCCCCTATCCCCCTTAATATTTGTTCTCACGCTTGAACCACTGCTCCAACGCCTCCGTGTTAACCCCGATATCAAAGGAGTGACGATACGAAATGACAAGTACAAACTTTCTGCCTTCGCAGATGACATTCTCCTGTTCCTTACTGACCCTCACACCTCCCTCCCTAACCTACTTAAGGACTTCCAGACCTTTCACACACTCTCGAATCTCCAAATCAACTTCTCTAAATCGGAAGCTCTGAATGTTTCTCTGCCCCAAGACACTATATCGCTCTGCCAAACAAATTATCCTTTCAAATGGAAACGTGACGCCATCACCTACCTTGGCATCTCCCTCCCCGCTCATTTATCTGACTTATATATCAAAAACTTTGTCCCCATTCTCCAACACATCCAAAAAGATCTCAAAACATGGTCAACGGGTATTTTTTCATGGTTCGGCAGGGCAGCCATCCTTAAAATGAATGTTCTCCCCCGAATCCTATATGTCCTACAAACGATCCCTATAAAATTACCTCAAGCCTTCTTCTCCTCCTACCGAGCGGCATGCACTAGTTTCATATGGGGTAAAGACCGCCCCAGACTCAGCCTGGCTAGGCTTACTACACCTAAACTGAAAGGAGGGATAGGTCTCCCAGATATCAACAAATACCATTGGGCATGCCAGCTGACGAGAATAGTGGATTGGAACGCACACACTCATTCCAAAGCGTGGGTGAGCATTGAAAACAAGTTCACACCAACCCCGATCCACCACCTACCTGCCTTGATGTTCCCTTGCTTCCTGTTTCCCCCCTTGTCTCTCCTCCCTGCCTTGTATATACATGTGTATATATATATGTTCCATTGCCTTGAGTGTATTGTTAGTTAGTTAGATTAGGGCTTGGGGGTTTGCTGTGTTATTTGTGTTCTTGCTTGTTTGTGTTTGCTGTGTTCACGTGTGTCTTTATTATTAATAAATATTTATCTTATCACTACCTTTGGAGCCTGATTCCTTTAGTGCAGCCCACCGATCTGTTCACTTGTGTTGGATGCCTGCGATCAGGCTCCGTTCAGAACAGAATACTGAAGCCATACAAACAGATCGGCTGCACTTGGGAATTGGGTCTGGACACTTGCTATTGCCAAGAAAGATGCATCCGGAAGATATGTCGTATCTTTCGCTCCTGGCAATGGAAGAAAGAGATTTTTGTTATCAGACTTTGGGTGACTATACTAGGGAGCAACTACTGGAGTGCATCCATATGGCCCATGTTTTCGTTGATCAGGGCAGTTTTCTTTTTGAGGACGTACAGCCTCTGATCAAGATTTGTACAGAGCTGGCCCTGCCCTGTATTCCTGAAGGCCGTGATGATTACACTCCCCCTTTTAATATGAATCAGGTTGTATCCTTAGTATGGCTTTTTGAAGATGATCCTGATGATTTCTGTGAGCACTACGCTGGCTGTTCCCCACAGGTGATTGCTGAGTGCATTGTGTCTGCTCAGTCTTTTGTTAGACAGGGAAACTTAAATCCACAGTTTGTACAACCCATACTTTCAGCATGGTCTGACATGGTAAAATTAGCCCCAGCCAAACCAACCACTTCTGCCATCAGACACCAGCCTACCCAAATGTATGTTTCCCCATCACCCATACCAAACCCAGTTGCCACCCAGTATACATTGCTCCCAACCAAATATTCATATCCGGTCTCCTCTCCCTGTACCTATCCTGCATACAACTCCCCTACCTCTTCTCTGCCATATCCCAACACTCCTTTCCTGTCTGCTGCACCCCCAACCTACAAAGCTTCAGCGACCAAGTCAAAGAAAAAACGAAAGTTCTTCCCGACCAAAACGATCCTGCCAGTAACCCAATCTGCCTCCACACCCACTAATCTGTCCCAGCCTGAAGCGCCAGAGTTCCAGCCGGAGGTGCCAGCAATCCAGCCTGAAGAGCCAGTACTAGCCTTCCAGCCTGATGTCCTGGTGCCAGCCCTCCAGCCTGATGTCCTAGCCTTCCAGCCTGATGTCCCAGCCTTCCAGTCTGATGTCCTGGTGCCAGCCCTCCAGCCTGACGTTCCAGCCTTCCAGTCTGATGTCCTAGCCTTCCAGCCTGACGTCCCAGCCTTCCAGTCTGATGTTCCGATGCCAGCCTTCCAGCCTGATGTTCCAGCCTTCCAGCCTGATGTTCCAGCCCTCAAGCCTGATGTTCCAGCCTTTCAGTCTGATGTCCTGGTGCCGGCCTTCCATCCTGATGTCTCAGCTTCCCAGTCTGATGTCCTGGTGCCAGCCCTCCAGCCTAACGTTCCAGCCTTCCAGCCTGACATCCCAGCCTTCCAGTCTGATGTTCCGATGCCAGCCTTCCAGCCTGATGTTCCAGCCTTCCAGCCTGATGTTCCAGCCCTCAAGCCTGATGTCCCAGCCTTCCAGTCTGATGTCCTGGTGCCGGCCTTCCAGCCTGATGTCTCAGCTTCCCAGTCTGATGTCCTGCTGCCAGTTTTCCAGTCTGATGACCCGCTGCCAGTTTTCCAGTCTGATGACCCGCTGCCAGTTTTCCAGTCTGATGACCCGCTGCCAGTTTTCCAGTCTGATGACCCGCTGCCAGTTTTCCAGTCTGATGACCCGCTGCCAGTTTTCCAGTCTGATGACCCGCTGCCAGTTTTCCAGTCTGATGATCCGCTGCCAGTTTTCCAGTCTGATGACCCGCTGCCAGTTTTCCAGTCTGATGACCCGCTGCCAGTTTTCCAGTCTGATGACCCGCTGCCAGTTTTCCAGTCTGATGACCCGCTGCCAGTTTTCCAGTCTGATGACCTGCTGCCAGTTTTCCAGTCTGATGACCCGCTGCCAGTTTTCCAGTCTGATGACCCGCTGCCAGTTTTCCAGTCTGATGACCCGCTGCCAGTTTTTCCAGTCTGATGACCCGCTGCCAGTTTTCCAGTCTGATGACCCGCTGCCAGTTCTCCAGTCTGCTGACCCGCTGCCAGCCCTCCATTCTGATGTGCCCGCGCCTGCCGCCCAGCTTGATGTGCCCGCTGCCCAGCTTGATGTGCCCGCTGCCCAGCTTGATGTGCCTGCCGCCCAGCTTGATGTGCCCGTGCCCGCTGCCCAGCTTGATGTGCCCGTGCCCGCTGCCCAGCTTGATGTGCCTGCCGCCCAGCTTGATGTGCCCGTGCCCGCTGCCCAGCTTGATGTGCCCGTGCCCGCTGCCCAGCTTGATGTGCCCGCTGCCCAGCTTGATGTGCCCGTGCCTGCTGCCAAGCCTGATGTGCCCGTGCCTGCTGCCCAGCCTGATGTGCCCATGCCTGCTGCCCAGCCTGATGAGCCACTGTCTACTGCCCAGCCTGAGGTGTTCCTGTCTGCTGCCCAGCCTGAGGTGTTCCTGTCTGCTGCCCAGCCTGAGGTGTTCCTGTCTGCTGCCCAGCCTGAGGTGTTCCTGTCTGCTGCCCAGCCTGAGGTGTTCCTGTCTGCTGCCCAGCCTGAGGTGTTCCTGTCTGCTGCCCAGCCTGAGGTGTTCCTGTCTGCTGCCCAGCCTGAGGTGTTCCTGTCTGCTGCCCAGCCTGAGGTGTTCCTGTCTGCTGCCCAGCCTGAGGTGTTCCTGTCTGCTGCCCAGCCTGAGGTGTTCCTGTCTGCTGCCCAGCCTGAGGTGTTCCTGTCTGCTGCCCAGCCTGAGGTGTTCCTGTCTGCTGCCCAGCCTGAGGTGTTCCTGTCTGCTGCCCAGCCTGAGGTGTTCCTGTCTGCTGCCCAGCCTGAGGTGTTCCTGTCTGCTGCCCAGCCTGAGGTGTTCCTGTCTGCTGCCCAGCCTGAGGTGTTCCTGTCTGCTGCCCAGCCTGAGGTGTTCCTGTCTGCTGCCCAGCCTGAGGTGTTCCTGTCTGCTGCCCAGCCTGAGGTGTTCCTGTCTGCTGCCCAGCCTGAGGTGGTCCTGTCTGCTGCCCAGCCTGAGGTGTTCCTGTCTGCTGCCCAGCCTGAGGTGTTCCTGTCCGCTGCCCAGCCTGAGGTGTTCCTGTCCGCTGCCCAGCCTGAGGTGTTCCTGTCCGCTGCCCAGCCTGAGGTGTTCCTGTCCGCTGCCCAGCCTGAGGTGTTCCTGTCCGCTGCCCAGCCTGAGGTGTTCCTGTCCGCTGCCCAGCCTGATGAGTTCCTGTCCGCTGCCCAGCCTGATGAGTTCCTGTCCGCTGCCCAGCCTGATGAGTTCCTGTCCGCTGCCCAGCCTGATGAGTTCCTGTCCGCTGCCCAGCCTGATGAGTTCCTGTCCGCTGCCCAGCCTGATGAGTTCCTGTCCGCTGCCCAGCCTGATGAGTTCCTGTCCGCTGCCCAGCCTGATGAGTTCCTGTCCGCTGCCCAGCCTGATGAACCGACGCTCGCTGCCCAGCCTGATGAGTTCCTGTCCACTGCCCAGCCTGATGAACCGACGCTCGCTGCCCAGCCTGATGACCCAGAGCCTGCTGCCCTGTCTGTTTTTATTTCCAGATCTAAACTTCCAGACCCTGGTGGTGGGGTACATGTCCCATTGTCGGACTCGGGTGGCACGCCTCCTAGTAGGTTAAGAGACTCTGGCCAGAGAGCGCAAGGAAGTCTGCCGTCACAGAGAAGACTTTTTGGGACTCTTCCACTTTTACACGCACTGCCAGATCTAGGACAGAATGGAGTGTCCAGAGGCCACTCCTTAGGGGGGGGGGGGGAACTGTCAGGAACGGTGCTATTACTTGGATCGCCTGCTGGTGTCACTGTTTCCTTTGGCATCAAAGGGTGCAGTTCTGGTGGCCACCAGCAGGGGTCTCCCAGCCGATGGACATTGTCAGGAATGGTGTTATTACCTGGATCGCCTGGTGGTGTCACTACTTCCTTCGACACCAAAGGGTGCAGTTCTGGTGGCCACCAGCGGGGGTCTCCCAGCAGATGGACATGCCAGCAATCTAGCTGCACCTGTTGTGGAACTGCTGAGACTATATAAGCCTGTCCCTCACTGAAGCTCAGTGCTTCAGTATTCCGTTCTGTAGCCTTGTCTTGCCTGTGCTGTAACCTGATCCTGGACCTGTAACCTGTACCTGCAATCTGACCCTTCATTCCCTTCCTGCCCTGTCCTGGATTCTGTCCCCCTTTACCTGGTTCCTGAGACCCGTCCCCTGATTCCTGCCTTGATGTTCCCTTGCTTCCTGTTTCCCCCCTTGTCTCTCCTCCCTGCCTTGTATATACATGTGTATATATATATATGTTCCATTGCCTTGAGTGTATAGTTAGTTAGTTAGATTAGGGCTTGGGGGTTTGCTGTGTTATTTGTGTTCTTGCTTGTTTGTGTTTGCTGTGTTCACGTGTGTCTTTATTATTAATAAATATTTATCTTATCACTACCTTTGGAGCCTGATTCCTTTAGTGCAGCCCACCGATCTGTTCACTTGTGTTGGATGCCTGCGATCAGGCTCCGTTCATGACACCTACCCTGGATTGACGCAAAAGACATTCCCCAAACATGCAAGACACATCCACTTATTGCAGGTACTCTAAAAACATTCTGGAAAGTGTGCAAATCCCATCACATCTCCACAATACCTGGTCCACTGACACCCGTCAAACACAATCCGAAATTCCCCGCTGGCTCATCGAATTCGTTTTTAGCTGACATCTGGCCGCATACCGATATGCAAGCCAGACATTTCTTTGCCAACGCCTCATTTATTGACCGATCCGCAATCCCCAGACGAGACATTGACCGACATATCCCGCTTTGGACTTACATGCAAATAAGACATTTTCTGAATGACCCGACCAAGCGCCTAGACTTTAGCAGACAATTGACTCCGTTTGAGACGCTTTGCACTAAAATGGAACCACAGCGACACATGATTTCTGAAATCTACTCGCTCCTTTTCTCCGACACGGACGCAAAATCGAACATTGCTGTACAAAGTTGGGAAAGAGATCTATCTCTGAACCTCTCAATATCTGACTGGGAACGTATTTACACTCATGTCCATAAAGGGTCCATAAATGTCACCACGCAAGAAAATGGTTTCAAAATTCTGGCGAGGTGGTACAAAACCCCTTCCAGACTCCACAAATTTTCCCCGGCCATATCACAGGAGTGCTGGAGATGCGCATCCGAGGTCGGCACTATATGGTGGGCATGTCCTTCACTCCAACCCTTCTGGAGGGAAGTCCATCGCCTTACTTCTCAGATAACGACTTACCACTTAGAATTTACCCCGGCACAAATGCTCCTCCATCATTCCACCATATCCTTTAAACATTATCATAAATCTCTTGCGCTTCATTTACTGAACGCAGCTAAGATGTGCATACCCACCCGTTGGAAATTATCCACCCCTCCAAGCATTGCGGACTGGCTCCGACGGGTCTCCAAAATCGCTGAACTAGAAAACTTATTACATCAATCAAGAGACTCCCCCGCTACATTTAACACTATTTGGTCATGTTGGCAACACTTCACTACAACTGATGAATACAAAAATATAATGGCCTCTGAGTCTACTACTCTTCCCGGCCCACGAGGTTCACACTGAGATCCCGTCCTTGCCCCAACCCATAGCGCATGCTCTTTCATGTTATCAATAATACCGGATCCCACTCCTAGCCAAATTTGAAAATTCAACTTTACCACGGGGTCTGTCCCTTAACAGCGCTGCCCTTTCTCCCCTCATTCACTTGGCCCCCCCTATTGTCCCCCCAACCTGTTCATTAATGTTCTCATGTGTCCCAAGAGTTGGACGTCCGTGGATGCTAGTGGTCCGTGACCGCATCAACGGAACTCACGCATCATCTCCTCTAAATTTGGGACACAGGGAAAGTCCTTTACATGTCTAAATGTCCGGTAACTCTGGACATAATTGTGCGCTTTTTTCAGTTTTTGGTTCATTTGTTCACTCATTAGATACAGGGCTGTTGGCCCTACTTATAAACAGTGTTCTATCCACTCTGTTAAATGCCATAGTCTTTACGAGCAGCCACTATACCGTTGATCTGCTTCTCCAATGCAATAGCGGCTGCTTCTTGTACGCATTCTCCCAGTTGGTTAATGTCTACTTATATTGCTGTGTTTGTTACAATGCTAATTCTGGCATATTGCTTATTGTATACTGAATGTTTCATTTACTATTTTCAATAAAAGCTTTCTGGAAAAAAAAAAAAAAAAAACGAACCCATACAACCCCTTTAACATGAAAAATCAAAAATGCTAATTTTAAAGGCTTATATGCAAGTTATTGTCATAAAAAGTGTTTGGGGACCGGGTCCTGCCCCAGGGGACATGTATCAATGAATTTTTTTTTTTAAAACGTACGTTTTTTTCAGGAGCAGTAATTTTTTTAATGCTTAAAGTGAAATAATAAAAGTAAAATATTCCATTAAATATCGTACCTGGGGGGTGCTTGTTGAACAAAAAAAAAAAAAAGATTATTTAACCTAAGCTTGACATGTCCAGCCTATCAGAGCCTTATTTCTTATATTTATCTTTGTTTGAATGCATAGCAAATGCACAGATTTAACAAGACACATGGGTAATTGGTTATAATTATGCTTTTTTGCAGAATATCAGGAATGTCTACATTGTCACGTTCACATTATTGGTAGCTGCTTAACTGGTCCTTCATGTGTCTGTTTTCTATCATCTGCTTTCCTGACGCATCATGGCAGCACACACTGGGTTTTGACTCCGCCCCCACAACCTGACAGGATTGGTTAGCTATAAATTTGAAGGAGAGGCACCCCACTTCATTCTCTTTTTTTCCTCATCTGACAAGATTGGAAAGACAAGACTCTGCACCCTTACCGTATTCGCCCCACCAGGTTAGCCTCTCCTGGCTGGAAGTCTCTCCTGTTCAGCCTCTAAAGGAGTCTTTATGGAGAGATCCCCACTCTGGTGGTCTCAGGGGCAAGGATTTCTGGCACATACAAGCTTTAAAGAAGCTTAAAAAAATTTCAGTGGCTTCCTACCTGTCCCCACTCCTGTAAGTGTGTCATTTCCTTTCATTTTTGTGTGTTTTAAAGTTCTGCTGGGCTCTATAGTTCCACAGGCAAGGGGAGTCTCCAAGATGGCTGCAGGTGTCCTCATCAGCTCTCTACACAGGTGATGGGGAAGTGAGGTCATACTACTGGAACTTTTGCCCTTCTCCAAGATGGCGCCGGGGACTACACAGCACTACTGCACATGTGCAGTGATGTAATTTCCGGGAAGTTTCGGGGGAATTTAAAAAAGGCTTGTAATCTGTCAGTTTTTGCTGATACAGGCATATTACAAAAGGTTTTTCCTTGGCGTTTTTGGTAAGTCCACATCTCTTTTGCTTGTGTTAATAAGTGATCTTTTTATGTCTGTAACTACTTGTGCAATCCTATACTGTATAATTTCTAGATACTGTCTTCTTGTGCACTGTTTTCATGGAAGCCACTGCCCAAGCAGACCATCCTCATCATATGAGGTAAGAGGTGCCAGCATTCATGGTAGGTATGAAGGAGAGAAAAAAAGAGTATATATTTGCTAATCATGCGATTTCTGGTAGCCCTTCCGGGTCTAAATCTACCAATTCAAAGCATCACGGACGCTCCAGTCATACTTCGAGTCATGGGAGATCTAGAAGAAGTCGCTCAAGATTCTTCATCTCGCCATCATCACTCTGGTCGCAGCCACTCTCATTATAGTCGCTCACACCGGATTCGCTCATATGGAAGGTCACCTTCTCCCAGTCACAAAACTCTTGCTGGGTGTGCGCAGCTCCAGCTTTGCCAGACAAATTGGCCTGCCAGGCATGCTTCAATGAAGCAACCAGAGAAAAGGAAAGAGAAAAGGAATCTGATGTAAGAGAGGTGACTGACCTCATCCGAGAGTCTGTACGGGAGACTATCTTGGAGACATCACTTCCTGAACAAGACAAGGTTGGCCCGAGCACATCTTCCGTAGCTCAGAATCCGCCCATAGATTCGGATTCAGATTCCGACAATGTTGATGTGGAGACCGCTACTGGATTTGACTTTACTCTAGTGGAGCCCTTGATAAAGTCAGTGAAGGAAGCCATAGGATGGGAGGAGGCTAAAGAGATCTCTCGCAAGGTTCGGAAGTACTTCCCTAATCTAAAGAGGGAACCAGAGTCCTTTCCCTTTATCGAAGAACTGGAAGATCTCATCAAGGATGAGTGGGAGAGAATGGACAAGAGAGCTAATCTGAATAATAGATTTACTAAACTGTATCCTTTGAAAGAACAAAAGGTGAATTTGCTATCCCAACCACCGGTGGTCGATTCTTCTGTCACGTACCTTAAGGCAGAGCCCGGAATGCAGGGAGCGGCCCCTCGTAAACCTCTGACTCGGGAACCCCTGGTAGAGATGACAGGGGCTCGGAAGTACAAAGGAGCAAAAGTGCCTAGCTGGATGGCTGGTGTAGAGGGCAGAAGACCTTTAGATAGCAGGGAGGTGTCCTGTAGTCCAGCAGCAGGATGCAGGCGGCAGGCAGAGTGCAGCAGGTAACAAGGAGGTGTCCTGTAGTCCAGCAGCAGTATGCAGGCGGCAGGCAGAGTGCAGCAGGTAACAAGGAGGTGTCCTGTAGTCCAGCAGCAGGAGCCGGTAGTGGGCAGGTTACAGCAGGCAGCACAGGCAGGATACAACGGACTGCAGGGAGGTGTCCTGTAGTCCAGTAAGGGAATGCAGACAGCAGGCAGGGTACAGAGTAGAGAGTACAGTCCAGGTCAATCACAGGCAGGCAGATCAGGTACCAAAGGGAAATCCAATGAATAGTCAAAGTCCAAGCCGGAATCGGGGCAGGCAGCGAGCAGAGGTGTCAGGATCAAGCCAAGTCAGATACGGATCAGGTAAGTCAGGTAGCAGATAGCAGGGGTCACAGGAAACGCTGTTGATCGGGCAGCAAGACAGCAAGCCGCTAATTGCGCTATTGTGCATGTGTATGCGCCAAATGGCCTTCCTATGCACAGGTATTCTTCTGGTTCTAGAATTGTTGGGACGTCTGCTGGAGAGGCTTTCCCGACAGCTTCCTTGATGCGACTTGCAAGACGTTACTTTACCCATAGAGGATGCTGTAACTTTCCGGGACATGTTGGATCGAAAAATTGATCAAGACATGAAAAAAGCATATTGCATAGCAGGTGGCGCATAGGATAGGATAGCATCAGCCGCAGTAGGAAAAGCGATTTCTGGTTGGTCTGCCAATATAGAGAAATCTGTCCATGAGGGGGCTGACCAGGAGAAGATAATCAGTTCACTTCAAGAATTGAAACTGGCAGGTGATTTAGTGGCAGAAGCTGCAGTGGATGTAATTCGTTCCTCTGCCAGGGCTATGCTGGCATCAGTTACGGCAGAAGAGCTCTATGGCTCAGGCCATGGGTGGCGGATGCGGCATCAAAGTCTAACTGGTGCAAGATCCCTTATGATGGAGTTAACCTCTTTGGATCAAAGTTTGATTCGGCAATCTCCAAAGTAACAGGCACAATAGCATATGAGGACATTGCAGTACTCATTCCTTACCTAGTGGAGGGGAACATCAATGCTCCAGTCGATCACCATTCATTGAACCGTGAAGCAGTCAATTTGGTGGTGGATGCATACAGACAATCTAAGGAGACACAGACCAATAGTCCACCCAGAACCCGAGCTGATCACCTCGGATGCCAGCCAGTCAGGTTGGGGAGCCCATTATCAGAACCAGGCAGCTCAAGGACAATGGCAATTCCAAGCAAGGGATCTGGTATTGAATGTCCTAGAGCTCTGAGCAGCCGTCCAGGCTCTCCTAGCTTTTGGCCCATCCTTGAAGGGGAAGAGTGTTCTAGTCCGGATGGACAACAAGGTGGCAGTAACGTATATACAGAGACAAGGAGGTACCAGAAGCAGTACATTGTTGGAGGAAGTCCGTCCTATCCTAGAATGGGCTCAGATATTTCTATTAGATCTGCAAGCAGTTTATGTCCCAGCAGCTCAGAACCTGCTAGCCGGCTGTTTGAGCAGGGAGTTCTTATCAAACAACAAATGGTCCCTGAACCTACAAGTCTTCAATCTCCTGACCCAAACTTGGGGAATTCCGGAAATCGATCTGGCAGCAACACCCTCAAACACAAAGTGTCAGAGGTTCCTTTCAAGAGCGACATACCCATCTGCGGAGGGGGGGACTGCTTCTCCATCAGTGGATCTTCCAATTGGGGTACATATTTCCACCAACGCCTTTGATTGCGAGGTTCCTATCGAAGCTTAGGAGATCTTCGGCATCAGTGATAGTGATCATTCCTTTTTGGCCCAGGAGGCCTTGGTTTATGACTCAGTCTGGGGGACCCACTACCTCTTCTATTATCACAAGATCTTCTTCACCAAGGTCAGTTCCTCCATCCAGGCCCAGAGAAGCGCCATCTGATGTTGAGAGGATTAGGTTCCTAGAGCAAGGTTGCTCACAGAAGGTCGTTTCAACATTACTCCAGGTTAGGAAATACACGACTAATCTCACTTATGACAGAATAGGGGACAAGCTCACGTCTATGGCCCAGCAGAATGGTTGGAACCCTTTATCTCCGGAAGTGCCGCAAGTGTTGGAATTCCTTCAAGCAGGTTTATCCAAAGGGCTCAATTCAAGTACACTCAAAGTACAGGTTTCAGCTCTTTCAGCTAAGAAGGGTGTCATTTGGGGCCAATCACCCTTTTCTTATACAATTTTATAAGAGCTTGTGTCAAGATCAGGCCTCCAAGAAGACCAACTTTCCCAGCATGGGATTTATCGATAGTCCTGAAAACCCTATCAGAGTCTTCTTTCCATCCAGCTGATTAAATCACACTATGGAACTAAACTTTAAAACTAACATTTCTTAAAGCTATCAATTCTGCTAAAAGAGTTTCAGAAATACAGGCGTTAATGATTTCAGAGCCATACATGGTCTTTAACCCAGACAGGGTGGTACTGAAATCCTCAGACCAATGGGATTAGAGGAAAAATGCAAACATAGTAATTTAATGATGGATATAATTAAAACAATTAAGACTTAAGTTGTGGTTGAATGGCCGCGGCCCTTTATTAAAGTTAATGACGATATAACAAAATAAACACATACTTGACGATATTACCTACATAATCTTGTTTTTACAAAGATTATGAGACCACTGGTCCAGCTATAAAAGCTCGAACCAACTACAACCATAAACAAAAAACACTATCCCACACGCCAGGCTCTCTTAATTAAAACGAGCCTGGCACCCCACCCGGGCCACGGCCAGATCCACGCAAGAACTAAAATCCATATTAAGTATATCATTACCGATATCTGATAGATGTACCTGGTCAGAACGATACAAGCCAGGCAAACCACCTTCCAGTTCAAAGTGACGGAAGGATAGTCCATCAATCAAAGGCATAAATTTAGCCATAAACCTATTAACCCTTTTACGTACTTTTTCGAGAAAGGAATGCGTTGGATCATCCAACCATTTTAACCTGGGCACTATTTCAGAGAAGATTAAAACAACAGAAGGATAAACAGTATGTAAATGAGAGAGATCGGATTTCATTTGGGCAACCAAATCCAAAGTCTTATAATTGCCCAAATCATTTCCTGCTAAATGAAAAATAATAACAGATGGTAGAGGCCTAGAAGAAAGCAGACCATTCAACGATGAATGAAGGTCAAACCAGGACATGCCTCTTCTGCCGAACCAGTATACCTCATAAGATGATGCTTCAAGGCCCAGGTTGAGGCCATAACAACGTATTGAAGCTCTTTGTTCAGCCCAGAAAACGAATGAATGCCCTAATATCCATACACAATAGGGCGGCCCTGCAAAGCAGAAAAACATAAATTAGGCCTAACATACAACTTGAAACAGTTAGATTGCCAACCACCCAAACTTTTTATTGCAGTAGAAGACAAACCCAAACTAGCAGCAGCAGTGGCTGCACCTATGCGAAAAGAATGGGAAGTAATATGCAAATGGGACAAACCTAAATGGTGTAGGCATTTCTGTAAAACCATTTTAAATTGATATTGCGTAAGAGGGAGACCAGAAAAATGAATCAAAAATTGACCATTGCATGTAGGGCGCGACAAGAAAAATTTTGTCAGCAAAGAAAAAACACATAGAGGGGAATTAGGTATTTCATGAATGACAACCCAGAGCCCTTTACCCAACTGGTCAGTTTTAATTACTGAATCTCAACAAAATCCTTACGTGGTCCAAATGCATGAAAACATCGGAAACTAAAAGACCACCAGAGGCTGAGGAAGATTTCGGCAACAATTCAGAAATGCGAAAAGCGCCGAAAAAACAAAGACAAAAAGACACTTGCAAAAGCAAAGATTCATAATCAGAATAGCAAACGGCAGATGTAACAGCCAGAATCCGATGCAAGATATCAGGAGTAATAGGAACTCTATTGTCAAAACGAAAATGCACTTTGCGATAACCGTTAAGAGCCTGGGTAACTGAAAAGAAATGAGAACAAGGAGGTCGACCTTTTCAGTTTACCAGCCAACACCTTCACAATATGTGAATATGAATAACAATTCCCCATCATAGCCTCCACAAATGCCAAAACCAAAGGTTCCGAAAAATGTTCTAAAGGAAGACGTGCAGACTGTAAAAAGGAGCACCACATTGACCACGCGGCGTTATATTGCGCCCACGTGGAAGGGGCCAAAGAGTTGGTGATAGATGAAATCACGGAGGGCAAACCACCGACCACAATGCTGCTGGGCAAGGACAACCCACGAGATCCGCTTCTGGCACCAATTTCCGGAACCGATCGAGCTGAAAACGTGACAAAAAATCAGCGATATTGTTTTGAATCAAAGATCCTTAGTGACAAGGAGAAAATGTTCCTTGTCCCTAGGGCTCCGAGGACACCAGTATTGTACTATCTGCCTAAGATACACAAAAGTCTTACTTGCCCCCCGGGACGTCCCATAGTGAGTGGTATCGATTCCATCACGTCCCGGGTGGGCAAGTATATAGATTTTTTCCTCCAACCATTGGTGCAACAAATGCCATCTTTTTTGAAGGATACGCGACATGTGATCAATTTACTGTCAGATCTTAAACCTACAGAGAATACCCTACTGGTGACAGCAGATGTCACTGCACTGTACACTATCATTCCACACCACATGGGTATTGCGGCAGTCAAGTATTACCTTAACATGCTTTCCACTTTGCCAGAACAACAGCAACACTTCATTATGGATCTGTTAGAATACGCAGCAGGCCACAACTATTTCTGGTTTGAACAACAATACTACCAGCAAGTACGCGGTGTGGCAATGGGCGCTAAATACGCCCCAAGCCTGGCAAATTTATTTATGGCGAAGTGGGAGGAGGACGTCATCTATAAGGATCGCAGCCCATTTCTGTCGTTTTGGGCGCGATATATAGATGACGTCCTCCTCCTATGGGAGGGAACCTTGCTGCAACTCGAGGAATTCTTTTCAAGAATTAATACCAATGATAGGGGCATCAGGTTCACTATGGAAGCAAGTAGGGAGAGTGTAAACTTCCTTGATCTGACAATTACTAAGAGTGAAGGCGCGTTTAAGACCATTTCATATTTCAAAAAGACAGACAGAAATTCGTTTATACCGATGGGAAGCTGCCATCATACTCCCTGGCTAAAGTCTATCCCCAAAAGCCAGTTTGTCAGAATGAGGAGGAACTGCTCTGACATTGGGGACTATAGGTTGCAGGCCAACGTTTTGAAGGGAAGGTTGGAGGAAAAAGGGTATGATGCTAACCTTATGGACACCATAATTGAAGAAATAGCAGAGACTGATAGGGCTGTGCTGTTGAGGGAGGGACAGACTAGAACAAGGGACAGACCCATAGTCCCTTTTGTCACCTCCTTCTCAACGCAACACTATCTGATCAAAAATATGCTTCGGAAACATTGGCATATACTGGGTAATGACAGAATTATTAACACCTTTCTCCCCACTAACCCAGAGCTAGTCTTTAGGGGAGCCCCTTCCCTTAGGGATAGGATAGCACCAAATGTGGTAGATCCACCTACCAAGAAAGTGTCTTTTTTTCAACGTATGTCTGGCTATCATCAATGTCGCCGGTGTCAAATCTGCACATTGAATAAGAGCAGACAGAAGAAGACACTAACATTTGTATCCACTAGCACTTCTAGGGAACATAAAATTGAACCCTTTATTACTTGCAGCTCCAAAGGGGTAGTATATCTGTTGCAATGCCCATGTGGGCTCCAGTATATTGGCAGAACAAAGCGCACTATGCAAGTACGGTTGGGTGAGCACATCACAAATATAAAAAGTGGGTACAGGTTCCATTCGGTGTCCAAACATTACGCTCAGCACCACGACCGTAATCCTTCAGGCACACTGTTTTTAGGAATAGATAAATTTAGTGCTCACTGGAGAGGGAGCCCACTAGTGAGGGATTTGTCTAGAGCTGAGATGTCGTGGATCCATAAAGTACGCTGCTACACCCCCTACGGCCTCAACGTAGATGTGGATTTAAATGCTTTCATTGACAACAGTTAATAACATAACTTTGTAAACCTACTCTGAGCTCCCGGGGGCCCCAATAAAACAAGGGGGGACACATAAGGGGAGATCATGTTATCTGACATAGCAACCATTTTTTATAATTTTTTATTCAGTAAGAATGAAAAAAGAGGCTAATATCAGAATAGGTGGTGTAGTAAGTAAGTGACCCTACACCGGCACGAATGATACGCGATTTTTATCCATCGACAATATTTTATATTTTCCCTGGCCGGTATTAACCCACCCGTGGGTGGGTTGGGAAAATTAACAGTTTATTTTTAAGGAATAGATGGGTCCACTAGATATGAGACCTATAATTACCATCTACAGACCACCATCACCTCCAATTTACAACAGATTTTTCCTCGGTTTATGGGCAAGGAATGCAGTGAGGTTTCAGCTCTGGAAGTGTTTTTATACCAATCAGGGCTTTGAAAAGCTGCATTCTTTCTCCTTTATCTCCTTTTTTAGTTGTAATATGTTTTGGAATACCAGGTGAGGATCTCTAGATACCGTTTTCAGCAACAATGTAGGGTTATATGCCAGGGACATCGTTTCATAGTGATGCCGCTGGTGGAGAGGCCCCTTAATTGCGCTGTATTGTGTTAGGTACAAATGGCAATTGCAGGCTAATATAGCTCCCGGGAGACCGCGGGCTAATGATGATTGCCTTGCATACATTTCCACAGCCTTGCATGCATATATGAACGGGATTAACCTCCCCGCTTTTTATTTGTATGGGGGGAGGAGTTTCCACTGCCATATAAATTTTTATAATTTTTTTAATATAGGTTTACCATCTTTGCAAAAAAGAGTAGACAAGTCTTAGTCTTTTCCTGAGATGGATCACACATTGTGAAAGAACGAGACTCTTGTGGGCATGTTTGCCTGCCGGTGAACGAGGGAATGGAATAGAAGCAGACAACCAGATGTCTCTGCTTTAGTTCTGCCCGTTCCGCGCATCGTTATATGCTAAGGCAGACATATGGTTTTGCCCACACATTCCAACGGACCTATCAGTGAAGTTGTGGGCATTTGCCCTACTTCAACATGGCGTTCGCACACACTAATCGCCTGACATACCGCCCACATTCCCTAGCAAGCCAAACAAGATGAGTAAGGGCAATTGCCCTATTCTAATATGGCGACCGGGAGCTCAGGAAAGGACGGGATTAGGACGGCATTGTGTATAATAGGCGGTGAGTCAGCACGCCGCCCGTGCCCCAGGAAGAAGTCATTCTGTGACGAAACGACGTAGGGTGAGCGGCGTGCTGACGTCACCTCCATTCCCCGTCCATCCAGGAAGCGACGGGCTGCGAGAGAGAGAGAGCCGGCCGGCTCGAGATTATTTTTAACCACTTGCCTATTGACTACATACAAAATGTAAGTGCGATATGGTTTTTATGTACAAATAAAATTTTAAAGCAACAGTATTGCGCTATGGATACTCGTTTGTTTTGCATGTAAACGTTTGTGGAAGGAAGCAAGGATCATCCCGATAGGATCTTTGAGTGTATCCATACACAGTGAGAGAGACTTGGAAGACCCTGGATAGAGACCCGGGCAGGGGGATATGCCGCAGGCCTTTTTTGATCTCTCTAACACAGGGATCAAAGCAGCTGGTAAGCGGCAGTCTTTTTGTTTGGTGGAGGATCCTTCTTTCCTTTTCAATCACTCCTTTCTGAGGGTGTCAAACATAGGAACACCACGAGAACTTTAGCAACAGGATTACAATACCCTGTGTGGACTTTCTTGAATAATATCTCATTGTCATTTAGTCACGAATTTTCTTTATTATTATATCTATTAATTCTTGTTTTCACTACAATTGAAAGAAAATTTCCTAGATATTATTGTATACGTTCTTGTTCACAATCACATGTTCATAAGCACTGTAATTGTGTAGCATTGGGGTGGTGCAATTTGTGTGGTAATGTTTTGGGCCAATCAGATTGCATCCACACATCAGTTCATTGGTTCAAGGGAGAACCAGTTTTCACTAAAAAATTTTTTCACTATTGTTATTCAATGCATGTAAATTTCCAGCGCAGCTACTTTTTTGCATATTGTTAACCTTGCCTGGAATATACTTAACTTTGATCCATAAATTTAATTTTAAACAAATGAAAACTAATCTCCGCAACACAGCTAAAACAGGCAACGACCTAGAAGTCAAACAATTCACTGCAAAGACTACACCCATATTATCCGAATGAAAAAGAATACGAGAATCCTTGAAATGGTCACCCCAAAGCTCCAGAGCCACCAAAATAGGGAAAATCTCCAACAAAACCACATTCTTGGTAAGGCCTTGTACAACCCAAGATGCAGGCCAGAAATCCATAGACCAACAACCGTTCCAAAAAGCACCGTAACCAACGGAGCCCGAAGCGTCGGTAAATAAAGAGAAAGACGACGAGTCACAAAATGGAGCTTGCCACAAGGTACGATATAAGATGCTAAAAATTCATCCCACACTAAGAGATCCGAAACCAGGTCGGCCGAAACACGAACATAATGGAAAGGTGATCGAAAACCAGCTAAAGCCTTGTACAGCCTTTTGGAAAAAACTCGACCCATAGGTATAATACGAGTGGCGAAAGCCAGCATACCCAACAAGGACTGTAAGGTTCGTACCGTAACCTTCCGTTTAGCAATAACCAAAGCAACTAATGCACGTAAACGTTCAACTTTAGCGGAAGGAAGACGACATTCCATTAAAGCAGTATCTATAGTGATACCTATAAATTCCAGGCAGGTGGTAGGCCAAACCGTTTTCTCAACAGCTAGCGGAATGCCAAAACGCTCACACATAACATGAAACTCACCAAACAAAAGAAAATAAAGAAAAGAATCCGCCGGACCGATAAATAAAAAATCGTCCAAATAATGTATCACATTAGTGGAATTTGTGCGCCATGAGACTGCCCATTCGAGGAAGGTCGCGAAAGCCTCAAAATATTTACAAGATAAGGAGCAGCCCATCGGAAGGCACTTATCAAAATAAAAAGCACCAGCAAAGGAAAAACCTAAAGAACTAAACGCAGAATGATGGATAGGAAGCAGACGAAAGGCAGATTTTATATCCACTTTAGCCAATAAAGCCGATTTACCGAGGAGACGGATTTTTGAGATCGCATCATCTATAGAAGAATAAGAAACCGAACATTCGTCAGGATCAATACTGTCATTTAGTGAAGCACCCAAAGGATAAGACAAATGATGAATCAAACGAAAACTATTTTTATCTTTTTTATGGATCAAACCAAGCGGTGAAACTCTAAAATCCTTAAAAGGAGGAGTAAGAAAAGGCCCAGCAACTCTGCCTTCTTGAACCTCCTTAGCGATTTTTTCAGCGACAATCGCACTAAAGCGATTAACAGAAGGAAGGTTATCGTGACATAAACAACCATTGCCAGTAAAAATTGGCAAGCGAAAGCCTGCAGAAAAACCATCAATTATGAGAGCCGCCGTCCGACGATCTGGCCAAATTTGAAGGAACGGCAGCATTTCGTCCAACTTCACCGGAGTTACTTTGAGGACGAAAATTATCCCTAGAATGAGACACAGTTGCAGAAGATAACTTCTTAAAACAGCGAAAAGCCGGGTGATTGCCTGCACACGTGGCGCATTCGTGTTTGTAGCGACACGAATTAGGCCACTTACACTGACTTTCGTTAAATCCGAAACACAAGCCTTTTTTGAAAGGAGCAGGCTGTGAAGACTGGGAAGGAAGCGACTGTTTTTTAGGAATCAGCAGATTCAGCCACAGTCCCACGTCTTTGGTACCCCATTTTAGATTTTTATGAATCGCCAATTCCTGGCGAAAGGACTCGTCATAGAAAAACCATGCGAGCCCGGAAAATATTTTGAATGCTTCAAGAATGATCTCGACATGTTGGAACATGCCACAACACAATTCCGGGTGTTTTTCACCCATAACACTTGCATAGATACAGAAGGCCTGAAGCCAATTGTTAAAAGAACGTGGCGCAGATTTTCCTTTGTTATCCTCAAATTTATCAAAATCGCGTTTATCTGACCTGTTCTCTTTAAACGAAGGAAGGAGAGAAAGAATATCCATGTAGTCACCTCTCCAAATTTTTTCCTTGATAGAAGTCGGCAAATGAAAACCGAGTGGCGAAATTTCGCAAACTAAAGCTTCTTTAAAACAATATTCTGGGACCGAAGGATTTGCCACTCGATCAGCAACGTGTACCACCGGTACCGACGGTACCATATTAGTAGACACAAAAGGCGGATCGTTGTTTGGCCGAGCAACATCCTTCCAGGCTTGCAAAATAGAATTATCAGGAGCAACTGGTAAATTGTCAATACAACTCTTAAATTTTTCAGTAAAAGAAGTAAACGAAGACAATAATGAATGTAGTTGAATAGACTCATCGCTCCTTTCGTGTACTATAGGAGCCTGAGAAGCATCCTGTTCAATGCAAACCTGCGAGGACACCGCTGCAGGAGAAGACGTGATATTTGCATCTACAAGATGAACAAAAGGAGAAGATACGGCAGGCAAATTATACGAAACAGAACCAGTTGCGGACTGGTCATCAGCATTTATAGAAATTAAAGCATTTGTAGCAGAATTTCTATTGGATAGCAAAGGATCAGCAACATTTAATGTATGTGCATCAAAATTAATAGACTTAGGATGTATCAGAACGCCATGCATAGCCATAGAAGAATTTAATTGTGACCTATGCAAAGATCCGACATTTGTAGACATATCAGGGAAATTAAAATTATTTTTACCCTTAAATTTCTTCTTTTGAGGCACTGGCTGGCTCCTGGATTCGATCCAGCGAACCGGCTTCTTCTTTTCCCTCTGTGGACGAGTGGACGGCACTGCGCATGCTCCTGCAATGCCAGCGTTGGCCTGCGGGCGAAATGATGACTGAGGAGGGGAGGAAGGAAAAGGCACAGGCGGAACTAAAAAACAAGCAGCCGGAGCCTGGGAGGAAGACATAGTCGGCTGCACAGCAGGAGGGGCCGGAGCGGGGAGGAAAGTGGAATGGGGAATGGAGGAAAGGGCCGGAACGGCCGAAGAAGAAGCTGAAGGGGAACCCGATGGAAAGGAGGGAAATACTGGGGCACCGGCCAGCAGAGGAGAAGGCACCGGAGGCGCAGACACCGTGGACGGGTCACAGGACAAGCAAGACCTCATCCAGGCATCGCCATCCGGAGCTGAGGCCCTCTCTAACAGCTGACGCAGCAGGGAATCCATGGCAGGTGAGAGAACGACACAGAGGCTGCCTTTTCTTTTGCTGCAACCGTCGTTCTGATAAAAAAACGTTAGATAGATTACCTTTATAACCTCTGTTTATTTTTTATAGGTTCCGTGGATCACCTGACTAGCTAAAAGGTAAGTGACCAATCAAATACAAATATTATTTATTTACTAATACTGGTCACTTTTTTATTGTCCCTAATCCCATAGGTAGGAGGCGCTATTTGCTCCCCCTACCCTCATTCACTCCAAAGGTGTCATCATTCTTCCATTACAATCAAGAAATCAATCTTCCATCATTTACAGATAATCAAGGTCAACCACGCGCTTTGGATGTTAAGACTACTATTAGAAATTATCTATCAGCTACAGTCTTTCAGGAAGACCGAAAGTCTATTAGTGATTCCCCATGGGGGGGAGAAGAGGCCAGATGGCATCATCCCGCACCATTGCATCTTGGTTGGTCAAGACAATCAAGAAAGCTTATGACATTCAGAATCTGCCGATACCTGGAGGCATCAGGGCTCATTCAACAAGGGCAGTGGCAGCTTCCTGGGCAGTGTATTGCAGTGTCTCCCGAGACAATTTGCAGGGCAGCTACCTGGTCCTCCAGGAATATTTTCATGTCCCACTATAGAGTGGATTTGGCTCAGTTATCAACGGTAGATTTTGGAAGAGCCATTGTTCGAGCCAATTCTTCAGCTATATAATAAAAAAAATACTACTTTAAATTGCACCCACCCGACTGGCGAGTTATTTCCCAGTGTGTGCTGCCATGATGCATCAGGAAAACGGAAAATTGTATACTCACCTTTCCGTAATATTCCTTTCCTGACGCATCCCCATGGCAGCACACAGCATCCCACCCCTTCTTTAGGATGATAGTTACAGAGAATGAAGTGGGGTGCCTCTCCTTCAAATTTATAGCTAACCAATCCTTTCAGGTTGTGGGGGCGGAGTCACAACCCAGTGTATGCTGTCATGGGGATGCACCAGGAAAGGAAAATTACGGAAAGGTGAGTATACAATTGATAGAGAACCTTTTCTGGTTCCCAGCTCTGCAGGTTAGACTCTTATATCAGATAGTTCCATCTAAAACTGGCCATAGATTAAAGTAATTGTAAAGTCTCATTTTTTTCCCTATAAAATTAACAAACATGTTGTACTTACCTGCTCTGTTGCAGTGGATTTTCACAGAGCAGCCCAGATTATCCTCTCCTCAGGCCCCTCTTCGGTGATCCTGGCCCCTCCCTCCTGTTGAGTGCCCCCACCACCAGCTTGCTATGGGGGCACCTGAGCCGAGTCACAGCTCCCTGTGTCCATTCAGACACAGAGCCCCAGTCCTGCCCCACCCTGCCCCCTCTTTCTCCTGATTGGCTATCCGACTTTGATTGAGTGTCTCAGCCAATCAGGGGGGATAAGTATGAAAACTGGCCAAATAGATTTTGAGGATTGATGTAACTATTTCCAATGAGCTTTTTTTTAAAAATGTTACAATTTACAGAGAGAAAAAGAATGCACTATATCAGACCTCAAAAAATCCACTCGCCTGCTCGCATTTTGCGAGTGGATTTTGAGGTCTCGCGAGTGTAGAATCGGAGGGGAGGAGAGCCGCCGCCGCCTGTTTGATTAGAGAGGCAGGGGAACATAACAGCTTTTGTTTGAATAGCTGTGTTCCCCGCCGCGCGCCGTCATATACAGCCCCTCCCCCTTGTCCGGGGGGAACTTTGATAGACAGACAGATCACCTGACCCAGGATTGGACAGGTGATCTGTCTATCAAAGGGACTCGGACAAGGGGGAGGGGCTGTAAATGACGGCGCGCGGCGGGGAACACAGCTATTCAAACAAAAGCTGTTATGTTCCCCTGCCTCTCTAATCAAACAGGCGGCGGCTCTCCTCCCCTGCACAGGTAGGCTGCATTGGGGACACAAGCTGCAGTGGGGGACACAGGGGACACAGGCTGCACAGGGGGGGACACCTGCTGCACTGGGGGGGGGGACACCTGCTGCACTGGGGGGGGACACCTGCTGCACTGAGGGGGGACACCTGCTGCACTGGGGGGGACACCTGCTGCACTGGGGGGGGACACCTGCTGCACTGGGGGGGCACATGCTGCACTGGGGGGGCACATGCTGCACTGGGGGGGGGGACACATGCTGCACTGCGGGGGGGGGGGGGGACACCTGCTGCACTGGGGGGGACACAGGCTGCACTGGAGGAGACACCTGCTGCACTGGGGGGGGGGCACCTGCTGCACTGGGGGGGGACACCTGCACTGGAGGGGACACAGGCTGCACTGGGGGGGGGACACAGGCTGCACTGGGGGGGGGACACATGCTGCACGGGGGGGAACCCATGCTGCACTGGGGGGGACACATGCTGCACTGGGGGGCACATGCTGGACTGGGGGGGACACTGGGGACACATGCGGCACAGGGGGACACATGCTGCACTGGGGGACACATGCGGCACAGGGGGACACACATGCGGCACTGGGGGACACATGCGGCACTGGGGGACACATGCGGCACTGGGGGGCATATGCGGCACAGGGGGACACATGCGGCACAGGGGGACACATGCTGGACTGGGGGACACATGCTGGACTGGGGGACACATGCTGGACTGGGGGACACATGCGGCACTGGGGGACACATGCGGCACTGGGGGACACATGCTGGACTGGGGGACACATGCTGGACTGGGGGACACATGCTGCACAGGGGGACACATGCGGCACTGGGGGACACATGCGGCACTGGGGGACACATGCTGGACTGGGGGACACATGCGGCACTGGGGGACACATGCTGGACTGGGGGACACATGCTGGACTGGGGGACACATGCTGGACTGGGGTGCACATGCTGCACTGGGGGGGTCACATGCTGCACTGGGGGGGTCACATGCTGCACTGGGGGGGGTCACATGCTGCACTGGGGGAGTCACAAGCTGCACTGGGGGGTCACATGCTGTACTGGGGACACATGCTGCACTGAGGGGGGCACTGGGGACACAGGCTGCACTTGGGGGGACACTGTCTGCACTGGGGGGGGGGGCACAGGCTGGCTGCATTGGTGGACAAAGTTGTTAATATTTATTTTTACAACTTAATTCTGCATAAATCATTTAATGAGGTAATTTATGAGGGCATGTTTAGGGGCGGGATTAGGGGCGGGGCAGGGTAGGGGTTGGGCGGGGCAACTGGTGGCGAGTGACCCTTGAGGCCTGGCTAGTAGCTAATTTTGAGCCCTGCACTATATATACATAAATGAAACAACTAAACAGCTAAATATTCTGACTGGTTGCCCAAAATATGTTAAAGTTTACATGAGATTTTAATGACTATGTTTATGTACCATCACTTTTTTTAATTAGTTGGCTAGTCTTGGAATTTATTAATTTAATTAATAACTTTTAGTTCCAATAACTTCTTTGAACTGGTTTCAGTAAAAATCTTTTTTACTTTTACTTTAAACTGGGTCCAAAGCATCCCTGCATCATTTCACTGGATCTGCAAACTTTTCCAACCACTTTGGGTGGATTTGTATAAAACAAGCTTACACACATTCCAGCACTGGCAGTCTATGTATTAAAACAGTTGTAAAACAAGGGTATTTTCTTGCTATAGTGATAGAAGCCCAAAAGCCAAAAAGCTTAGTATTTGGGGCTCATATAACTGGAAAAGTGAGGCACATTTTGTTTTGTTTTGTGTGAGTACTCCATTCTTATTCATTTAATTACCATTGCCAGGGCTTGTCTGGTAGCACTATGGCATTGGCCCGAGACCCCAACAATAATACAATTTTTTTTCAACAATTAACAATATAAAACACATGAAAGACCTCAAATTTGTGATAAAAGATACTAAAGAGGTCTTCAGACAGAGGTGGTTGTACTGGTAGAATACATGAATATGGTGGAATTTACAGCCCATTTCACATCATCGTGAGTAATGCCGGGTACACATGGGAAGTTATTTTTCATTCAACCCAGCGGGCTAAATAAAAAAAATCTACAGACTGCTATACTAACACATCCAATGTTAGTGCAGCGATCTCCCTGCTGTGCTATTGTGTTCTGACAGGGGTCTGCTCCCCCACTAGAACAAAGTGATGCTGGTTTTCCAGCATGCCCATTTGACAGATGGCGGTTATGAGACCGGCTTCTGTTGGTGAGGAGCTGTACACACAGGCCGAAAGTCAGCCAGTAACTGCCAAACAGACAGTTTTCAGACAATTTTCAGCATGTGTGTACCTAACTTAAGGTATTGCAGAGTTACCTTCCTCAATGACCTATCGATGTTGTCAAGACACCTAAATTATTCCGCTAACCCTTCCTCACTTTCTTTACTTACTTATACTTGTCTTTAATCCTGCTTGATAATCTTTGTTTCAATGTTTTTTATTGAAATCAAATTTTGACAGATAACAAGGGTTCACATTGATACAAGTTTTATGTCAACAGTAGTGTTACAATAGTGGGTCTCAGATTAGCACAAATGGAACATTATATAATTGTACTAAAACAAAGGTACTAACCCCAGGGGCGTACCATTAGTGGTGCGGGGGGGGGGCGGTCCGCCCCGGGTGCCACATTTTGGGGGGGTGTCAGTGGCCCAGTGACTTTGCTACAGGGGTGAGACCGTCTGATCATCCCAGGGGCACCCCTGCTGTCTCTGGTTGCTGATTTACACTTTCGTTTTGTTTTTGTACCCCCCCAGCGCCGCGGCCGCAATGGACTGGTCCAGATCGTCCAGTGAGACTGAGTGGCTGTGTAGTGTGTTCCCTCCTGCTAGCTCCGCCTCCACTGCTGCTGCCTGTGTGTGTGTCTGTGATCTCTCTCCGCTGGGGCGGCTGCTTCCCCTGTTCCACACACTGAATCCAGATTCCAGAGTCCTCCCTAGCTGAGACTGAGAGCCTGAGGTGGTGAGCAGGGGGGGGGGGGGGGGGGGGGTTGATGTAAGAAGAGGCTCCCAGGATTGTCTTGTATCTACCCCTGTGCTGGTCTAAGGTGGGGGTCAGTGTGATTGCTGTGTCCACCACCCCCTCCCCCTGCCATGTGTATTCTGTAACTGTCTGACCTGATGGGGGGGGAGGGGGTGATAAAAGAATAGACTGGAGGAGTGTTGTATCTACCCCTGTGCTGGTCTGGGGGGGTCATTTTGATTGCTGTGTCCACCACCCCCTCCCCCTGCCATGTGTATTCTGTAACTGTCTGACCTGATGGGGGGGAGGGGGTGATAAAAGAATAGACTGGAGGAGTGTTGTATCTACCCCTGTGCTGGTCTGGGGGGGTCATTTTGATTGCTGTGTCCACCACCCCCTGCCATGTGTATTCTGTAACTGTCTGACCTGATGGGGGGGGGGGGGTGATGAAAGAAAAATGTGTGCAATAAATATTCTTGAGAAAATGAAAAAAAATTGTGGGTGTTTTTTTCATTTAAAAGTTTGGGGGGGGGGGGGGGGGGGTGCCAGATTTAGGATCCGCCCCGGGTGCCAAACGCTCTAGGTACGCCCCTGACTAACCCTGTCCATTCCTGTCCATAAGCAAACTGATGGTTCATAAGGTGCCTAACACATACTATCAATAACTGTTCACTGTACACCTAACAATAGTATTAATAACCTCTATAACAGGTCAAGGCCATCCTGGTGTAACCCAGGAAGGCCTTGAAAATAAAATATACAGGGGAGGGGGGAAGATGAAACAGTGAAATTCCCTGTAGAGGGACTGTCGTGTGGTGGATTTCCAGATTTCCCAGCTTGGAGTTATAACAGAAAGCCTTGGTATTAAGTATACGCTGGACTGAATATACTGTAGAGCCCACTATCAAGCATGTGGTAACCCAGCTATGGGGACAAAGTAAAAGTTTATATGAAGAGATGAAAGAAGAGAAGAGGAGAAAAAGAAGAGGGAGGAGAAAGAGAGAGGAAGAAGGAAGAGAGAATGTGCAAACGACCACCACACTCCAGGCTACTGACCCCCCACCCCTGCCCCTCACGGTGACTGGAGATATCTAATCCAAGGGTTCCAAATCTTTTCAAATCGATTTTGTTGGTCACGAAGAATACTAGTTAATTTTTCATTCATCATGAACCAGGAAATTTTGTTTTTTACTAATACCAAATTTATCAGAGGGGTTTTCCATGCTCGCACTATGGTAATCTTAGCTGCCAAGAGGATAAAAAGATGAGGGATCTGGGCAGTTCACTCGAAAGGTCAGAAAATAAGGCTGTCTTAACATTTTTAGGTATGTTCACTCCAGTCACCGAATAAACCAAGTTAAAAATTCTTATCCAAAATCTGTTGACTTTTGAACATGTCCACCAGGTGTGGAGCATTGTGCCCTCTTGACCACACCCCCTGAAACAGAGAGGTGAGGCATCTGGGTGGATCTTGGTTATCCGCGTCGGAAAAAAGGTACCATTGCGACAATACCTTGTAATTCGCCTCTACCAGGGAAGTATTCAAAATTCCCCTGTGCACTATGGTCGACCACTTGGACCAAACGTCCTCATCAATCGTCTCCCCCAGGTCCGCCTCCCAAGCTAATTGATAGGAAAGTTTGGAGCCCTGGTCCGTTAGCAAAACATACAACTCCGAAATACTACCTTGCGTCCCAGGCCCTCTGAGGCATTTATTTTCATAAAATGTTCTAGTGGTGATGTCCCCCTGGTCTCGACAAAGCGATTGTAAATAATGGATAATTTGGGAGAGTCGAAACGTCTCCGTCGGAGGTATGTCTAAAGTGTCTCGAAAGTAAGAGGGTTTTCTGATGCCCCTATGATCTATGAAATGTGCTATCTTGTACAAACCTTTATTGATCCACCATGCAAACTGTTGTGGATGTTGTCCTGGGGGAAAGTGCGGGTTTCCAAAAATGGGGGCTGCTGGAGTATGTGGTGACCTTAGAGGGTATACTTTGCACATCCTATCCCAGAGACCCAATGAGTGAGAGAGAGAGGGGCTCAGAATGACTCTACGTTCTTTAGAAGGTAGCCACATTAGGAGGTCCATGGGGAGAGAAGAACTCGCCTGTGCCTCTAGGTTAACCCAGTCAGGGCGATAGGTTGTAGAATAAATTTGGTAAAGTTGTACCAGCTGGGCCGCTCTATAATAAAGCAAAAAGTGTGGTGCCCCTAATCCACCCCGCCCTTTGAGACATACAAGGAAGACTGAGCCACTCTGCAATTTGAAAATTAGTGATTGGAGTTGTTTAAAAAATGTTGCGGGAACTGGAATCGGTAGGGACCTAAAATAATAAAGAATTCTGGGAAGAGTCATCATTTTAACGGTACCTATTCTAACCATCCAAGAAAGACCATGGTTCTGCCAATTTTTGAAATCTTCTGTCGTGGAATAGAGAAGAGGGGTGTAATTAGCCCTATATAGGGTAGATACATCTGTGGTGAGTTTAACTCCTAGGTAGGGGAGGGCCTGTTTACATCACCGAAATGGAAAAGAAGTGTGTACAGTGGTCAGGGTTTAGGCAGATAGATTAATATTCATTGCCTCTGATTTGCCTGCTTGATAATCAATGTGCAATGCTTGTATACTCCTATTGAACACTGCATAGAAAAAAATCTTTCCAAAAACAAATCAAGCGATACATTTTGGATATCTATTTCCAAACTGGTCCAATCTAGGTCAGTTCTCAATTCACACAGTGGAAGAGACCCCTTTCGCTGCCAGAGCCCTTTTTGCGTTTTTTTGCACACATGTTTAAAAAATCATTTTAGGCCTGAAGATTACAAAAAACCTACAATATTATATATTTTCTGAAAGCAGATACCCTAGAAAATAAACATAGTGATAGTTGCAATTTTTTATGTCACACGATATTACACCAAAGGTCTAGGAAATGCAAGATTTCATTAAAAAACACACTAACGTGAACTTTAGGGCAAACAAATGCAATAAATTACCCACATTTGTGGTAAAATATAAAAGACAAGGTTGCACTGAGTAAATAGATACCCAACATGCCAAACCTTAAATTTTTGTGTGCCCGTTAACCACTTCAGCCCCGGACCAATTGGCAGCCAAAGGACCAGGCCCCTTTTTGCAATTCGGCACTGCGTCGCTTTAACTAACAATTGCGCGGTCGTGCGACGTGGCTCCAAAACAAAATTGGCGTCCTTTTTTTCCCACAAATAGAGCTTTCTTTTGGTGGTATTTGATCGCCCCTGCGGTTTTTATTTTTTGCGCTATAAACAAAAATAGAGCGACAATTTTGAAAAAAATGCAATATTTTTTACTTTTTGCTATAATAAATATCCCCAAAAAATATATAAAAAAAACATTTTTTTTCCTCAGTTTAGGCCGATACGTATTCTTCTACATATTTTTGGTAAAAAAAATCGCAATTAGCGATTATTGATTAGTTTGCGCAAAAGTTATAGCGTTTACAAAATAGGGGATAGTTTTATAGCATTTTTATTAATATTTTTTTTTTTATTAGTAATGGCGGCGATCAGCGATTTTTATTGTGACTGCGACATTTTGGCGGACACATCGGACATTTTTGACACATTTTTGGGACATTTGTCATTTATACAGAAATCAGTGCTATTTAAATAGCACTGATTCCTATGTAAATGACAGTTGTAGTTAGGGGGTTAACCACAAGGGGGCGGGGAGGAGTCAGTGTGACGTGTTGTGTTGTGGTTACTGTAGGGGGGCGTGGCTGTACGTCTGACGTCATTGATCGGCGTTCCCGATGACAGGGAACCGCCGATCACTGACAGTCAGTGTAGGAAGCGCGGGGAGAGGTTTGTTTACATAGACCTCTCCCCGTTCTTCCGCTCCGTAACCCGATCGCGGGATACCAGCGGCGATCGGGTCCGCTGGTCCCGCGGCCGTGGTCACGGAGCTCCCGACCGGGTCGTGCGCGCGCCGCTGGCGGCGCGCATGCGCCCCCCGGGCAGGCAAATTAAAGGGGACGTACAGGTACGTCCTTTTGCCTGCCCGTGCCATTCTGATGACGTATATCTACAGGAGGCGGTCGGGAAGCGGTTAAATGGCGTCAAACTTCAGTACCCTATATTTTCTTCTTCAAATGCCCCCTATAGGTATTGGTTTAGTGTTACGGAGGAGGTCTTGATTTAGAATTATTACTCTCACTCTGGCGTGCGCAACGATATGCAGCATGTGTTTTGGCTGTCACAAGATCGGAAAGCTCCCGATCGCTGCTTGGTATCACCATCATTGTTCCATCAGTGAGGGATTCCTTTTTTCAAACTAAAAAGAATGATGACATTACTAAATACCAACATTTTACTAAAGGTAACATAGCACTCTCCCCCAAAGGGGTCTGAAAATGACCAGGTCTTCCTTGCTAGAGGACAGAGGCTGTCAGACCCAGACACAGCTCCAAGCAACACCAACAAATGTAGGTTCAGTCTAGAGCAGGGGTAGGAAACCTTTGAGAGGTGGAGATCTACCTGAACAACATGGAAGAGATCGGAGATCACCGGGATTCAGACCTCAAAAAATCCACTCTCTGCTCAGCATTTTGCGAGTGGATTTTGAGGTCTCGCGAGTGTAGGATCGGAGGGGAGGAGAGCCGCCGCCGCCGCCTGTTTGATTAGAGAGGCAGGGGAACATAACAGCTTTTGTTTGAATAGCTGTGTTCCCCGCCGCGCGCCGTCATATACAGCCCCTCCCCCTTGTCCGGGGGAACTTTGATAGACAGACAGATCACCTGACCCAGGATTGGACAGGTGATCTGTCTATCAAAGGGACTCGGACAAGGGGGAGGGGCTGTAAATGACGGCGCGCGGCGGGGAACACAGCTATTCAAACAAAAGCTGTTATGTTCCCCTGCCTCTCTAATCAAACAGGCGGCGGCTCTCCTCCCCTGCACAGGTAGGCTGCATTGGGGACACAAGCTGCAGTGGGGGACACAGGGGACACAGGCTGCACAGGGGGGGACACCTGCTGCACTGGGGGGGACACCTGCTGGGGGGGGACACCTGCTGCACTGAGGGGGGACACATGCTGCACTGGGGGGGGGGGGGACACCTGCTGCACTGGGGGGGGGACACATGCTGCACTGGGGGGGGGGACATGCTGCACTGGGGGGGGGGACACCTGCTGCACTGGGGGGGCACATGCTGCACTGGGGGGGGCACATGCTGCACTGGGGGGGGGACACATGCTGCACTGGGGGGGGGGACACCTGCTGCACTGGGGGGGACACCTGCACTGGGGGGGACACTGGCTGCACTGGGGGGGGGACACAGGCTGCCTGGGGGGGGGGGACACATGCTGCACGGGGGGGGGGACCCATGCTGCACTGGGGGGGGGACACATGCTGCACTTGGGGGGGGGGGGGGGGACACATGCTGCACTGGGGGGGGGGACACATGCTGCACTGGGGGGGACACATGCTGCACTGGGGGGACACATGCTGCACTGGGGGACACATGCGGCACTGGGGGACACATGCGGCACTGGGGGGCATATGCGGCACTGGGGGACACATGGGGCACAGGGGGACACAGGCTGGACTGGGGGACACATGCTGGACTGGGGGACACATGCGGCACTGGGGGGACACATGGGGCACTGGGGGACACATGCTGGACTGGGGGACACATGCGGCACTGGGGGGACACATGCTGCACAGGGGGACACATGCACTGGGGACACATGCGGCACAGGGGGACACATGCGGCACTGGGGGACACACATGCGGCACTGGGGGACACATGCTGGACTGGGGGACACATGCTGGACTGGGGGACACATGGGGACATGCTGCACTGGGGGGGTCACATGCTGCACTGGGGGACACATGCTGGACTGGGGGGGACACATGCTGCACTGGGGGGGCACAAGCTGCACTGGGGGGTCACATGCGGCACTGGGGGACACATGCGGCACTGAGGGGGGCACTGGGGACACAGGCTGCACTTGGGGGGACACTGTCTGCACTGGGGGACACATGCTGGCTGCATTGGGGGACACATGCTGGACTGGGGGACACATTCTGCACTGGGGGCACATGCTGCACTGGGGGGGATGGGGGGGGCACATGCGGCACTGGTGGGGTCACATGCGGCACTGGGGGGGTCACATGCTGCACTGGGGGGGTCACATGCTGCACTGGGGGGTCACATGCTGCACTGGGGACACATGCTGCACTGGGGGGGCACTGGGGACACAGGCTGCACTTGGGGGGACACAGTCTGCACTGGGGGGGGGGGGGGGGGCTGGGGGGGGGGGCACATTGGCTGCATTGGTGGACAAAGTTGTTAATATTTATTTTTACAACTTAATTCTGCATAAATCATTTAATGAGGTAATTTATGAGGGCGTGTTTAGGGGCGGGATTAGGGGCGGGGCAGGGTAGGGGTTGGGCGGGGCAACTGGTGGCGAGTGACCCTTGAGGCCTGGCTAGCTATTGTGTTCTGACAGGGGTCTGCTCCCCCACTAGAACAAAGTGATGCTGGTTTTCCAGCATGCCCATTTGAAGATGGCGGTTATGAGACCGGCTTCTGTTGGTGAGGAGCTGTACACACAGGCCGAAAGTCAGCCAGTAACTGCCAAACAGACAGTTTTCAGACAATTTTCAGCATGTGTGTACCTAACTTAAGGTATTGCAGAGTTACCTTCCTCAATGACCTATCGATGTTGTCAAGACACCTAAATTATTCCGCTAACCCTTCCTCACTTTCTTTACTTACTTATACTTGTCTTTAATCCTGCTTGATAATCTTTGTTTCAATGTTTTTTATTGAAATCAAATTTTGACAGATAACAAGGGTTCACATTGATACAAGTTTTATGTCAACAGTAGTGTTACAATAGTGGGTCTCAGATTAGCACAAATGGAACATTATATAATTGTACTAAAACAAAGGTACTAACCCCAGGGGCGTACCATTAGTGGTGCGGGGGGGGGGCGGTCCGCCCCGGGTGCCACATTTTGGGGGGGTGTCAGTGGCCCAGTGACTTTGCTACAGGGGTGAGACCGTCTGATCATCCCAGGGGCACCCCTGCTGTCTCTGGTTGCTGATTTACACTTTCGTTTTGTTTTTGTACCCCCCCAGCGCCGCGGCCGCAATGGACTGGTCCAGATCGTCCAGTGAGACTGAGTGGCTGTGTAGTGTGTTCCCTCCTGCTAGCTCCGCCTCCACTGCTGCTGCCTGTGTGTGTGTCTGTGATCTCTCTCCGCTGGGGCGGCTGCTTCCCCTGTTCCACACACTGAATCCAGATTCCAGAGTCCTCCCTAGCTGAGACTGAGAGCCTGAGGTGGTGAGCAGGGGGGGGGGGGGGGTTGATGTAAGAAGAGGCTCCCAGGATTGTCTTGTATCTACCCCTGTGCTGGTCTAAGGTGGGGGTCAGTGTGATTGCTGTGTCCACCACCCCCTCCCCCTGCCATGTGTATTCTGTAACTGTCTGACCTGATGGGGGGGGAGGGGGTGATAAAAGAATAGACTGGAGGAGTGTTGTATCTACCCCTGTGCTGGTCTGGGGGGGTCATTTTGATTGCTGTGTCCACCACCCCCTCCCCCTGCCATGTGTATTCTGTAACTGTCTGACCTGATGGGGGGGAGGGGGTGATAAAAGAATAGACTGGAGGAGTGTTGTATCTACCCCTGTGCTGGTCTGGGGGGGTCATTTTGATTGCTGTGTCCACCACCCCCTGCCATGTGTATTCTGTAACTGTCTGACCTGATGGGGGGGGGGGGGTGATGAAAGAAAAATGTGTGCAATAAATATTCTTGAGAAAATGAAAAAAAATTGTGGGTGTTTTTTTCATTTAAAAGTTGGGGGGGGGGGGGGGTGCCAGATTTAGGATCCGCCCCGGGTGCCAAACGCTCTAGGTACGCCCCTGACTAACCCTGTCCATTCCTGTCCATAAGCAAACTGATGGTTCATAAGGTGCCTAACACATACTATCAATAACTGTTCACTGTACACCTAACAATAGTATTAATAACCTCTATAACAGGTCAAGGCCATCCTGGTGTAACCCAGGAAGGCCTTGAAAATAAAATATACAGGGGAGGGGGGAAGATGAAACAGTGAAATTCCCTGTAGAGGGACTGTCGTGTGGTGGATTTCCAGATTTCCCAGCTTGGAGTTATAACAGAAAGCCTTGGTATTAAGTATACGCTGGACTGAATATACTGTAGAGCCCACTATCAAGCATGTGGTAACCCAGCTATGGGGACAAAGTAAAAGTTTATATGAAGAGATGAAAGAAGAGAAGAGGAGAAAAAGAAGAGGGAGGAGAAAGAGAGAGGAAGAAGGAAGAGAGAATGTGCAAACGACCACCACACTCCAGGCTACTGACCCCCCACCCCTGCCCCTCACGGTGACTGGAGATATCTAATCCAAGGGTTCCAAATCTTTTCAAATCGATTTTGTTGGTCACGAAGAATACTAGTTAATTTTTCATTCATCATGAACCAGGAAATTTTGTTTTTTACTAATACCAAATTTATCAGAGGGGTTTTCCATGCTCGCACTATGGTAATCTTAGCTGCCAAGAGGATAAAAAGATGAGGGATCTGGGCAGTTCACTCGAAAGGTCAGAAAATAAGGCTGTCTTAACATTTTTAGGTATGTTCACTCCAGTCACCGAATAAACCAAGTTAAAAATTCTTATCCAAAATCTGTTGACTTTTGAACATGTCCACCAGGTGTGGAGCATTGTGCCCTCTTGACCACACCCCCTGAAACAGAGAGGTGAGGCATCTGGGTGGATCTTGGTTATCCGCGTCGGAAAAAAGGTACCATTGCGACAATACCTTGTAATTCGCCTCTACCAGGGAAGTATTCAAAATTCCCCTGTGCACTATGGTCGACCACTTGGACCAAACGTCCTCATCAATCGTCTCCCCCAGGTCCGCCTCCCAAGCTAATTGATAGGAAAGTTTGGAGCCCTGGTCCGTTAGCAAAACATACAACTCCGAAATACTACCTTGCGTCCCAGGCCCTCTGAGGCATTTATTTTCATAAAATGTTCTAGTGGTGATGTCCCCCTGGTCTCGACAAAGCGATTGTAAATAATGGATAATTTGGGAGAGTCGAAACGTCTCCGTCGGAGGTATGTCTAAAGTGTCTCGAAAGTAAGAGGGTTTTCTGATGCCCCTATGATCTATGAAATGTGCTATCTTGTACAAACCTTTATTGATCCACCATGCAAACTGTTGTGGATGTTGTCCTGGGGGAAAGTGCGGGTTTCCAAAAATGGGGGCTGCTGGAGTATGTGGTGACCTTAGAGGGTATACTTTGCACATCCTATCCCAGAGACCCAATGAGTGAGAGAGAGAGGGGCTCAGAATGACTCTACGTTCTTTAGAAGGTAGCCACATTAGGAGGTCCATGGGGAGAGAAGAACTCGCCTGTGCCTCTAGGTTAACCCAGTCAGGGCGATAGGTTGTAGAATAAATTTGGTAAAGTTGTACCAGCTGGGCCGCTCTATAATAAAGCAAAAAGTGTGGTGCCCCTAATCCACCCCGCCCTTTGAGACATACAAGGAAGACTGAGCCACTCTGCAATTTGAAAATTAGTGATTGGAGTTGTTTAAAAAATGTTGCGGGAACTGGAATCGGTAGGGACCTAAAATAATAAAGAATTCTGGGAAGAGTCATCATTTTAACGGTACCTATTCTAACCATCCAAGAAAGACCATGGTTCTGCCAATTTTTGAAATCTTCTGTCGTGGAATAGAGAAGAGGGGTGTAATTAGCCCTATATAGGGTAGATACATCTGTGGTGAGTTTAACTCCTAGGTAGGGGAGGGCCTGTTTACATCACCGAAATGGAAAAGAAGTGTGTACAGTGGTCAGGGTTTAGGCAGATAGATTAATATTCATTGCCTCTGATTTGCCTGCTTGATAATCAATGTGCAATGCTTGTATACTCCTATTGAACACTGCATAGAAAAAAATCTTTCCAAAAACAAATCAAGCGATACATTTTGGATATCTATTTCCAAACTGGTCCAATCTAGGTCAGTTCTCAATTCACACAGTGGAAGAGACCCCTTTCGCTGCCAGAGCCCTTTTTGCGTTTTTTTTTGCACACATGTTTAAAAAAATCATTTTAGGCCTGAAGATTACAAAAAACCTACAATATTATATATTTTCTGAAAGCAGATACCCTAGAAAATAAACATAGTGATAGTTGCAATTTTTTATGTCACACGATATTACACCAAAGGTCTAGGAAATGCAAGATTTCATTAAAAAACACACTAACGTGAACTTTAGGGCAAACAAATGCAATAAATTACCCACATTTGTGGTAAAATATAAAAGACAAGGTTGCACTGAGTAAATAGATACCCAACATGCCAAACCTTAAATTTTTGTGTGCCCGTTAACCACTTCAGCCCCGGACCAATTGGCAGCCAAAGGACCAGGCCCCTTTTTGCAATTCGGCACTGCGTCGCTTTAACTAACAATTGCGCGGTCGTGCGACGTGGCTCCAAAACAAAATTGGCGTCCTTTTTTTCCCACAAATAGAGCTTTCTTTTGGTGGTATTTGATCGCCCCTGCGGTTTTTATTTTTTGCGCTATAAACAAAAATAGAGCGACAATTTTGAAAAAAATGCAATATTTTTTACTTTTTGCTATAATAAATATCCCCAAAAAATATATAAAAAAACATTTTTTTTCCTCAGTTTAGGCCGATACGTATTCTTCTACATATTTTTGGTAAAAAAAATCGCAATTAGCGATTATTGATTAGTTTGCGCAAAAGTTATAGCGTTTACAAAATAGGGGATAGTTTTATAGCATTTTTATTAATATTTTTTTTTTTTATTAGTAATGGCGGCGATCAGCGATTTTTTATTGTGACTGCGACATTTTGGCGGACACATCGGACATTTTTGACACATTTTTGGGACATTTGTCATTTATACAGAAATCAGTGCTATTTAAATAGCACTGATTCCTATGTAAATGACAGTTGTAGTTAGGGGGTTAACCACAAGGGGCGGGGAGGAGTCAGTGTGACGTGTTGTGTTGTGGTTACTGTAGGGGGGCGTGGCTGTACGTCTGACGTCATTGATCGGCGTTCCCGATGACAGGGAACCGCCGATCACTGACAGTCAGTGTAGGAAGCGCGGGGAGAGGTTTGTTTACATAGACCTCTCCCCGTTCTTCCGCTCCGTAACCCGATCGCGGGATACCAGCGGCGATCGGGTCCGCTGGTCCCGCGGCCGTGGTCACGGAGCTCCCGACCGGGTCGTGCGCGCGCCGCTGGCGGCGCGCATGCGCCCCCCGGGCAGGCAAATTAAAGGGGACGTACAGGTACGTCCTTTTGCCTGCCCGTGCCATTCTGATGACGTATATCTACAGGAGGCGGTCGGGAAGCGGTTAAATGGCGTCAAACTTCAGTACCCTATATTTTCTTCTTCAAATGCCCCCTATAGGTATTGGTTTAGTGTTACGGAGGAGGTCTTGATTTAGAATTATTACTCTCACTCTGGCGTGCGCAACGATATGCAGCATGTGTTTTGGCTGTCACAAGATCGGAAAGCTCCCGATCGCTGCTTGGTATCACCATCATTGTTCCATCAGTGAGGGATTCCTTTTTTCAAACTAAAAAGAATGATGACATTACTAAATACCAACATTTTACTAAAGGTAACATAGCACTCTCCCCCAAAGGGGTCTGAAAATGACCAGGTCTTCCTTGCTAGAGGACAGAGGCTGTCAGACCCAGACACAGCTCCAAGCAACACCAACAAATGTAGGTTCAGTCTAGAGCAGGGGTAGGAAACCTTTGAGAGGTGGAGATCTACCTGAACAACATGGAAGAGATCGGAGATCACCGGGATTTGGCGCCTTTTTTTTTACAATGTGTGCAGTTACCTGCATTTTTTCCTCATGGTCAGTAGGGCAGTGGACGGTGTCAGTAAGGCAGTGGACAGTGTCAGTAAGGCAGTGGATGGTGTCAGTAAGGCAGTGGATGGTGTCAGTAGGGCAGTTCCTTCTGCCCAGTCTATGTCTGGATAATTAAAATGCCCCATTATAATGACACTTCCTATCTTTGCCGCCAGTCCATACTGTGATAGGAGGTCCGCCTCCCACTCCTCCCTCTGGTCAGAGGGCCTATAGCATACTTCCAGTATTACTTTCCCCTTGGTTTCCTCCCTTTGTAGCTCTACCCATTGGGGCCTCCCCTGCCCCAATGCACCTACCCCCCATGTTGAGGGCATACGGCCTGGTACGGTTCAGGAGGGGGGCGCTCGCTCGACCCCACCCCCTTTCCTGACCGGCCGGGCTGCGTGCTCGGATAAGGGTCTGGTATTGATTTTTGGGGGGGACCCCACGCCGTTTTTTCCAGCGGGTTCCCCTTAAAATCCATACCAGACCTAGGGGTCTGGTATCGTCCAAGGGGGGGAACCCCACGCCAATTTTTTTTTCATTTTGGCGGGGTTCCCCTTCATCCTCAGCACACAAGTCGCACTGGAAGTCGGATAATGATGATCCAACTTCTGGTGTGACTTCTATTTAAATCAATGGGCTCCCATAGGGAACCACTGATTTTGAATAGAGGCAGAGAAACACCGAACGAGGCTTAACATTCTTTTTACAGCGTTAACCCTCGTTTAACACCTTTTACCGGTGTCTTGCGTTTCCAGTACTGCTCTTGAACGCGATTTTATGGCGTTCAGAAAACAGCCCATAAACTCCACTGCTGATAAATGTCCAACAATGTCCATGTGTGCATGGACACATAGGATAGCATAGAGTGGAGTTTATGGACTTTTATAAAAAATGCCCAAACTCCAAAAAACTTCCGTTTATGAGCTCCAGTGTGCATGGAGCTTAAATATGAAAGCACTGATGACTTACTTATAATACACTGTTCATTTTCATATACTGTATTTATTGGCGTATAACACTCACTTTTTCACCATGCAAATCGGGTGAAAATAGCATGTGCGTGTTATACGCCAATACTTTTAATTTTAGCTACCTCGGAGGGGACAGGGAGGCGGGCGGGATGAGCGCCATCAGATTACATACAGTGAGAATCTCCTGTTTACTTGGTGGCCTCTGTAATAGGAAGTCCCATCTCCTGGGCCACCATTGGACCACTGTTCTGTCTATTATAGGAGATTCTTACTGTATGCAATCTGTTGGCGCTCGTCCCGCCCCCCTCCCTGTCCCCTCTAGGCTGCAGATGGGCATCGATCAGGCTGCACTGATAGCAATGGTGAGGCTGCTGCATTCATGGCAATGGTGAGGCTGCTGCATTGATGGCAATGGTGAGGCTGCATTGATGTGGACTGATGAGGCTACATTGATGGCACTTGTGAGGCTGCAGATGGGCATTGATCAGACTGCATTGATGGCAATTGATGTTTTTTCCTGAAACTTCCCTCTTAAAATGAAAGTGCGTGTTATACGCCTGTGCGTGTTATATGCCGATAAATACGGTATGTACGTTGTAAGTGTTAAAATAAAAGGTGTATGCACCGAAGGACTTGATGGGATGGCTAGTGGGCAGAGTCGGTGGGACGGCCAGTGGGCCTGGGGAATGTTGGGGGGCCCAGGCCTAAAGCTAAGGGGCCCCACAATTTTTGATGGCTGCCCTGCGTGTGTATGTGTATATATACTGCCGGTGTCAGTAGAGCCGTGGACAATGTCAGTAGGGCAGAGGTAGGTGTCAGTAGTTTTTATAATTTTTTAACATTTTATTTTTTAAATTATTTTTTAACATTTTTTTATTATTATTTTTAACAATTTTATTTTTTTTATAATTTTTTTCCAAATTTGGTAAAATATCACGGGTCTAAACAGGGGGCATCCACAACACACAAGGTGATTAGGGTGTGCTTAGGTACACCTGGCACACCCTGTGATATCATCATATATATTATTTTATATATATCACGATTATACATAATTAATTGGTGGTAAAATGACACAATCATACAAATATGACCACCAATATTTAGCTTCACATTTGTAATGCCGGAAAAGTCAGTTATTCACTTATTTACTCTTCAAGACAACGAATAGAGCCTACAAAGGCCCCTCCCAGAAGAAAGCTTGTTATTCTTGCTGTATAAAAGCAGTAAGCTTACCTACTATACTTAACAAGTCAAACTAGATATAGATGAGAGTGACACGTTTGTATTGTGTCATAGAGGAGTGTGCATTCTGCTGATATACTTTTGGAATTCAGAAACAGCAGCAAAGCATCAAGACACCTAACGTTACTATAAGAAAAATATCACAGGTGTTTCCCCAGTTGGAATGGTGAGTATCAATACTACTTTTAAAACTACATCCCTGGTGCCCAACCTGCATCCTCTTGGCACTCAGGAAGGATTCGTGCAGTTGGGGTGGTGATAAAAACACACCTTGAGCTGCATTTTTACCACCCTGCTGCCCCTAACTGCCCTTCCTTAAGCTGCGATGGTGGCCATGATGCTTTGCTTCAAGAGAATGAGGACACATTGCACACAGTTGCAGCAGGTAGTGCGGAGGCGTCATTTCATTTCATGTCAAATTCTGCTGAAAAATGTTTCGAGCGTAGATTCCTATTCAGAGGCATGACAATTTGACTGCATGTTTAAACCTAGCCACCTCAGTCTGCATTTTCCTTACCAAGGTGTTTACTCCAAAATATTTCTTGGATTGGGTTCTAGTAGTTAAATGGTTTGGTTTATTACTTTCACATTTTTCTGTGTTGTCTATCCTTTTTATCTTTTTTAATTTTTTTTCCTCCAAAATGTATATTGGATCTTGCTGTTGCAGTAATTTTAAGTAATTGTTAAGGAAGCTGTAGGGAGAACAAATGTGGAGGCATTGATGTGTAAAGAAGTTGTAATAGAAGCAATCTCTAGCAGTTTCATGTAATGTGTCTCCAGTCTATGACTGTCTCCTGAAGCATGTTCCCAGTTTCCAACAACGCCTATAACATGTTCATAGTCTCAAGTCATCTCCTGCAGAATGTGTACTATAGTCTTTCACCAGCTCCTGATGCACATCTACAGTCTGAATTTTGTAGAATTTATGGAATATTATGTGATGTTAAGGGCTGTGCTGGTTGGCCCCTAAATCAAGAAAGGTGACCACCACTGATCTACATTGATGATCATATATACTCATGGAAGCATAAAAAGCTTTTGCCAGCCTGTACTTGTTCACTTTTCAGACTGAGCACCTGATTATGTTCATCACATAGAAGAAAAATGGTAGGGAATCCGTGTGATTGGTTTGTAAGGGTTAATTTACACTAGAATAAGACCTCTGAAGAGCAACCCATGGTGGAGGGAATTATGTTACCTACAAGGCCACACCACAGGGCTGCAGGGCAGTTGCGAAGCTGTCGCATCCTGGTGAATGGGTCAAGTTTGGCTGCCTGCCGAGTTTAATGGGGGAAATAATTCTTGCTGTGGCCACAAAGCAAAGTATCACAGTCACGGCCTGTGTACACCCCCTACTCCTTCTTTTGCACCTTAAAGTGGTTCTAAAGCTTTAAGGTTTTTCACCGTAATGCATTAAGGTAAAAAAAAAACTTCTGTGCAGCTCCCCAGCCCCCCCTTTTTTAACCTGAGCCCATCCGATCCAGCTATGTGCACAGGCGCAGCATCTCCTGCCGCTGTCTCCGTCCTCATTGGGACTGATTGATAGCAGTGGGAGCCACTGGTTCCCACACCTGTCAATCAAAAGCTCTGACATGGAAGTGGGGGGGGGGGGCAGGGCTGAGTCCCGCTGTCTGTGTTAATGGATGCAGTAGAGGCACAGGTGCCCCAGAGAAAGGCTTTCCGCGGGTGCACCTACCAAAGATGAGGGGCCTGGATCGCTGGGGGGACCCCAAAAGAAGAGGATCGGGGCTGCTCTGTGCAAAAATATTGCACAGAGCAGGTAAGAATGGGCATGTTAAACTAGGGTTTAATACAGCTTTAGGGGAAGCAGTTGCAGGGGGTGGTAAAATTGTACCTCACCCACGTTTTTACCCCGTTACCAACTGCAAATGCAAACAAGTCGCATCTCATGTGTACTCACTGGAACTTATTTATGCAAACAGTGACAACAAAGGTCAGAGGATGAAATAAAAAGTCTAAATATTTGCTGTGGGTATCATCCCTATGTTTATTGTTCTCCTTTTTTAAATAAATCAGCCAATTGGCGAAACACTAATGCTAAATCTACTTGTTTGTTCTCTAAATTACATTTAAAGTGTATGTAAAGCCAAAATAGTTTTTTTTTTTGTTTTATATAGAATGGGGAAGGGTTAAATTCCTGTCATGTTCTTATTGCTGTCCCCAGTTAGGAGATTTAACCTCATGTTTGCTCTGGAAAAAGTGAAAAGTCCAAACTTGAGCCCTGGTTTACATTGCATTGAAATTGGCGGCTATTGCCGGCAATGGTATCGTCCGAATTGGTGCGGCACCGGGTCGAGCTGTACGGTCTGTATCTATTAACGCAGGCAGCCCAGGCTCGAAATCAAGCCTGCAAGTGTGCCACAATATGAAGCTGCTTTTTATGGGGGCACACTGAGAAGAGGAGAAGCCCAGAGCGCCGGCAGGGAACCCAAGAAGAGAAGGTTCTGGGCTTCCCTGTGCAATTTCATTTCACAGAGCAGGCTTTTGTTAAAAAAAAAAAAAAAGAAGACTTTTCAATCACTTTTAGGCTACATTCACACAGGCAGTCAGGAGTGCAGAGTTTGCTGCGTTTCGAGGAGGCTAAGCCCTAGGTTTGGAAGTAGAAACCCTCTGTGCTACTGTATGGCTGCCTGTGTTGCACATTTAATCCATAAACTCCACACTGCAGAAGTAGGGTGGGTGAAATTAGGGTACTTTAAATGGTTAGCTCACCTTTACCAAAGAACTGCCTATGCAGATATGGGGCGTCTGTAGATAAAAACAAACTGTGCAGCTCTGACTAAAGTTGAATAGTCCATGCTATAGGTGTAGGCCATTTAGGTACCTCAAAAAACCTGACTGGAATACTCCCAGGATGTTGCTTGGTGAGGCCTAGTCTTTACTGCTCACCTCCACCATCACAGGCATGAGCTTTTTTTTATGATTTAAACCTCTTCACACTGCCTGGATGCAGTAGCTCTGAGTTCAGCTTCCAAGAGCTCACTCATGTGATGGTGGAGGTAAACAGTACGGTTGCCACCTGTCCGCGATTTACCCAGACAGTTCAGGCTTGGAATCATGTGTCCGGGTTTCAAACTGCCTGAACCCCAGACACATTATTCAGACTGGACTATGGCTTCCCAGCAGGTTTGCTGGCTGTAGTTGTCTAAGCCAAGAGTGTCTGTTACACTGTCTTTCACACTGCCCAAAGCCAGCACCAACAATCCCCCGCCCCCACACACACACACACACACCGAGGGGAGAGGAGAGAGGGCTCGATCTGCAGCCCCCCCCCCCCCACCCCTATGTGTCTGCCCACACTCTAATCCCCAGCACTGTGCCTCAGGAAAGGAAAGTGAGGGCCGGAAATCTGAAGTCCAGCAGCCTCAGATACATCTGGATGAGAGGTGCTGACTGCCAAGGGGTGAGTGGGCTCACCATCCTTCTCCCTAATGCCTCTCAGTGAGTACACTAAGGTATATCAGGGTTCTCAGAGCACCCCTTACATCAGAGTCTTCCTTTACACCAGAAGCCACAGTGTTCCCCCCTACATCAGAGTCATCTCTGTACATCAGAGTTCTCAGTGTTCCCCCTTAAATCAGGGTTCCCAGAGCAACCCTTATGTTAGAGTCCCCAGAGTTCTCCCTTACATCAGAGTCTGCAGAGTCCCCCTTTACAGTGTATGGGAACTATTCGAGTTCAGATGTAAAAGGGAAACTCTGTGGATTCAGATGTAAAAGGGGGACTGTTTTGATTAACGTCATATGATTAGAAATGTTATTTAATTGCAAATATATGTATAGTTTATACATTTATACTATAAAAAAAAAGAATTGCTGTGCGCCCCTAAGGTGTTCGGGTTTGACTTGAAGAAAAGGTGGCAACCCTAGTAAACAGTTATAATTAGGCCTCACTTAGCAATGTCCTGGGAGTTTTCCAGTCAAGCTTACAGAGGTAAGTAAATGGTCTAAACCTATAGTAAGAGCTGCAGAGTTTTTTTTTTTATCTACAGACAACCCTTATCTGCATAGGCAGCTTTTTGGTAAAGGTGAACTAACCCTTTAATAAATGGTAGCCGCAATGGAACAGAGGACATTCACCACTCTGAGGGAACAAGAGGGAACACCTTCCTTTAAACCGACAATCGTGCAGCTTGTTCTCTGATCACACCGTACTTGTTTTAGGGCTCTTTCACACGGGGCGGATCAGTGCAGATCCGCCCCGTGGATAGCCGCTTGCTCAGCGGGGATCGCCGGAGCGATCTCCGCTGAGCAGAAGATGACAGGTCCGTCTCTGCACACAACGCAGGGACGGACCTGTCAGAGCGCCGCTCTCCCCTATGGGAGATCGGGTGACGACGGCCCGTAGAGTCCGTCGTCACCCGATCCGCTCTGCAGACGGATGAAAAGATAGGGTTTTCCTCCGTCTGCAGAAACGGAGAAGAGCGGGCACGGACGAGAGCGGGTGTCAGCGGATGCTCATCCGCTGACACCCGCTATCCCATAGGGATACCTGTATGTCCGTTTTTCATCCAAAAACGGAAGGATGAAAAACGGACATACGGTCCGTCCGTGTGAAAGAGCCCTTACTTGTAACCATAAACTAGATAATTTCAGTCTGTCTCATTTAAAGTTACGGCTCAGAGAATATTCTCTTACCTGCAACAGAACAGAAAACAGTCATCGCCCTGAGGGAACAGGGGTGTAACTGTCAGGAAGTCCCCTCCAGAAACAAGGAACTAAGGCGTTGATTTGCTAAAGGCAAATAGACTGTGCACTTTGTAAATGAGCAAAAGCTCTGCTGACTTTCATCATCCAACTATGCGCAGGCAAAAATACAGTTTTTTTTTATTTTCCTTGCATGTAATTGCGTACTCTTTGCAAAGTGAAGGTTTACCTGATTTACCTAGCTCTGGAGCAACTGCAAAGTGCACAGCTGATTTGCCCTTAGTAAATTGACATGGAAATTTATAGATAGGCAACTCATATCCTCATATTGATTAGTGGTTCCAAATTAATAATAACTACTGCAGTAGGGAACATACACAAAACATACGCTCAGCATCTTTCCAAATAACTGTTCTGCTTTATTATGACGCAATTGAAGGTTTTTATACACATGATTACATAGGTATCACATTAATATTAAAATTGTACGTTTATGGTAACAAGGGGCGTATCATAGGCAGGCTAATTCTAATCAGGACTTGAAAGAATGTAAACATGTACTGAAAACATTATTAGTGCCGCGTGCACAGTGAGGGCAGTGTGCAATTCATACAAAATAGAATACAATTATATACATAACTTACAAATTTCCATTACAAAATCAACCCCTAAGTTTCCCTGTCCACTTTCTGTGCATCATGTGCCTTAGGAAATGTGTTGTCTGTCTAAAAACAGAGTTGTAGTTGCAAGGTGTTAAGACTATTACAGGGTTTTTCATGCTGGGGGGTGGGGGGGACAATTTTACACACTTTACACTTACAAACTGACTGATGACTTGTGTGTACACAAGTCCATCGCACAAAAGTCCACGCGTGCTCGGAATTAAACACAACATTAGCAGAAGGAGCCCAAAGGGTTGCGCACGACTATTGAACTTCCTTTTTATCGTCTCGCCGTACGTCTTGTACGTCACTATGTTCATAATTGTTGGCCAACATTTGTGTGACCGTGTGTATGCAAGACAAGTTGGAGCCAACAACCTTCAAACAAAATTCCATGGTTTTGTTGTCGGAAAGTCCGATCGTGTGTATGGGGCATAAGAGTTTTTGGTAAATCTTCCTTTTGTTTCTCTGGGATGGAAAGTGACACACATGGTAAGTGACACATGAAAAAAAAAAAAAAAAGAGGATTTAAACTTTTTTTACTTCAACCTGACATTTCATACATTTCAAGACAGCATGTATAAAAGTAGGCCTGAGGGTTCAGAGACCTCAGCACCGGATGGTTCAAACCCACAAGCTGCACAAGAAATCCTGGGAAAGAAACCAGGCCTCCCAGCTGGGATGGACCATTGCACAAGAAGCAGGAAGTAGCTGCAAAGCTGATGAGTAGACCGGGGTTGACCTGGACTTTCCTGAACTGGCCTGGGAAGGATTGCAGGAGGCGAGAAAGGCAGGTGAGGCCTGGGACTTCCAGCTTTCCAATTGACCAAGATGTCTTTCAGAGGGGCATCGGCCAGTTTGTTAAGGGAAAGGGACTTAGCTACTCAAGGGAAACAACAAGGAGAAGAGGCAGCTCATACTTTCTTATACTACTGATGACATTATGGACCAACTGTTTGATTGTGTCTATTGTGACTTGTGTGGGGTGGAAGAGCGGGGGTTAAACCAGCAGTACTGTAATGAACTACACCAGCAGCTCCCAAGGGAGTAGTGCGCTACACAAAGTTGTCACTAAATGATATATTGCTCACACATGCCATGGTTATATGTGGAATTACACCACAAAATACATTCTGCTGCTTCTCCTATAAGTATGGGGATAACACATGTGTGAGACTTTTTGGGAGCCTAGCCATTTACAGGACCCCGAAAACCAATCACTGCCTTCAGGATGTCTAAGGGCGGAAATTTTTGATTTCAAGCCTCACTACCTATCACAGTTTCGAAGGCCAAATGTCAAGATGGCACAAACCTCCCCTCCCCCAAATGACCCCATTTTGGAAACTAGATACCCCAAGCTATTTGCTGAGAGGCATATTGAATCCATGGAATATTTAATATTTTGCCACAAGTTGTGGGAAAATTACATTTTTCGTTTTTTTTTTGCACAAAGTTGTCACTAAATGATATATTGCTTAAACATGGCATGGTTATATGTGGAATTACACCCCAAAATACATTCTGCTGCTTCTCCTGAGTATGGGGATACCACATGTGTGAGACTTTTTGGGAGCCTAGCCGTGTACGGGACCCCGAAATCCAATCACCGCCTTCAGGCTTTCTAAAGGCGTTAAATGGTGATTTTACTCCTCAATACCTATCACAGTTACAGAGGCCCTGAAATGTCCAGATAGCACAAAACTTCCACAAATGACCCCATTTTTGAAAGTAGACACCCCAAGGTATTTGCTGAGAGGCATGGTGACTGAAAATAGTGTAATGTTGAACACATGATTGCAATACTGTAGCATCAAACAGGAGCTCTACGCATTTTTTGCAAAACTTCCACTCATCAGGAGCAGATGCGAGGTATATATATATATATATATATATATATATCTACAATGAAATAAGTAAATGCAAAATGATCTAGTAATGGGTAAAAAAGGGGGACAAAAAGGAATAGGAGGGACAAGAATTAATCCCAACACACTTATCTAAAAATTAACTATAATTTCAAAAAGTATCAAAAAGTATTGATGTTTTATAGTTAATTTTTAGGTAGGAATGTTGGGAATAATTCTTGTCCCCCCTCTTCCTTTTTGTCCCTCCTTTTTTACCCATTACTAGATCATTTTGCATTTACTTATTTCATTGTAGATATATATATATATATACTTTTCATCTGCTCCTGATGAGTGGAAGTTTTTCACGAAACGCGTAGAGTTCCTGTTTGATGCTACAGTATTGCAACCATGTGTTCAACATTACATCATTACTTTTTAGAATCATGAACTATTTTTTTTTTTTTAAAGATTTTATTAGGGTTTTCAAACAGTACAATCAAAATCATCAGGAGAGTACAAGTTGTACAAAAAAGCTTTGGCAAAGTACATTACATTGTGTATAGAAAACTACAGCATTGCAAGTACAGAAACAGTGTAGCAATTAGATGATAAGACATGTGAGATAGAAGATGTTGGGAGACCGAAGATAAGATAGAGCACTGGCAACGAAATGTGATATAAGTGTGTTGGCTGGGAAAAGTGTATATTGAGAGCTTTATAACAAGTAACTCTACATAATGGTGAGCCAAGGGCTCGTGAAAGGGAGTTAAAGAGAGTAGGGAGGAAAATGGATATTAGGGATATCAGCGGACGAGCCGTCCCCACTCACCCGAAAAAGGGTACTTGCTGTGAGTGGGGGAGGGTCTATCCGTAACAAAGTGAAGGTGATGTTTGTGAAGCACCCATAGGGAAAGGAGAAATGCTATAAGTAAAGGTGTACAAAGGGAGCAATTAACAATAATAGTAGTATAGGAACAGAACGATAGTCACTGAGAAATCAGATAGGGTGTGCATGTGCGACAAGAAGGGCAGAAGGAGGAGAGGAACGGAAGTGTTTCCAGCAGGCCCAAGTTTGTTCATGACTCGTGAGAGTATCTTTGGCCTGGTGTATGAGGCATTCCATTTCTTCCACTTTATCGACCCTACGTATCCATTCGGCGGTTGTGGGAGGTGTGGGACTCTTCCAATGGACCGGGATGCATTGATTGGCAGCGTTAAGAAGGTGAATGGTAAGGGAGTGTTTATATGTGCTAATGGAGGAGGGCGTGTGGTGAAGCAGGAATCTGGCCGGGGTGAGGGGGATATCATAGGTGGTGATTTGGTGTATGAGTGATCGTATTTCCGTCCAGAAGGTGTGAATGTGTGGGCATTCCCACCAGATGTGTAAGAGGGAACCTGGGGCCGTGTTGCAGCGCCAGCACAGTGGGGGTACATTCGGGTGGAATTTATGGACGAGCTGGGGCGTCCTATACCATTTAGAAAACAACTTATAGCGATTTTCTTGGACAGAGACATTTAGTGAGCCTTTGTGTATGTGCGTGTAAATTTTACCCCATTCCTGAGGTGTAAGGTCCATTGCGAGGTCAGATTCCCATCTGCGAACCAGTGTGTCAGATTTAATGTCATAAGTAGAGAAAAGGAGAGCATAGGTGACATGTTTTTGAGGTTCTTGTTGGAGACAAAGGGATTCAAAAGGTGTGAAGTCGTGGTGCCAAGGTGTGGCAGGTTTGCTCGTTTGAAAGAAGTGTTTGAGTTGTAAGTAGGTGAAGAAAGAAAAGCGGTAATCCGATAGGAATTGGGAGAGAGAATGGTAAGTTGATAGCTCACCATTGGTAAAAAAGTTATGAGCCCTAGGCGCGACATCGGTAATCGGGTGAGTAGGGCCACGGTGGGCAAGACCAGCAAGAAAGTCAGGGTTATGAGTCATGGGAGTCATGGGACCCGGGGCATGCAGAATTCTGGAATGGGTAGTAGCAAGACGGGTGTATAGGAGAGTGGCCCCAATCAAAGGATGAGTAAACAGTTGTTTAGGAGCATGTGATGTGTGTAACCCATGAACTATTTTTATTACTACCTATGTTTATATTACCAGAGCATTATAGGTTACATATTAACACCTTTTATTTTACTTATTTTAATTAATCTTGGGATGATGGTACCACACATATATTTATTATTTGGGAAAATATTCCAGCTTAACGATTTTGAAAAAAAAAAAAAAAAAAAAAAAAAAAAAAAAAAAAAAAAAAAAAAAAAACAAAAAAAAAAAAAAAAAAAAAAAATAAAAAAAAAAAAAAAAAAAAAAAAAAAAAAAAAATAAGAAAAAAACCTTTTATTTTACATTATGAATCATGTTGGAAAACGTGTGTATGTATATGAATTACCGAGGTGTTATATGTTGATACTAAAATGTATTTTTGTACTTGTCATTAATCTAATGTATATTTTATATGGACCATTAAACATGTTTTTGCTTACAGATTTTCTAGTTGTGTGCTTCATTTAACGTGCCAAACCATCCCACTCTTGGAAAATGTGTTTGAATGTATGAATTTCTAACAATTTATATGGTTTTTGTTTGGTAAAGTCCATTCATTCTAAAATCGAGTCAATTTTGAATTTTCTTACGAATTTCGTTTTTTGAAATTATACTATTGTATACCCATCTTTAGTATCCCCAGTGGGAAGATTAAACCATAAGTTCCTCTTTCGTAACATGTTACACCCATAATCAGGTGTAATATGAAAAATGTTACAGATTAAGTGGCCCCTGCATCAACCCCCCCCCCCCCCCCCCCCCCCCCCCCCCCGTGGGGGATCTCCTCCCCCCACTAGCTATCATAATTTAAAAAACGTGGCTGGGTGGGGCTCTGTCCACCTGCCCGTATCATTCATTCACAGAGTTCTGTGTACCGACATGCTTTGCGGCTGATAGCATTTAGTTTTCAATGAACTGTCAGGGCACTGTGGTAGTTCATTGATGCTTCCTGTCATTGTGTAACTGCCTGCACAATGTGTGAGCAGACAGCTTACACATACTGTCTGCAAGAGCTCCGCATTGCACCTGGGATCTGCTGATTGCGGGTGCAATGCTTTGCAGACTCATAGTAAAAAAAAATATAAATGCACATTGTTTTGCCTGTAAAAAGTTTATATTTTTTTTACAAAGGTGAACTTATCATCATGTTCATTATTATCAAGATGTCCAGCAGTGCCATCAGCACAGAACTGGTGGAAACCAGTATGACCCAGGTACACCCATCTACTGTATGGAGAAGTCTGGCCAGAAGTAGTCTTCATGGAAGAATTACTGCCAATAAAGCCATACCACCGATGTGGAAACAAGGCTAAGTAACTCAACTGCATGAAAACATAGTAATTGGGCTGCAGAAAAATGGGAGCAGGTGCCCTGGCCTGATGAGTCAAAATGTGAAATATTTGGCTGTAGCAGGAGGCTGTTTGTTTGTTGAAGGGCTGGAGAGCGGTACAATAATGAGTGTCTGTAGGCAACAGGGAAGCATGGTGGAAGTTCCTTGCAAGTTTGGAGCTGCATTTCTGTAAAAGGAGTTGGAGATGTGGTCAGGATCAATGGGGTCCACAATGCTGAGAAATACAGGTAGATACTTATCCATCATGCCATATCATCAGGAAGGTGTGTAATTGGCTCTAAATGTATTCTGCAGCAGGACAACAACTCCACAACACTTCAGCGTAAAGAAGAACAAGGAGTCCTGGAAGTGATAGGCTGGCGTCCCACAGAGTTCTGATCTCAACATCATCAAGTCTATCAGGGATTACATGAAGAGACATGTATGAAATGTCAGGTTGAAGTAAAAAAAGTTTAAATCCTCTTTTTTTTTCATGTGTGACTTACCATGTGTGTCACTTTCCATGCCAAAGAAACAAAAGGAAGATTTCCCAAAAACTCTTATGCCCCGTACACATGATCGGACTTTCCGACATCAAAACCGTGGAATTTTGTTTGAAGGTTGTTTGCTCCAACTTGTCTTGCATACACTCGGTCACACAAATGTTGGCCAACAATTATGAACATAGTGATGTACAAGGCGTACGGCGAGACGTTTGGTGAGCATTGATTCCGAGCATGCGGACACACAAGTCAGTTTGTAAGTGTAAAGTATGTAAAAATTGCCCCCCCCCCCCCCCCCCCCCCAGCATGAAAAACCCTGTAATAGTCTTAGTAATAACACCCTGCAACTCCAACTGTTTTTAAACAGACAACACATTTCCTTAGGCACGTGATGCACAAAAAGTGGAGAGGGAAACTTAGGGGTTGATTTACTAAAGGCAAATCGGCTGTGCACTTTGCAGTTGCTCCAGAGCTAGGTAAATCAGGTAAACCTTCACTTTGCAAAGAGTACGCAATTACATGCAAGGAAAATTTAAAAAAAAATGTATTGTTGCTTGCGCATAATTGGATGATGGAAGTCAGCAGAGCTTTTGCTCATTTACAAAGCTCTGGAGCAACTGCTCTTGCAATGCAACTGCAGTTTTCAAAGTGCACAGTATTTGCCTTTAGCAAATCAACGCCTTAGTTCCTTGTTTCTGGAGGGGACTTCCTGGCAGTTACTCCCCTGTTCCCTCAGGGCGATGACTGTTTTCTGTTCTGTTGCAGGTAAGAGAATATTCTCTGAGCCGTTAGGCCTCATGCACACGAGACGCTGTTAAACGCGCGTTCAGAGGCAGTTGGACACTTTTTTCAACTGCACCTGAACGCATGCAATGTTATCCTATGTGTCCATGTACACAGTCTATTTTTTTCCCATTTTTATGCAGTTGCGTTTAACCTCGTTTTTCCAGAAGCAAAAAAATGCGTTCAGACACTGCTTTTCCACGTTTCAGACACAAAACACGGCTAAACGCAGCTAAACACGGCACCCACGTTTAGCCACGTTTGCGTTAATAAGCCTTTTTAAAGGAACCCAATTTTTTGGACCAGAAAACTCAGAAATATGATGGTAAACCATAAAAAATACTAGAAAAATTGGTTTAAAATGTCGTAATTAGTTTAGATAGTTCATAGAGCATATATACTCACTAATGTATACATGTTTGTGAAATGCATACATGTTTGTGAAATATCCAATGGACATTCGCTGTGCCATCAACGGATGGGTCCAATATCGACGAGCTCTGACTCTGGACCTCTCACGCAATTTGTGACGACGTTGCTGCCTCATCAAGAGCAACATCAGGAGCATTTCCTGACATATATTCAATATGGGATCCATTTCCAAAAAAAAAAAACACAGAAAGAGAGGCAAATGCAAGTGTACAACTGCTCTCTCTGCTGCTGCTCACTCTGATCAAAATGGCAGAAATAGTTAATAATACATGCTTTCTGAGCTTTGGGAGGGTCTATATGATGTTATCTTTACAAACACTTATAGACGCAAATGCGGCAAAACGCAGCTAAATGCGGCATTAAAACGTGGCAAAACGCGCATTTTTAAAAGCAGGTTTCTGCTTTTTAAAACATGCGTTCAGCAGAGTTTGCATCTGTGTCTCGTGTGCATGGGGAAATGAGACAGACTGAAATTATCTAGTTTATGGTGACAAGTAAAACAAGTACGGTGTGATCAGAGAACAAGCTGCACGATTGTCCATGTCGGTTTAAAGGAAGGTGTTCCCTCTTGTTCCCTCAGAGTGATGAATGTCCTCTGTTCCATTGCAGCTACCATTTATTAAAGGGTTAGTTCACCTTTACCAAAAAAGCGCCTATGCAGATAAGGGTTGTCTGTAGATAAAAAAAAAACTTTCTACAGGTTTAGACCATTTACTTTCCTCCGTAAGCTTGACTGGAAAACTCCCAGGACATTGCTAAGTGAGGCCTAATCTTTACTGTTTACTAGGGTTGCCACCTTTTCTTGAAGTCAAACCCGAACACCTTAGGGGCGCACAGCAATTCTTTTTTTTATAGTATAAATGTATAAACTATACATATATTTGCAATTAAATAACATTTCTAATCATATGACGTTAATCAAAACAGTCCCCCTTTTACATCTGAATCTACAGAGTTCGCCTTTTACATCTGAACTCGAATAGTTCCCATAAACTGTAAGGGGGGACTCTGCAGACTCTGATGTAAGGGAGGGACTCTAACATAAGGGTTGCTCTGGGAACCCTGATTTAAGGGGGAACACTGAGAACTCTGATGTACAGAGATGACTCTGATGTAGGGGGGAACACTGTGGCTTCTGGTGTAAAGGGGAACTCTGATGTAAGGGGTGCTCTGAGAGCCCTGATATACCTTAGTGTACTCACTCAGAGGCAGGAGGGAGAAGGATGGTGAGCTCACTCACCCCATTGGCAGTCAGCACCTCTCATCCAGATGTATCTGAGGCTGCTGGACTTCAAATTTCCACAGAGAGGTGGGGGGGGGGGGGGGGCTGCAGATCGAGCCCTCTCTCCTCTCCCATTGGTGTGTGTGTGTGTGGGGGGGGGGGGGATTGTTAGTGCTGGCTTTGGGCAGTGTGAAAGACAGTGTAACAGACACTCTTGGTTTAGACAACTACAGCCAGCAAACCTGCTGGGAAGCCATAGTCCAGTCTGAATAATGTGTCTGTGTTACAGGCATTTTGAAACCCGGACACATGATTCCAAACCCGAACTGTCTGGGTGAATCGCGGACAGGTGGCAACCGTACCGTTTACCTCCACTATCACAGGAGTGAGCTCTCGGAAGCTGAACTCAAAGCTACTGCATCCAGGCAGTGTGAAGAGGTTTAAATCATAAAAAAAGCTCATGCCTGTGATGGTGGTGGTGAGCAGTAAAGATTAGGCCTCACCAAGCAACATCCTGGGAGTATTCCAGTCAGGTTTTTTGAGGTACCTAAATGGCCTACACCTATAGCATGGACTATTTAACTTTAGTCAGAGCTGCAGTTTGTTTTTATCTACAGACGCCCCTTATCTGCATAGGCAGTTCTTTGGTAAAGGTGAACTAACCATTTAAAGTACCCTAATTTCACCCACCCTACTTCTGCAGTGTGGAGATTATGGATTAAATGTGCAACACAGGCAGCCATACAGTAGCACAGAGGGTTTCTACTTCCAAACCTAGGGCTTAGTCTACTCTAAATGCAGCAAACTCTGCACTCCTGGCTGCCTGTGTGAATGTAGCCTAAAAGTGGTTGAAAAGTCTTCTTTTTTTTTTTTAACAAAAGCCTGCTCTGTGAAATGAAATTGCACAGAGAAGCCCAGAACCTCCTCTTCTTGGGTTCCCTTCCGGCGCTCTGGGCTTCTCCTCTTCTCAGTGTGCCCCCATACAAAGCAGCTTCATATTGTGGCACACTTGCAGGCTTGATTTCGAGCCTGGGCTGACTGCGTTAATAGACACAGACAGCACAGCTCGACCCGGTGCCGCACTGATTCGGACAAAACCATTGCCAGCAATAGCCGCCAATTTGGCATGCGATTTGACATGTCAAATCGCATGCCAAATCAATGCAATGTAAACCAGGGCTCAAGTTTGGACTTTTCACTTTTTCCAGAGCAAAAATGAGGTTAAACCTCCTAACTGGGGACAGCAATAAGAACATGACAGGAATTTAACCCTTCCTCATTCTATATAAAACTAAAAAGAAACTGTTTTGGCTTTACATACACTTTAAATGTAATTTAGAGAACAAACAAGTAGATTTAGCATTAGAGTTTCACCAATTGGCTTTATTTAAAAAAGGAGAACAATAAACATAGGGATGATACCCACAGCAAATATTTAGACTTTAATATTTCATCCTCTGACCTCTGCTGAATAATATTCAATATAGAATTAATTTGTTATTTGTCTTACGTCCACTCTTTGTTGTCACCGTTTGCATAAATAAGTTCCAGTGAGTACACATGAGATGCGACTTGTTTGCATTTGCAGTTGGTAACGGGGTAAAAACGTGGGTGAGGTACAATTTTACCACCCCCTGCAACTGCTTCCCCTAAAGCTGTATTAAACCCTAGTTTAACATGCCGATTCTTACCTGCTCTGTGCAATATTTTTGCACAGAGCAGCCCCGATCCTCTTCTTTTGGGGTCCCCCCCAGCGATCCAGGCCCCTCCTCTTTGGTAGGTGCACCCACGGAAAGCCTTTCTCTGGGGCACCTGTGCCTCTACTGCATCCATTAACACAGACAGCGGGACTCAGCCCTGCCCCCCCCCCCACTTCCATGTCAGAGCTTTTGATTGACAGGTGTGGGAACCAGTGGCACCCACTGCTATCAATCAGTCCCAATGAGGACAGAGACAGCAGTGGGAGATGCTGCGCCTGTGCACATAGATGGATCGGATGGGCTCAGGTTAAAAAAGGGGGGGCTGGGGAGCTGCACAGAAGTATTTTTTTTACCTTAATGCATTACGGTGAAAAACCTTAAGGCTTTAGAACCACTTTAAGGTGCAAAGGAAGCAGTAGGGGGTGTACACAGGCCGTGACTGTGATACTTTGCTTTGTGGCCACAGCAAGAATTATTTCCCCCGTTAAACTCGGCAGGCAGCCAAACTTGACCCATTCACCAGGATGCGACAGCTTCGCAACTGCCCTGAAGCCCTGTGGTGTGGCCTTGTAGGTAACATAATGCCCTCCACCATGGGTTGCTCTTCAGAGGTCTTCTAGTGTAAATTAACCCTTACAAACCAATCACACAGATTCCCTACCATTTTTCTTCTATGTGATGAACATAATCAGGTGCTCAGTCTGAAAAGTGAACAAGTACAGGCTGCCAAAAGCTTTTTATGCTTCCATGAGTATATATGATCATCAATGTAGATCAGTGGTGGTCACCTTTCTTGATTTAGGGGCCAACCAGCACAGCCCTTAACATCACATAATATTCCGTAAATTCTACAAAATTCAGACAGTAGATATGCATCAGGAGCTGGTGAAAGACTATAGTACACATTCTGCAGGAGATGACTTGAGACTATGAACATGTTATAGGCGTTGTTGGAAACCGGGAACATGCTTCAGGAGACAGTCATAGACTGGAGACACATTACATGAAACTGCTAGAGATTGCTTCTATTACAACTCCTTTACACATCAATGCCTCCACATTTGTTCTCCCTACAGCTTCCTTAACAATTACTTAAAATTACTGCAACAGCATTTATCACCACCCCAACTGCACGAATCCTTCCTGAGTCCCAAGAGGATGCAGGTTGGGCACCAGGGATGTAGTTTTAAAAATAGTATTGATACTCACCATTCCAACTGGGGAAACACCTGTGATATTTTTCTTATAGTAACGTTAGGTGTCTTGATGCTTTGCTGCTGTTTCTGAATTCCAAAAGTATATCAGCAGAATGCACACTCCTCTATGACACAATACAAACGTGTCACTCTCATCTATATCTAGTTTGACTTGTTAAGTAAAGTAGGTAAGCTTACTGCTTTTATACAGCAAGAATAACAAGCTTTCTTCTGGGAGGGGCCTTTGTAGGCTCTATTCATTGTCTTGAAGAGTAAATAAGTGAATAACTGACTTTTCCGGCATTACAAATGTGAAGCTAAATATTGGTGGTCATATTTGTATGATTGTGTCATTTTACCACCAATTAATTATGTATAATCGTGATATATATAAAATAATATATATGATGATATCACAGGGTGTGCCAGGTGTACCTAAGCACACCCTAATCACCTTGTGTGTTGTGGATGCCCCCTGTTTAGACCCGTGATATTTTACCAAATTTGGAAAAAAACTAATAAAAAAAATAAAATTGTTAAAAATAATAATAAAAAAATGTTAAAAAATAATTTAAAAAATAAAATGTTAAAAAATTATAAAAACTACTGACACCTACCTCTGCCCTACTGACATTGTCCACGGCTCTACTGACACCGGCAGTATATATGCACATACACACGCAGGGCAGCCATCAAAAATTGTGGGGCCCCTTAGCTTTAGGCCTGGGCCCCCCAACATTCCCCAGGCCCACTGGCCGTCCCACCGACTCTGCCCACTAGCCATCCCATCAAGTCCTTCGGTGCATACACCTTTTATTTTAACACTTACAACGTACATACCGTATTTATCGGCATATAACACGCACAGGCGTATAACACGCACTTTCATTTTAAGAGGGAAGTTTCAGGAAAAAACATCAATTGCCATCAATGCAGTCTGATCAATGCCCATCTGCAGCCTCACAAGTGCCATCAATGTAGCCTCATCAGTCCACATCAATGCAGCCTCACCATTGCCATCAATGCAGCAGCCTCACCATTGCCATCAATGCAGCAGCCTCACCATTGCTATCAGTGCAGCCTGATCGATGCCCATCTGCAGCCTAGAGGGGACAGGGAGGGGGGCGGGACGAGCGCCAACAGATTGCATACAGTAAGAATCTCCTATAATAGACAGAACAGTGGTCCAATGGTGGCCCAGAAGATGGGACTTCCTATTACAGAGGCCACTAAGTAAACAGGAGAATCTCACTGTATGTAATCTGATGGCGCTCATCCCGCCCCCCTCCCTGTCCCCTCCGAGGTAGCTAAAATTAAAAGTATTGGCGTATAACACGCACATGCTATTTTCACCCGATTTGCATGGTGAAAAAGTGAGTGTTATACGCCAATAAATACAGTATATGAAAATGAACAGTGTATTATAAGTAAGTCATCAGTGCTTTCATATTTAAGCTCCATGCACACTGGAGCTCATAAACTGAAGTTTTTTGGAGTTTGGGCATTTTTTATAAAAGTCCATAAACTCCACTCTATGCTATCCTATGTGTCCATGCACACATGGACATTGTTGGACATTTATCAGCAGTGGAGTTTATGGGCTGTTTTCTGAACGCCATAAAATCGCGTTCAAGAGCAGTACTGGAAACGCAAGACACCGGTAAAAGGTGTTAAACGAGGGTTAACGCTGTAAAAAGAATGTTAAGCCTCGTTCGGTGTTTCTCTGCCTCTATTCAAAATCAGTGGTTCCCTATGGGAGCCCATTGATTTAAATAGAAGTCACACCAGAAGTTGGATCATCATTATCCGACTTCCAGTGCGACTTGTGTGCTGAGGATGAAGGGGAACCCCGCCAAAATGAAAAAAAAATTGGCGTGGGGTTCCCCCCCTTGGACGATACCAGACCCTTAGGTCTGGTATGGATTTTAAGGGGAACCCGCTGGAAAAAACGGCGTGGGGTCCCCCCCAAAAATCAATACCAGACCCTTATCCGAGCACGCAGCCCGGCCGGTCAGGAAAGGGGGTGGGGTCGAGCGAGCGCCCCCCTCCTGAACCGTACCAGGCCGTATGCCCTCAACATGGGTGGTAGGTGCATTGGGGCAGGGGAGGCCCCAATGGGTAGAGCTACAAAGGGAGGAAACCAAGGGGAAAGTAATACTGGAAGTATGCTATAGGCCCTCTGACCAGAGGGAGGAGTGGGAGGCGGACCTCCTATCACAGTATGGACTGGCGGCAAAGATAGGAAGTGTCATTATAATGGGGCATTTTAATTATCCAGACATAGACTGGGCAGAAGGAACTGCCTTACTGACACTATCCACTGCCCTACTGACACCATCCACTGCCTTACTGACACCGTCCACTGCCTTACTGACACCGTCCACTGCCCTACTGACCATGAGGAAAAAATGCAGGTAACTGCACACATTGAAAAAAAAAAAAGGCGCCAAATCCCGGTGATCTCCGATCTCTTCCATGTTGTTCAGGTAGATCTTCACCTCTCAAAAGCTTTCCTACCCCTGCTCTAGACTGAACCTACATTTGTTGGTGTTGCTTGGAGCTGTGTCTGGGTCTGACAGCCTCTGTCCTCTAGCAAGGAAGACCTGGTCATTTTCAGACCCCTTTGGGGGAGAGTGCTATGTTACCTTTAGTAAAATGTTGGTATTTAGTAATGTCATCATTCTTTTCAGTTTGAAAAAAGGAATCCCTCACTGATGGAACAATGATGGTGATACCAAGCAGCGATCGGGAGCTTTCCGATCATGTGACAGCCAATCGCGGCGGGCACATGACCATGAGCCCTGCCCCTTCTCCTGGCATTCTAAACATCACATACGGACTGTTTGTCCCCTATGTGATTAAAAAAAGGCCCCCCACCCCCACATATACACACACGCGCACAAACGTAAATGAATGCGTCGGGGCGCCTACGTGTGAAAACATTGAATGCAAAACACATGCTGTATATCGTTGCGCACGCCAGAGTGAGAGTAATAATTCTAAATCAAGACCTCCTCCGTAACACTAAACCAATACCTATAGGGGGCATTTGAAGAAGAAAATATAGGGTACTGAAGTTTGACGCCATTTAACGGGCACACAAAAATTTAAGGTTTGGCATGTTGGGTATCTATTTACTCAGTGCAACCTTGTCTTTTATATTTTACCACAAATGTGGGTAATTTATTGCGTTTGTTTGCCCTAAAGTTCACGTTAGTGTGTTTTTTAATGAAATCTTGCATTTCCTAGACCTTTGGTGTAATATCGTGTGACATAAAAAATTGCAACTATCACTATGTTTATTTTCTAGGGTATCTGCTTTCAGAAAATATATAATATTGTGGGTTTTTTGTAATCTTCAGGCCTAAAATGTGTGCAAAAAAAAGCAAAAAGGGCTCTGGCAGCGAAAGGGGTCTCTTCCACTGTGTGAATTGAGAACTGACCTAGATTGGACCAGTTTGCAAATAGATATCCAAAATGTATCGCTTGATTTGTTTTTGGAAAGATTTTATTCTATGCAGTGTTCAATAGGAGTATACAAGCATTGCACATTGATTATCAAGCAGGCAAATCAGAGGCAATGAATATTAATCTATCTGCCTAAACCCTGACCACTGTACGCACTTCTTTTCCATTTCGGTGATGTAAACAGGCCCTCCCCTACCTAGGAGTTAAACTCACCACAGTATAGTGTATCTACCCTATATAGGGCTAATTACACCCCTCTTCTCTATTCCACGACAGAAGATTTAAAGAATTGGCAGAACCATGGTCTTTCTTGGATGGTTAGAATAGGTACCGTTAAAATGATGACTCTTCCCAGAATTCTTTATTATTTTAGGTCCCTACCGATTCCAGTTCCCGCAACATTTTTTAAACAACTCCAATCACAAATTTTCAAATTGCAGAGTGGCTCAGTCTTCCTTGTATGTCTCAAAGGGGCGGGTGGATTAGGGGTACCACACTTTTTGCTTTATTATAGAGCGGCCCAGCTGGTACAACTTTACCAAATTTATTCTACATGTAATAAAAGAGAGAAAACCGCGCCACCCTTTGCTGTTAGTGCTATTTGTTTCAATTTTTGTCCCCCTTTTTTTGGAAGTGCTGTGTATATAGAGATCTGCTCTGTTATTCCTAGCAGAGTAAAAAGTGCTATTAAGTCTTTATAATGTGATTACTACCATCCCTTAATTATAAAGTGCCGTGTCAAAATAAAGTGCTCTGTGCTATTTTCTAATTGTAAATACCAATCGCAATAGTCTAAAAAATTATTTCATCATGAAATTATTGCACTAATTCAAAGTCTATACATCTATGTCCATAATTCCATCACCTGCATTTAGTTTTTCCGCAAACAATCACAGTATACAAAAGTCCAAATGCATATATAAAAGTAATGATAAAAAGATGTGATTAAGAAAAAGTCCGTGACAACACCATGTGCTTGTGGTGGTTCTATACTCTAAATATTCGTTGTGCAGATCTTTTTAGTGTGTCCACCACCAATTATGCAATGGGTCACTCACCACAATAAGGTAAGTTTGAAGCGTGTGGTTTAGTTTTGGATAACCAATCCTATCTGTGGTCTCCTGTTCGTTGCTATTTCCTGGTGTGAGAGGTCACATGGGCTCCAATGTCCCCAAAACGAGATAATGACATATGCCTCCAATAGTGAAGTATGTTTTAAAACCGTTTATTAAAAGAATATAACATAAAATGAACTCACATGGTCCGGTGCCTTAAGCTGGCACTGAGCATATCCAGCCTTGTGTATGTAAAATCCTATCGCTGGTCTCCCTGTGTCTTTTTTCCATTTTGTGTGCGTTCCAAATCCTCTTCATTGCCTGAGCTGCCTCTACCGGAAGTGACGTGATTGCGAGACTACCCAGCAGCCTCTACGCGTTTCGCAATTTAATTTTGCGTCATCAGGAAGCTGCCGGGTGAATGGTTGGCTGTGTTTTTATAGTCCCAGTACCTATTTGTTTGTTTTGTAATTGGTTCCCTCGTTCGCGCCCTACCGCAAGCGCCATATTCGCCATCTTTGTTGTGGTCCTCCTATTAACCTGGTGACAGGAAACTAGTGTTCCACCATTTTTGTTGTGGTCTTCCCTTTGTTTCCCTTAAATCCGGATAGATGTCGCCATCCATATGCCCGGATTTCCCTCCCGGTTTATTTTGTATTTTTGAGACCCAACACATTAAAGAAAATTTAATTTTTTTTTTTTTTGTTAAAATAAAAATGTATATCAATCGGTTTATTATTCTGCCTGTTGCTGCTTTCGTTTTAGTGACCGGAAGTCCATAGTGCACCATATTAGCTAGGGTATTCCCTTGTGTTCTCTCAGTTCCCTATGTCTGAAAACCCGGTTAGGTGTCACCACCCACAAAGCTGGATTGCTCTCACAATCATATGCATAGCCTAGATATGAATTACTTCTGCCATAACTAGTCTACTAGGAATTGCGTTACAATATGCATCAACCTCAATTTTTCTATAAGTATAAATATGAAAACTCATCAAATCCGTTCTGTATTATACATCAGATGCTTTCAACTTATCTATTAGTCATCAACTTGTCTTTTACTCAATTTTTCTATAAATATAAATATGAAAACTCATCAAATTCATTTTACATCCAATATTTTCAACTTGTCTATTAATCACTATATCCCCCTGTTCACATTTTACCACCTATCAAAAAACCATAATTTAATAAAAAATTTGTAAAATTTAATAAAAATAAATAAAATTGAAATAAAATACAAATATAAATAAAAATAAAAATAAAAATATAAATAAAAATATAAAATAAAAATAAAAATAAATATAAATTAAAATAAAAATGAAAATGAAGAATGAAAATAAAAAAATATATATAAATGGAAATTAAATAAAATAAAAGTAAAAATAAAAATTATCGTGGAAATGGGAACCTGGGGTTACGTTAATAGTCCTCTATGTAGCAATTAACATCAAGTTCCACATTCAACCCTTTTTTCTTCATTGTATCTAATTTATATATCCAGTATGTCTCATTCTTCGATATTTCTCTTTTTAGGTTTATGTTCTACTCTATCGATTCCAAAGAATTTTAGATGTTTAGGGTCCCTATTGTGGGTTTCCCTAAAGTGCTTAGATAAACTGTGGTATTTATATCCCTTTTTTATATTTCTAATGTGTTCTCCTATTCTTGTTGTGAGCGCTCTGGTGGTCCTAAAGAAAATAAGTAAGTGTGGCGCTATAAAATGTGTATCTGATCGATTGCCGTAGATGGGAATGGAATCCTTAGTACAATGCCATCGCGCAGAATTTGGTGACTACCACCATACACAAATGGTGAACAAGTATAAATATAAACAATCCACATCAGAAATGTTTATAACAAAATAAAATATAAAGACATAAAGCATTCGTGTTGCTTATAGGTGTAAATCTGTTGAATTATAACCCAAAAAATAGAAAAATGATACAAACGTGTGTAGACACACTTGGTATTGCGGTATTCTGATGGTAGATACCACACAATATGTTAGAATTGGTATGTAAAATACACAACAACCAAGGCCACAATTGTAATAATCCCACTGTGGTCATAACAAAATGCGCTTGTATGTATGAAGGGAGTAACTCCCAAAAGCGGTGATGGACACCGTAGTAACGTGTGTAAAATATCAAATAATCAAATTGTGATAAAGGAAAATACTAATAAACACGTGCTGAAATTAACCCAATGGCTATATTCATAAGATAGTCCAAGGTGATAAAGTTCATATATAACGATATATCGATATTCCTATGACACTTCGTAATGTTCATCAACGTGACATCCTCATATAATTTGGACGGCGTCTAGAACTGTATGGTGCAGAGGTAAGATTTAGTACGCTTACCGTAAAGGATGGACCCACTGACCTTTGGTGAGGGGTCAAACGAGCTTGGGTATGCCGGCAGGTGATGCTTGCAGAGGGGTGAGCCAGGATCAAGAAGCTGGAACAAGACTGAGCCGGCACAACAGTCTATACTCACCAGATCACGAATGTAGATACAGCGAACACACTCGGAAGGGCTACAAGGACACTCGATTGTTTTAACCCCAAAAAAAACTTCGATGGGTCAGGACCATGAAAATAAAAGAGATAAAGAGGACTTCCTCATAGTGTAAAACAATCCGGTCACGGATTAAATTTTATTTTTTAAAAATCTTGTTTGTCAGGTAAAACGATCAAAGTAAAAACAAAGACAAACCAAGAAGTAAGTAAACGCAGTGGTAGTGTGTCTAGCGTAACCGTCCAACGCGTTTCGTCTCACAAGACTTCAACAGGGGCATAGGGTGGTCCTGCCTACGTATTGCAGTCCACAGTCACATTCTATTACGTATGTGACGTGGGTGCTTTGGCATGTGATCAGTTTTTCTATTTTAAATTTCCGTTTATTTGAATAGGATTGAAATTCTAGTGTTTTTCTTGTTTTTCCGTTTGATGTTCTACATGGTTTGCATTTACCACATCGGTAAAATCCTTTCTGGTCGAAGAAAGTGGTCATCTTTTTGGGTGGATCAGGTACGTTCTTGACCAACTGATCTCTAATACGTTTGACCCTTCTATAAATGAACGTGGGTTTTGCTGGTAAAATACTACCTAATTGTGGGTCATTACTGATAATGGGCCAGTGTTTTTTAATTATCCCTTCCAGGGTTTTGTACTGGCTATTGAATCCTGTTATGAAAGGTATGTTGGTCTCCTGTTTTTCTTTTGTTTTATTCAGTTTTTTGTTTAAAATTATATCCTCTCGGTTTTTTTGTCCTATTTTTTCTCTGGTTTCCTCCAGTATACCTAGGTTGTACCCTTTATCTTTAAATCTTTCTATTAAGATATCTGTTTGTCTGTAGTAATCGTCCAATTGGTCACAATTGCGTCTGATTCGGATGAATTGTCCCATAGGGATGGCTTTTTTCCACTTAGGGTGACCCACAATTAGGCAGTATTTTACCAGCAAAACCCACGTTCATTTATAGAAGGGTCAAACGTATTAGAGATCAGTTGGTCAAGAACGTACCTGATCCACCCAAAAAGATGACCACTTTCTTCGACCAGAAAGGATTTTACCGAAGTGGTAAATGCAAACCATGTAGAACATCAAACGGAAAAACAAGAAAAACACTAGAATTTCAATCCTATTCAAATAAACGGAAATTTAAAATAGAAAAACTGATCACATGCCAAAGCACCCACATCACATACGTAATAGAATGTGACTGTGGACTGCAATACGTAGGCAGGACCACCAGAGCGCTCACAACAAGAATAGGAGAACACATTAGAAATATAAAAAAGGGATATAAATATCACAGTTTATCTAAGCACTTTAGGGAAACCCACAATAGGGACCCCAAATATCTAAAATTCTTTGGAATCGATAGAGTAGAACAAAACTGGAGGAACATAAACCTAAAAAGAGAAATATCGAAGAATGAGACATACTGGATATATAAATTAGATACAATGAAGAAAAAAGGGTTGAATGTGGAACTTGATGTTAATTGCTACATAGGGGACTATTAACGTAACCCCAGGTTCCCATTTCCACGATAATTTTTATTTTTATTTTTTATTTTTATTTATTTTTACTTTTATTTTATTTCATTTCCATTTATATATATTTTTTATTTTCATTCTTTATTTTTATTTATATTTATATTGATTTTTATTTTTATTTTTATTTATATTTATTTTTATTTTATATTTATATTTATTTTTATATTTATATTTATATTTATATTTATTTTGATTTTGATTTTGATTTATATTTTTATTTTTATTTTTATTTTTATTTTTATTTCTATTTGTATTTTATTTCAATTTTATTTTTATTTTTACTTTTACTTTTATTTATTTTTATTAAATTTTACACATTTTTTATTAAATTATGTTTTTTTGATAGGTGGTAAAATGTGAACAGGGGGATATGGTGATTAATAGACAAGTTGAAAATATTGGATGTATAATGAATTTGATGAGTTTTCATATTTATATTTATAGAAAAATTAAGTAATAGACAAGTTGATGACTAATAGATAAGTTGAAAGCATCTGATGTATAATACAGAACGGATTTGATGAGTTTTCATATTTATACTCATAGAAAAATTGAGGTTGATGCATATTGTAACGCAATTCCTAGTAGACTAGTTATGGCAGAAGTAATTCATATCTAGGCTATGCATATGATTGTGAGAGCAATCCAGCTTTGTGGGTGGTGACACCTAACCGGGTTTTCAGACATAGGGAACTGAGAGAACACAAGGGAATACCCTAGCTAATATGGTGCACTATGGACTTCCGGTCACTAAAACGAAAGCAGCAACAGGCAGAATAATAAACCGATTGATATACATTTTTATTTTAACAAAAATTTTTTTTAAATTTTCTTTAATGTTTTGGGTCTCAAAAATACGAAATAAACCGGGAGGGAAATCCGGGCATATGGATGGCGACATCTATCCGGATTTAAGGGAAGACCACAACAAAAATGGTGGAACACTAGTTTCCTGTCACCAGGTTAATAGGAGGACCACAACAAAGATGGCGAATATGGCACTTGCGGTAGGGCGCGAACGAGGGAACCAATTACAAAACAAACAAATAGGTACTGGGACTATAAAAACACAGCCAACCATTCACCCGGCAGCTTCCTGATGACGCAAAATTAAATTGCGAAACGCGTAGAGGCTGCTGGGTAATCTCGCAATCACGTCACTTCCGGTAGAGGTAGCTCAGGCAAGGAAGAGGATTTGGAACGCACACAAAACGGAAAAAAGACACAGGGAGACCAGCGATAGGATTTTACATACACAAGGCTGGATATGCTCAGTGCCAGCTTAAGGCACCGGACCATGTGAGTTCATTTTATGTTATATTCTTTTAATAAACGGTTTTAAAACATACTTCACTATTGGAGGCATATGTCATTATCTCGTTTTGGGGACATTGGAGCCCATGTGACCTCTCACACCAGGAAATAGCAACGAACAGGAGACCACAGATAGGATTGGTTATCCAAAACTAAACCACACGCTTCGAACTTACCTTATTGTGGTGAGTGACCCATTGCATAATTGGTGGTGGACACACTAAAAAGATCTGCACAACGAATATTTAGAGTATAGAACCACCACAAGCACATGGTGTTGTCACGGACTTTTTCGTAATCACGTCTTTTTATCATTACTTTTATATATGCATTTGGACTTTTGTATACTGTGATTGTTTGCGGAAAAACTAAATGCGGTTGATGGCATTATTGACATAGATGTATAGACTTTGAATTAGTGCAATAATTTCATGATGAAATAATTTTTTAGACTATTGCGATTGGTATTTACAATTAGAAAATAGCACAGAGCACTTTATTTTGACACGGCACTTTATAATTAAGGGATGGTAGTAATCACATTATAAAGACTTAATAGCACTTTTTACTCTGCTAGGAATAACAGAGCAGATCTCTATATACACAGCACTTCCAAAAAAAGGGGGACAAAAATTGAAACAAATAGCACTAACAGCAAAGGGTGGCGCGGTTTTCTCTCTTTTATTACATGTTTTGAATAATCACTATTGGGTGATTATATTTCACAATACTGCTGCACACCATAGATTATTATTATACAACTATCAAACACATTAATTAGCGCCGGTACCTCACATTTTTATTTTATTAAATTTATTCTACAACCTATCGTCCTGACTGGGTTAACCTAGAGGCACAGGCAAGTTCTCCTCTCCCCATGGACCTCCTAATGTGGCTACCTTCTAAAGAACGTAGAGCCATTCTGAGCCCCTCTCTCTCTCACTCATTGGGCCTCTGGGATAGGATGTGCAAAGTATACCCTCTAAGGTCACCACATACTCCAGCAGCCCCCATTTTTGGAAACCCGCACTTTCCCCCAGGACAACATCCACAACAGTTTGCATGGTGGATCAATAAAGGTTTGTACAAGATAGCACATTTCATAGATCATAGGGGCATCAGAAAACCCTCTTACTTTCGAGACACTTTAGACATACCTCCGACTGAGACGTTTTGACTCTCCCAAATTATCCATTATTTACAATCGCTTTGTCGAGACAAGGGGGACATCACCACTAGAACGTTTTATGAAAATAAATGCCTCAGAGGGCCTGGGACGCAAGGTAGTATTTCGGAGTTGTATGTTTTGCTAACGGACCAGGGCTCTAAGCTTTCCTATCAATTAGCTTGGGAGGCGGACCTGGGGGAGACGATTGATGAGGACGTTTGGTTCAAGTGGTCGACCATAGTGCACAGAGGAATTTTGAATACTTCCCTGGTAGAGGCGAATTACAAGGTATTGTCGCAATGGTACCTTTTTTCCGACGCGGATAACCAAGATCCACCCAGATGCCTCACCTCTCTGTTTCAGGGGGTGTGGTCAAGAGGGCACAATGCTCCACACCTGGTGGACATGTTCAAAAGTCAAGAGATTTTGGATAAGAATTTTTAACTTGGTTTATACGGTGACTGGAGTGAACATACCTAAAAATGTTAAGACAGCCTTATTTTCTGACCTTTCGAGTGAACTGCCCAGATAGCTCAGATCCCTCATCTTTTTTATCCTCTTGGCAGCTAAGATTACCATAGCGCGAGCATGGAAAACCCCTCTGATAAATTTGATATTAGTAAAAAACTAAATTTCCTGGATCATGATGAATGAAAAATTAACTAGTATTCTTCGTGACCAACAAAATCGATTTGAAAAGATTTGGAACCCTTGGATTAGATATCTCAGTCACCGTGAGGGGCGGGGGGTGGGGGGGGTGAGTAGCCTGGAGCGTGGGGGTTGTTTACACATTCTCTCTTCCTCTTTCTTCTTCCTCTCTCTTTCTCCTCCCTCTTCTTTTTCTCCTCTTCTCTTCTTTCACCTCTTCATATAAACTTTTACTTTGTCCCCATAGCTGGGTTCCCACATGCTTGATAGTGGGCTCTACAGTATATTCAGTCCAGCGTATACTTAATACCAAGGCTTTCTGTTATAACTCCAAGCTGGGAAATCTGATTCCACCACACGACAGTCCCTCTACAGGGAATTTCACTGTTTCATCTTCCCCCCTCCCCTGTTACTTTTTTTTCAAGGCCTTCCTGGGTTACAACAGGATGGCCTTGACCTGTTATAGAGGTTATTATCACTTATGAACCATCAGTTTGCTTATGGACAGGAATGGACAGGGCTAGTACCTTTGTTTTAGTACAATTATATAATGTTCCATTTGTGCTAATCTGAGACCCACTATTGTAACACTACTGTTGACATAAAACTTGTATCAATGTGAACCCTTGTTATCTGTCAAAATTTGATTTCAATAAAAAACACTGAAACGAAGATTATCAAGCAGGATTAAAGAAAAGTATAAGTAATTAAAGAAAGTGAGGAAGGGTTAGCGGAATAATTTAGGTGTCTTGACAACATTGATAGGTCATTGAGGAAGGTAACTCTGCAATACCTTAAGTTAGGTACACACATGCTGAAAATTGGCTGAAAACTGTCTGTTTGGCAGTTACTGGCTGACTTTCGGCCTGTGTGTACAGCTCCTCACCAACAGAAGCTGGTCTCATAACCGCCATCTGTCAAATGGGCATGCTGGAAAACCAGCATCACTTTGTTCTAGTGGGGGAGCAGACCCCTGTCAGAACACAATAGCACAGTAGGGAGATCGCTGCACTAACATTGGATGTGTTAGTATAGCAGTCTGTAGATTTTTTTTATTTAGCCCGCTGGGTTGAATGAAAAATAAACTTCCCATGTGTACCCGGCTTTACTCCGATGATGTGAAATGGGCTGTATATTCCACCATATTCATGTATTCTACCAGTACAACCACCTCTGTCTGAAGACCTCTTTAGTTTCTCTTATCACAAATGTGATGTCTTTCATGTGTTTTATATTGTTAATTGTTGAAAAAACATTGTATTATTGTTGGGGTCTCGGGCCAATGCCATAGTGCTACCAGACAAGCCCTGGCAATGGTGATTAAATGAATAAGAATGGAGTACTCACACAAAACAAAACAAAATGTGCCTCACTTTTCCAGTTATATGAGCCCCAAATACAAAGCTTTTTGGCTTTTGGGCTTCTATCACTATAGCATGAAAATACCCTTGTTTTACAACTGTTTTAATACATAGACTGCCAGTGCTGGAATGTGTGTAAGCATGTTTTATACAAATCTTGCACCCAAAGTGGTTGGAAAAGTTTGCAGATCCAGTGAAGTGATGCAGGGATGCTTTGGACCCAGTTTAAAGTAAAAAGATTTTTACTGAAACCAGTTCAAAGAAGTTATTGGAACTAAAAGTTATTAATTAAATTAATAAATTCCAAGACTAGACAACTAATTAAAAAAAGTGATGGTACGTAAACATAGTCATTAAAATCTCATGTAAACTTTAACATATTTTGTCATTTCAAACTTAATTTCCTTTTTTTTTATCTGTAGATTCTAATGAAAAAATTCAGTGGCAATTTTTGGGCAACCAGTCAGAAGACAGTTTTATATTTAGCTGTTTAGTTGTTTCATTTATGTATATATAGTGCATTCTTTTTCTCTCTGTAAATTGTAACATTTTTCAAAAAAGCTAATTGGAAATAGTTACATCAAACCTCAAAATCTATTTGGCCAGTTTTCATACTTATCCCCCCTGATTGGCTGAGACACTCAATCAAAGTCGGCTAGCCAATCAGGAGAGAGAGGGGGCGGGGTGGGGCAGGGTTGGGGCTCTGTGTCTGAATGGACACAGGGAGCTGTAACTCGGCTCAGGTGCCCCCATAGCAAGCTGGTGGTGGGGGCACTCAACAGGAGGGAGGGGCCAGGATCACCGAAGAGGGGCCTGAGGAGAGGATGATCAGGGCTGCTCCGTGAAAATGCACTGCAACAAAGCAGGTAAGTACAACATGTTTGTTACTTTTATAGGGAAAAAAAATGAGACTTTACAATCACTTTAATCTATGGCCAGTTTTAGATGGAACTGTCTGAGATAAGAGTCTAACCTGCAGAGCTGGGAACCAGAAAAGGTTCTCCATCAATGACACAAAAACGGAAAATTGTATACTCACCTTTCCGTAATTTTCCTTTCCTGGCGCATCCCCATGGCAGCATACACTGGGTTGTGACTCCGCCCCCACAACCTGACAGGATTGGTTAGCTATAAATTTGAAGGAGAGGCACCCCACTTCATTCTCTGTAACCATCATCCTAAAGAAGGGGTGGAATGCTGTGTGCTGCCATGGGGATGCGTCAGGAAAGGACTATTACGGAAAGGTGAGTATACAATTTTCCATTTTCCTGACGCATCATGGCAGCACACACTGGAAAATAACTCGCCAGTCGGGTGGGTGCAATTTAAAGTAGAATTTTTTTTATTATATAGTTGAAGAATTGGCTCGAACAATGGCTCTTCCAAAATCTACCATTGATAACTGAGCCAAATCCTATAGTGGGACATGAAAGTATTCCTGGAGGACCCGGTAGCTGCCCTGCAAATTGTCTTGGGAGACACTGCAATACGCTGCCCAGGAAGCTGCCACTGCCCTTGTTGAATGAGCCCTGATGCCTCCAGGTATCGGCAGATTCTGAATGTCATAAGCTTTCTTGATTGTCTTGACCAACCAAGATGCAATGGTGTGGGATGATGCCATCTGGCCTCTTCTCCCCCCCATGGGGAATCACTAATAGACTTTCGGTCTTCCTGAAAGACTGTAGCTGATAGATAATTTCTAATAGTAGTCTTAACATCCAAAGCGTGTGGTTGACCTTGATTATCTGTAAATGATGGAAGATTGATTTCTTGATTGTAATGGAAGGATGATGACACCTTTGGAGTGATTTGGTCTGAGGATTTCAGTACCACCCTGTCTGGATTAAAGACCATGTATGGCTCTGAAATCATTAATGCCTGTATTTCTGAAACTCTTTTAGCAGAATTGATAGCTTTAAGAAATGTTAGTTTTAAAGTTAAGTTCCATAGTGTGATTTAATCAGCTGGATGAAAAGAAGACTCTAATAGGGTTTTCAGGACTATCGATAAATCCCATGCTGGGAAAGTTGGTCTTCTTGGAGGCCTGATCTTGACACACGCTCTTATAAAATTGTATAAGAAAAGGGTGATTGGCCCCAAATGACACCCGTCTTAGCTGAAAGAGCTGAAACCTGTACTTTGAGTGTACTTGAATTGAGCCCTTTGGATAAACCTGCTTGAAGGAATTCCAACACTTGCAGCACTTCCGGAGATAAAGGGTCCCAACCATTCTGTTGGGCCATAGACGTGAACTTGTCCCCTATTCTGTCATAAGTGACATTAGTCATGTATTTCCTAGCCTGGAGTAATGTTGAAACAACCTCCTGTGAGCAACCTTGCTCTAGGAACCTAATCCTCTCAACATCCAGAACACCAGCTTCTCTGGGGCTGGATGGAGGAACTGACCTTGGTGAAGAAGATCTTGTGATAATAGAAGAGGTAGTGGGTCCCCCAGACTGAGCTGTAGCAGAGTCGTAAACCAAGGCCTCCTGGGCCAAAAAGGAATGATCGCTATCACTGATGCCGAAGATCTAATAAGCTTCGATAGGAACCTCGGAATCAAAGGCGTTGGTGGAAATATGTACCCCAATTGGAAGATCCACTGATGGAGAAGGCAGTCCACCCCCTCCGCAGATGGGTATGCCGCTCTTGAAAGGAACCTCTGACACTTTGTGTTTGAGGGTGTTGCTGCCAGATCGATTTCCGGAATTCACCAAGTTTGGGTCAGGATATTGAAGACTTGTAGGTTCAGGGACCATTTGTTGTTTGATAAGAACTCCCTGCTCAAACAGTCGGCTAGCAGGTTCTGAGCTGCTGGGACATAAACTGCTTGCAGATCTAATAGAAATATCTGAGCCCATTCTAGGATGTACTACAATGTACTGCTTCTGGTACCTCCTTGTCTCTGTATATACGTTACTGCCACCTTGTTGTCCATCTGGACTAGAACACTCTTCCCCTTCAAGGATGGGCCAAAAGCTAGGAGAGCCTGGAAGGCTGCTCTGAGCTCTAGGACATTCAATACCAGATGTCTTGCTTGGAATTGACATTGTCCTTGAGCCGCCTGGTTCTGATAATGGGCGCCCCAACCTGACTGGCTGGCATCCGAGGTGATCAGCTCGGGTTCTGGGTGGACTATTGTTCTGTTAGATTGTCTGTATGCATCCACCACCAAATTGACTGCTTCAAGGTTCAATGAATGGTGATCGACTGGAGCATTGAAGTTCCCCTCCACTACGTAAGGAATGAGTACTGCAATGTCCTCATATGCCATTGTGCCTGTTACTTTGGAGATTGCCGAATCCAACTTTGATCCAAAGAGGTTAACTCCATCATAAGGGATCTTGCACCAGTTAGACTTTGATGCAGCATCCGCCACCCATGGCTTGAGCCATAGAGCTCTTCTGCCGTAACTGATGCCAGCATAGCCCTGGCAGAGGAACGAATTACATCCACTGCAGCTTCTGCCACTAAATCACCTGCCAGTTTCAATTCTTGAAGTGAACTGATTATCTTCTCCTGGTCAGCCCCCTCATGGACAGTTTTCTCTATATTGGCAGACCAACCAGAAATTGCTTTTCCTACTGTGGCTGATGCTATCGCAGGTTTATATGCACCACCTGCTATTCAATATGCTTTTTTCATGTCTTGATTAGAGTTGAGCGGACACCTGGATGTTTTGGTTCGGCAGGTTCGGCCGAACTTCAGGTGACGTGGGGAAAGCCATAGAGGAGTCCCCATGACGTCCCCATGCGTCAGAGGGGGGCGGGCTTACCAGGTGGCCCCGCCCTCCGTTATAAAAGAACTGTCAGCCCAAGCGAAGCCTCACACACCGGGAGCCTCCCATTGCGAGGAGTGGCCCAAGAACAGACCGACGCCCTAGAATAACATACCGGAGAGAAGCCTCAGAGACCGACGCCGTGGAAGAAGATACCGAAGAGAAGCCTCACCCAGCGGGAGCCTCCCATTGCGCGGAGCGGCCTAGAAGAGACACCGATGCTGGACGAGAAGGCCAAGAAGAAGCGGATCGGAGGAAGAAGAAGATGGAAGAAGAAGATGCCAGAAGGAGAAGATGAAGAAAGGAAGACCAGAAGAAAGAAGAAAGAAGATTTTAATAAAGGAATTGTCAAAGACTGTCTCCTGTCATTTTTACAATTTTTGACACTTTTTTGGTGAAATGGTAGGGGTACTTTTGTACCCCCTTACCATTTCACACAGGGGGGGGGGCGGGATCTGGGGGTCCCCTTGTTAAAGGGGGCTTCCAGATTCCGATAAGCCCCCCGCCCGCAGACCCCCACAACCACCGGGCACGGTTGTGGGGATGAGGCCCTTGTCCTCATCAACATGGGGACAAGAGGCTTTGGGGGTCTTAGACCCCCAAAGCATCCTCCCACAAATGTTGAGTGCATGTGGCCTGGTACGGTTCAGGCGGGAGGGGGGGGCGCTCTCGTCCCCCCCTCTTTTCCTGCGGCCTGCCAGGTTGCGTGCTCGGATAAGGGTCTGGTATGGATTTTGAGGGGGACCTCACGCCATTTTTTTTGGCTGGGTTTCCCCTTAAAATCCATCCCAGACCTCAAGGGTCTGGTATGGATTTTGAGGGGGACCCTACGCCATTTTTTTTTTTTGGCTGGGATCCCCCTTAATATCCATCCCAGACCTGAAGGGCCTGGTTATTGAATTTGGGGGGACCCCTACGCTTTTTTTTTTTTTTTTTTTTTTTTATCAATGACTTTTTTTTTATCAATGACTTTTCAATGAATGACTGTTCTCTGTATTACGGGACCCGACAATTCATATAGCCGCGAGTGATTTTAAAAGACATTTTTAAAAGCAACATTAAATTCCCGAACACCGGACCCGAACCCGAACATACAGTCAATTGGGTCACCGGGACCCGAACACCCTAAAGTCCGGTATGGACCCGAACTTTACAGTTCGGGTTCGCTCAACCCTAGTCTTGATCAATTTTTCGATCCAACATGTCCCGGAAAGTTACTGCATCCTCTATGGGAAAAGTAACGTCTTGCAAGTCGCATCAAGGAAGCTGTCAGGGAAGCCTCTCCAGCAGACGTCCCAACAATTCCAGAAGAATACCTGTGCAAAGGAAGGCCGTGTGGCGCAAACACATGCGCAATAGCGCAATTAGCGGCGTGCGTGAACGCGCAAGCGTTCATCGTGACAGTGTTTGGCCCCTAGATGCGCTATTTAAAGGGGATCCATGCCTTGCTGTCTTGCTGCCCGATCAACAGCGTTTCCTGTGACCCCTGCTATCTGCTACCTGACTTACCTGATCTGTATCTGACTTGGCTTGATCCTGACACCTCTGCTCGCTGCCTGCCCCGATTCCGGCTTGGACTTTGACTATTCATTGGATTTCCCTTTGGTACCTGATCTGCCTGCCTATGATTGACCTGGACTGTCCTCTCTACTCTGTACCCTGCCTGCTGTCTGCATTCCATTACTGGACTACAGGACACCTCCCTGCAGTCTGTTGTATCCTGCCTGTGCTGCCTGCTGTAACCTGCCCACTACCGACTCCTGCTGCTGGACTACAGGACACCTCCTTGTTACCTGCTGCACTCTGCCTGCCGCCTGCATACTGCTGCTGGACTACAGGACACCTCCTTGTTACCTGCTGCACTCTGCCTGCCGCCTGCATCCTTCTGCTGGACTACAGGACACCTCCCTGCTATCTAAAGGTCTTCTGCCCTCTACACCAGCCATCCAGCTAGGCACTTGTGCTCCTTTGTACTCCCGAGCCCCTGTCATCTCTACCAGGGGTTCCCGAGTCAGAGGTTTACGAGGGGGCGCTCCCTGCATTCCGGGCTCTGCCTTAAGGTACGTGACAAAAGAATCGACCATCGGTGGTTGGGATAGCAAATTCACCTTTTGTTCTTTCAAAGGATACAGTTTAGTAAATCTATTATTCAGATTAGCTCTCTTGTCCATTCTCTCCCACTCATCCTTGATGAGATCTTCCAGTTCTTCGATAAAGAGAAAGGACTCTGGTTCCCTCTTTAGATTAGGGAAGTACTTCCGAACCTTGCGAGAGGTCTCTTTAGCCTCCTCCCATCCTATGGCTTCCTTCACTGACTTTATGAAGGGCTCCACTAGAGTAAAGTTAAATCCAGTAGCGGTCTCCGCATCAACATTGTCGGAATCTGAATCCGAATCTATGGGCGGATTCTGAGCTACGGAAGATGTGCTCGGGCCGACCTTGTCTTGTTCAGGAAGTGATGTCTCCAAGATAGTCTCCCGTACAGACTCTCGGATGAGGTCAGTCACCTCTCTTACATCAGATTCCTTTTCTCTTTCCTTTTCACTGGTTGCTTCATTGAAGCATGCCTGGCAGGCCAATTTGTCTGGCAAAGCTGGAGTGCCGCACACCCAGCAAGAGTTTGCTGCAGGGCAGGTGTGGTAGCTCCTTTCGTGATGGGGAGAAGGTGACCTTCTATATGAGTGAATCCGGTGTGAGCGACTTTAATGAGAGTGGCTGCGACCAGAGTGATGATGGCGAGATGAAGATCTTGAGCGACTTCTTCTAGATCTCCCATGACTCGAAGTATGACTGGAGCGTCTGTGATGCTTTGAATTGGTAGATTTAGACCCGGAAGGGCTGTCAGAAAACGCATGATTAGCGAATATGCACTTTTTTTTTCTCTCCTTCATAGCTACCATGAATGCTGGCACCTCTTACCTCATATGATGAGGATGGTCTGCTTGGGCAGTGGCTTCCATGAAAACAGTTCACAAGAAGACAGTATCTAGAAAGCATACAGTATAGGATTGCACAAGTAGTCACAGACATAAAAAGATCACTTATTAACACAAGCAAAAGAGATGCGGACTTACCAAAAACGCCAAGGAAAAACCTTTTGTAATATGCCTGTATCAGCAAAAACTGACAGATTACAAGCCTTTTTTAAATTCCCCCGAAACTTGCCGGAAATTACATCACCGCACATGTGCAGTAGTGCTGTGTAGTCCCCGGCGCCATCTTGGAGAAGGGCAAAAGTTCCAGTAGTATGACCTCACTTCCCCCATCACCTGTGTAGAGAGCTGATGAGGACACCTGCAGCCATCTTGGAGACTCCCCATTGCCTGTGGAACTATAGAGCCCAGCAGAACTTTAAAACACACAAAAATGAAAGGAAATTACACACTTACAGGAGTGGGGACAGGTAGGAAGCCACTGAAATTTTTTTAAGCTTCTTTAAAGCTTGTATGTGCCAGAAATCCTTGCCCCTGAGACCACCAGAGTGGGGATCTCTCCATAAAGACTCCATTAGAGGCTGAACAGGAGAGACTTCCAGCCAGGAGAGGCTAACCTGGTGGGGCGAATACGGTAAGGGTGCAGAGTCTTGTCTTTCCAATCTTGTCAAATGAGGAAAAAAAAGAGAATGAAGTGGGGTGCCTCTCCTTCAAATTTATAGCTAACCAATCCTGTCAGGTTGTGGGGGCGGAGTCAAAACCCAGTGTGTGCTGCCATGATGCGTCAGGAAAGCAGATGATAGAAAACAGACACATAAAGTTTACTTTTTAAACTATTTAAGGGCAACCTTGAAGGACCAGTTAAGCAGCTACCAATAATGTGAACGTGACAATGTAGACATTCCTGATATTCTGCAAAAAAGCATAATTATAACCAATTACCCATGTGTCTTGTTAAATCTGTGCATTTGCTATGCATTCAAACAAAGATAAATATAAGAATTAAGGCTCTGATAGGCTGGAAATGTCAAGCTTATCTTAAATAATCTTTTTTTTTTTTGTTCAACAAGTATCCCCCAGGTACGATATTTAAAGGAATATTTTACTTTTATTATTTCACTTTAAGCATTAAAAAAATCACTGCTCCCAAAAAAACGTTTTTATTACATTTAAAAAAAAAAAAAAAATTCATTGATACATGTCCCCTGGGGCAGGACCCGGTCCCCAAACACTTTTTATGACAACAACATGCATATAAGCCTTTAAAATTAGCATTTTTGATTTTTCATGTTAAAGGGGTTGTATGGGTTTGTTTTTTTTGTTTTTTTAAATAACAAACATGTCATACTTACCTTCACTGTGCAGTTCGTTTTGCACAGAGTGGCCCCGATCCTCCTGTTCTGGGGTCCCTCGGTGGCTATCTCGGCTCCTCCCCACAATAGCTAACCTTCCTCTAGGAAGATCTATCCCGAGGGGGTTAGCTTGCGGGCGCGCTCGCTGTCATACACTCTGCATCCATAGAGACAGCGTGTATGACTCGGTACCGCCCCCCGGCGGGCCGCACCATTGGATGTGATTGACATCAACGCAAGCCAATGGCTGCGCTGCTTTCAATCTCTCCTATCTATCCAATCAATGGCCAGATTCCGTGGAGAAGAGTACGCACAGCAGGTGAACGCACAGCAGGTGAACGGGCTCAGGTAAGTAAACGTGGGGGCTGGGGGGGCCATCATTGCCAGGTGTTTTTTAACCTTAATGCATAGGATGAATTAAGGTGAAAAAACACAAACCTTTACAACCCCTTTAATGTCCCATAGACTTTAACGGTGTTCCGAATTTTCACCGAACACCGCATATTGTTTGGTGTTCGCAGAACATCCGAATAACCAAAGTTCGGCCCGAACCGTTCACCCATCCCTATTGGTGGGTACTACTGGCTGGTTCTGCTGGTGGGTTCTGCTGACTGGTACTGCTGGCTGGTACTGCTAATGGGTACTGCTGGTGGGTATTGCTGGCTGGTTCCCGACCCACCATCCCGAGCATCAGTGTGACAGGAACCAGCGCTGGAGGAAGCATGCGGCTGCAGTTGGGAGCAGAGCCAATGCTTCCTGTATCGCTCTGGTCACAGGCGGAGTACATTTATTATCATTCCACCTGTGACAGGAGCCAGCGCTATACAGGAAGCATCAGCTCTGCATCTTCTAGTGCCGACTCCATCTTTCACACTGATGCTCGGGGATGATGTGTCAGGAACCCGCGATCTGGGCTTGCCAACCCGCCATCCCAGAACAGGAGGTGGCGGGCCACATCAGAGAGTGCTGTGGTTGGGCACCCCTGGCTTACATAGTTGCCATACTGGAAGTGGACAAATATTTTGCTTTGTATATCATGAACATGAAACCACTAATATGCTTCTTTCAACCTGAGCAAATTACAAACACCTTGGCATGGTTATAAACAAATATATATATATATATATATTTTTATCATTGATACAATTTCAATGCATCTCTTTTAGCAATCTGTTGATACATCATCTCTCCGCTTTGGACCTCAATACCTATTTAATTGTAGTATATAAAAAATACACAATATGTGCCATACTAACATCCTGTATTTCTACAATCATCTTGCCATTGACCATCATCATTTTAATATATATATTCAGTACATTAAGGACATCACATCTTCTGTCTTGAAGAAAACTACCAGCATTCATTGTACCAAGAAAGAAATGATCACGACAACACAGAACAACAGGAATGCTTGAAAATTCTGGATCTGTAATATAAAATGTACAGAATTTATTCACAATTAAATTAATCAAATTGTAAAACAAAGTCTATCGATTTATTTTTCACAGTGAAGTCCAAACCACATAAATTCTATACTTTTTTGTAAATATTAATAAGCTTGTTATACATTAGCTGTTCCTGCCGATTGTCAGGGATTTTAACCTTTCCCAGCTCCATTCTAAACATTGGACACACTTCATAATAAATGTAGGGAATTTTTTTAAGCTAACTTTCAGTTTAATGGCAACGTTCAATGTTATGAAGCAGAATTGGGATAGCAATTTGGTCCTTAAAGGGGTTGTAAAACCTTGTGTCATCTTATCCATTTAAGTGAAAAACCACCTGGCAGATACCGGCCCGCCAGCCCCCCCATTTTACTTACCTGAGCCCCTGCACCTCCTCGGCGGGGACACGCTGCCCCGCTCTCCACAGGGTTCTCTTGATTGGATAAATTGATAGCAGCGCAGCCATTGGCTCCAGCTGCTGTCAATCAAATCCAATGACACGTGCGCCAGGGGTGGGCCCGAGTCTGTGGACGCAAATGCTGGACTCTGGATGTTGCGCGCAAGGTAACCCCCTCGGGAGAACGCTTCTCCTAGGGGGTTATCTTATGCGGGGAAAGCCTCCAGGGGACACCAGAAGAAGACCTTCGGAGCCACTCTGTGCAAAACGAGCTGCACAGTGGAGGTAATTATAACATGTTTGTTATTTAAAAAAAAAAAAAAACGATCCTTTACAATCACTTTAATTCCAACTGCAGCCAAAACTTTTATTTTGTTTTGGATAGTGCAAAGATGAGTTAGAGCCACTGTCTGGTTTATATTATTGGATGTCCCTCTTAGGCCCCATTCACACCTCAGCGTTTTCTAGCTTGAAGCTCCAAAACCCTGGAGGAGAAAAAAAATCTATTATTCTCTACTGTATTGAGTTGGTTCACATTTCCACTCCAAGTCATCTGAAGCCAAACGCCTGAAGTTCAGTAGCTTAAATTGAGCAGGTTTGCATTTTTGGAATATTTGTATTCCCATAGAAATAAATGTCATGCGTTTTTGCATGATTTTCTGTTCAAATGAAAAAAACTGTAAAAAAAAACTAGTAATAAAATATGAATAAATAAATGCAAACTAAATAAAATAAATACACAAATAACTAAAAATCATCACGAATAAATAAATAAATAAAATAAATTAATAATATGTAATAATAAATAAAAAAATGAACTTTTAACCTTAAAAAATATATTAAACAAATTATTATGCATATTATTATTATTATTATTATTATTTTAATAATAATAATAATAATAATAATAATAATAAACAACCAAACACAAAAATATTATTATTATATTATTGTTATTAATAATATTATTAATAATAATAATAATAATAATAATAATTTGTTGTTATTATTATTATTATTATTATTATTATTATTATTATTATTATTATTATTATTATTATTAATAATAGGAATTATAATTTATCTATTTATTTTGTGTTAGGGTGTTTATTTATTTTTTTATTTTTTAAGGGGTTAAGGGTTCATTATTTATTTATTTAATAATAATAATAATATTATTATTATTATTATTATTATGATTACATAGTATTCATTTATTGTATCTATCTATTATTTATTTATTATTATTTATTTATGATTATTTTTATTTATTTGTATATTTATTTTAAATTTTAAATGAGAACTTGTCACCAAAAAATCATCACATAGGGGACTTTTTGCCCAGTATGTGAAAAAAATTTGAGTTACACCCAGGCATATAAACATCCCCCCACACCTCCCAAAAACATTTTTTTTGAGGCCCCCCACCCCCACATATATTCACATAAGAACGTAAATGGGACGCCTACACATGAAAACTCTGATTGTGATACAGATAATGCATATCGCTGAGCATGTCGGAGTGAGAGCAATATTTCTAGCACCAGACCTCCTCTGTATTGCTAAACTGATGACCTATAGGGGGTTTTAAGTAGGGGGTTTTAAGTATTGAAGTTTGTCACCATTTCACAAGTGCACGCAAATTTAAGGTTTGACATGTTGGGTATCTATTCACTTGGTGCACCCTTATCTTTTATATTTTACCAAAATATTGGGTAATTTATTGAGGTTGTGTGCCCCAAAATTAACTTTTAGTGGAATTTTTACTGAAATGTTGGGTTCCCTAGACCTGCGGTAATATTGTGTTATACACAAAATTGTAACTACCACTATTTTGTTGTCTAGGGTGCCTGCTTTCAGAAAATATATAATGTGTGGGGGTTTGTGCAATTTTCAGGGCTAAAAATTATTTTTAAACATGTGTACAAAAAACATAAACAAGGCTCTCGCAGCAAGAGAGTTAAACTTGTAAATCCTTACACTAAAAAAATATATAAACATATAAATAAATAAAAATAACTGAACTACCAAAATAAATAGTTTTGCCTTCATCAAGCCATAGAATTTGAAATCTGACCTAGGAGTACCTGACACTACCCTGTTACTCCTTGTAATGAAAAAAAAAAAAACAACATAAAATTTAAATGATGAAATAAACTTACACAAAGTTGGGATCCACCACTAGACTGGTTGTTGTTGATGGATGTTGTTGTTTTTGTAACCGATGTTCCATTGTTTAAAGTGGAACTAGATGTGTTAGTGGCTCTTGCAGTGGTGGTAGTGGTGTTAGTGGTGGTAGTGGTGCTCGCTGTGGAACTAGAGGTGTTAGTGGCTCTTGCAGTGGTGGTAGTGGTGTTAGTGGTGGTAGTGGTGCTCGCTGTGGAACTAGCTGTGTTGCTGGGCACTGCCAAATATGAAAGTGTTTGACTATTGACATTAGTCCAGAAAACCGACTCCGTTTGTACGACTGTGGCTCTGAAAAAAAACAAAAAAAAACTTTGCAATAATTAAAGTTTACACCACCTTTCTCTTTACCGAAAGATATTCTGCAAATACTCCACATCTTTGGTTGCAAAGCAATAACAAAATGTTTTGCTTTTTTTTGTGTATAAAAAAAAGGCTATTGTGTCTACTGGTATAGTATAGTATACTGCACTATAGTATAGTATGTGTTGCCCTCTTTGTCTTATTGATTACTAAACTAAAGGCAAATAGGCTGTTCACTTTGCAAGAGAATTTTCCCCAGTGATGTGGAGAAATTTCACTAAAAATAAAAACAAACAGCATTTTTGCTTGCACGTGATTGGATGATGGAAGTCAGCACAGCTTCACCCAGTTCACTAAGGCCCCATTCACACCTGGACGTTTGCAATTGGGAGCAGAATCGTTGCAATTCTGCCCGCGATTCCAGAACACTCTGCAAAACTGAAAATCGCAGCATGCTTGTTCAGGTGCCATTTATTTTCAATGACACCTAAATGCGAGTGCGATTCTGCACCGATTGTTGCCTGCTAAATCGTGCTGCAGTTGTGTCAAACCGCATTGTGCAAAGCTTGTCGCCCAAAAAAGAGCTTCTTTTAGGTGACAAGCTTTGCAAAATGCAGTTTGCTGCAATTGCAACGTGATTTATAACGCAATAATCACAGCAGAATCGCATTCCGTGTTTAGGTGGCATTGAAAATGAATGGCACCTGAACAAACGTGGTATGATTTGTCCATTTTGCAAAGTGTTTTGGGATCGCAGGCAGAATCACGGTGCAATTGCGTGTGGTTAAACTAATGTTTTTTTTATTCTATTCTGACGCCGTTGGAAATTAACCTCCCTGGCGATATGATTATGTCTGATTATGCCAAAGCGGTGCAATGTTTTGCATGAAAATTTGGCATTTTATATTGTAGGCCTGTAATTCTTAGGAATAACTCACATCCCGGGTATGGTAAAGTTTCAAACACAAAATCATAAATTTTAATAAATAACTATAAATAATAACAAATAATAATATAATAATAATACATTTTATTCAATAGTGTAATCAAATCAAAAACACTGACATTTGTCCAAAGAAAGGTGCAATATTACTAGTCACTTTAATACTAGACACTGCATATTGGTTTGGTACACATCCCAGGTATTATAAAATGTTGAAACATGGGACTGCACAAAGTCCGACGTCACACAATCAGGACAATGGAACGTGGTTTTCTTTCGGATTTTCTTTCCACTGTCATCTCGCTTTGAGCAACAAACCACGCACATCCTTGTAGGCTCTGACTTTTTCTCAGTTGGTGGGATGTAGTCCATTAAGTGACGACCAGTCGGACATTCCGGGTTGACAATGCCAGCAGCACAACGCCCAGCTCTATTCAAAGCCTTTGGTGTTTGGTGGTTCACAAACATCAGTTTGGCAACTTTCCAAATAAAGTCAGAATGAATTAAGGCTTGTCACTCTTTTTCTTTTAGCAGAATGTAGGCATTGCTCAAGAAGATGCCTGAAGATCTTCTTGTAGTACTTTTTTTGCTGTTTCCTCATTGCTGGATAGAATGTCATTGCTTGGTCGTCTCTGTCAAAACCTCCCATGGTGTTATTGTAGTCTATCACTATTTGTGGCTTTAAAGCCCCATACACACGGTCGGACTTTTTCATGGATTTTGTCCGATCGGACAAGGTTGTTGAAAAATCAGACCGTGTGTATGCACCATCGGACAGTGTTCGTCGGTTTGTCCGACGGACAAAGTCTTATCTCCTGCTGGAAAGATTTGCCGTCAACACGGTCCGATCACACCAAATCCGAGCGTGTGTACGCTTGTCCGACGGACAAAGTGCTACGCATGCTCAGAAGAAATTCTGTGACGGAAGCGCTCGGTCAGGTAAAACTACCTTTCCTAATCGACACAGCACATTCGTCACGCTGCAATGTTAAAATGTCTTTAATGCAGCGCATTCTCTTTTTCTTTACAATGCAACAAGAATGACATGTTTTAGCTGCTCCTATTCACCCGCACTTCTCACAAACTTACTTCTTTATTACTTTGCAGCATTTATACACTACATGTTTATTTTGACTGTGAACGGAAAAGAATCTTTGTTATTTTTTTACCATGATTTGTTTTTTTTTTTTTTTTTTTTTGGGGAATAAATATTGGAATGTTTTTTTTTTTTTTTTTTTTTTTTTGAGGGGGGTTGTGTGTCTCAAATTACCAAAAACACATTATTAACATTTGTATTTCTTGCTTACATTTACTAGGAGATTGTTTGTTGTTGGTGCCCCTTGTTAATTCTACTTTAGGATTAGTGAAATGTACCTGCCTAGTCAAAGAAAAACTGTCATTGTAGAAAAGTAAAACACAATAGTCAATGATTATTTCAAATCAAAAAAACCTTTATTTAGGTCACACCAACAAACCAAAGAGGAACGCAGCCATGGTGAAACTTGGGGAATTTGCAAAGTCTTGGCCCCCCACGGCAACCATCATTGTTCAAGCGTAGAAAATTGGGGGCCTGAGGAGTACGTATATTAAGGGGAGTGCAATCTGGTCGTGAAGTCCAAAGTATCCGGAACTGCAGCAGATGCCATCTAGGTCCCCAGGCTCTGGTACTACAAGAGGCTCCATCTTCTCTCAGACCAGACTGATTGCAGGTCGTCACTCTCAGGTCTTCCTTCCACGCTTCCTTGCACGCTGTGGCTGTCGTGCTGGTGGGGTGGCAGAGGAGGAGGAGGAGGAGGAGGAGGCGGAGCATGGTAGCTATGGCAAACATGTGTGACTGGGGTCATCTCCCCAGCCCTACCCTTATTTAGGACATGGAGGATGAGCCCCTCACACATGTTGCGTTGCCTCACCTCCATACCCATCATTTTTGTGACAACCACCGAGCCAAAGGTCTCCTCGTCGGCGGGTGTGGCATGTATGGAGTCTGAAGCCTCTCTGATCATGCGGAGCGCTGACTGTGCCGCATAACCCCCCCTTCTCGCCCTTTTGTACGGAAGGCGGAGGGGAGGGGTTTGGGTGTCAGTCAGGCTCCGCGGCCTAGCCCCCTCTTGGCTGCCACTACCCAGCTGGTGGCTGCCACTAACCCCTGCCTCCTCCTGACTGCCACCTTCCACAGCCACCTCCTGGCTGAGGTCTTCCTGTGTATGAAAAAGGGACATAGTTTCAGTTATTTGTTCATCAAACACACACAATTCTCATCTTGTGACTGTTGCAAAATGTTTACAAATAGAAAACCATACAATTCTCAGCCCTGCAGTTTAGATTCTGGCCCCAAATGTCTCCAACACTACTGTCAGTTGATATGTCCAACACGTTAGGAACTAAGCAATTGGGGATCCTGAATTAAGTGAACATCATTCATTATTCCCAGAAATGGTAACAAAACTACTATACCTGGAACAAGCTGGGCTCCTCCACCTCTTCCATACTGGAAGGCCCAGGTTGCTCCTCGGAAGCCTCAACAGGGGTGGGCTGCGCGCAAGGAAGCGTGGAAGGAGGAGTCGAGGTTGGCTCCGTGACATCAGTCTGGTCTTTCAGAAAATGGAGACTCTGATAGTACCAGAGCTTGGGGACATAGACCTCATCTGCTGAAGTTGCAGTTTCCTCAGACTTCACGACCTTCTTCCGCTCCCTGATATACGCACTCCTCAGGCTGCCAATTTTCTTTCTTAGATCATCAACAGTTGCCGTGGGGAACCTTGGCTTGACAAATTCCACAAGTTCCTCCAGGGCTGCGTGCCTCTTTGGTTTGTTGGTGTAATGTGGGTGTTTACCCTGCCATAAAACGGGAAATTCCCTGAATTTGGCAATGAAGAGGGGGAGAAAACTCATGTCGTTGAATCCCTGCATAATCTCTGCAAGACACAACACCACACAAAACCCTCTCAATTATGTCAGGCTAAACTCTCCTAATCTTCTCCATAAAGAAGCCTCAAGTTCAAATCAGTCTAGGCTAGTTATGTACCAACGTCAAATTGTACCTTCGTTTGTAGCGATCGTCTCGTGTGAGTTTTCTCTCCCCTCGTCTCCCAGATCGTGGCTACGACACAGGCATGTGACGTTTTATATACAGTGCGCATGCGTCAAACTCCGCCCGCCCCTGACGATCTTTCTCGTCTATTCCCCACCCCTTCTCTTTACGGCGCAGTGGGGAGAGCACATGGCGTGGACACAGCAGGTGCGCCCCAAATATCCCACCAACGAGGAGGAGGACGAGGAAAGTCCGGAGGCAGAAACGTCCCGATCCCGGAGCCTGAAATTCAAGGCCTCCAATATGTCATTTGGAGAAATGTTGGAGATGGTGGACATATTAAAGAGGAGCGACTATGATGGGAAGTATGGGCCTTACCTCAACCCCAATGTCCGCAAGGCCAAGATCATGTCTAAAGTTGTGAGGAGGCTGTACAATCAGTTTGGGGTACAACGATCCAAGGAGCAACTGAGGAAACGCTGGTCAGACCTGAAACTGAGGGAGGCCGATCAGTACAGAAAGATCAAGCGAATTCTTCAAAAAAGTAAGTAGTTGTGTTTTGTGTTTGATTTCTTGCTTGCATACTGCTCCATTGTGGTTTGATTTTTACAAAGTTGTACATTCCAAAATGGCCACTTTCAGGTTCGTCTGTGCATTCGATCGTACTCAGCCTCGATCTTTCTGCCACTGTCATGGTCGTGTGTGTGTGTCCATTCGATCGTACGCAACCTCGATCGTTCGGCCACTTATAATACGATGTTTGGTGTTTTTTTGGGGGAAAGGAAGTTTGTTCTCACTAGAAATGTCATCAAGAATGTAAAGCCAATTTATTCAATGTAAAGGAGAGGTCACCCAGTAGCTGTTTACCCATCTGGACTCTAGAGCACTAGTGCTGGGACACCCAAACCCCCTTTTTATTAGGCTTTTCCACACATGTGCTCCAGTGGATACTAGAGGGGTGTCTCCATCACACAAACTTCTACCAAAAAGCTAGTCAGTTTAGCACCTTTACAAAGTGACTACATTCATGTAGTTGGCATTTGTAACTGGCCAAACTAAAATAGTGTCCGTCACTTTCAACCAATGTTTGTCATTTCCTATTTCTGCCCTCAATAGATTGTGTTGCTAAATCTTCCTTTTGTACATTCTCATAGGGGAGCGAAAACTTGGGCCGTCTGAGGAAACCCCCAAACCAACACCTCCCAAAAAAGGGGAAAGAGCAGAAGCAGAGGAGGAGGAGGAGGAAGGAGAGATCATCGAACTTGGAGAAATTGTCACCACAACAGGTGAGTGTGGGAGAACACAGCTACTGGTAAGCTAATCCATGTATGGCTGCCTCATTTCCAACACCCCATTTTTGTTTGTTTGTGGTTTTTAGGTGACGTGGATGTTGTGGAAGAAAAATCGCACTTTACCACAGAGAGTGCCCACGTACTCATCGGAGAGATAATGGTCTGCAATAGAGATCTAGATTACATAAAGCAAAACATCAATGATGTTCAACAAAAATTGAAGAACATCATTGATGTTTTAGGAAAAATATGAAAACGCACCAAGTAATTAACACACATTTGTGCCAGCTTCTGAACACATTTGCAACTTAAAAACTGTGTGAAATTTGGAACATGCACACATTGTGTCCACATGTACTAGCTCCCATCATGGTGGATGAATGCCAACGTTTTTTTGGGGGTGCAAACACTTTACGAACTACGAAAGTGGTTGTGGTGAAGGGGTTGCACCCCCAAAAAACGTCCATTCATCCCCATGATGGAAAATGGCACTTTTGAAGCTTCTAGGCATGTGTTTTACCATCTAATGACCATTTTCAGTCCCAAATTGTGTGCATGTTCGAAATTTCCACTTTTCGGGGGTGACCCCCCCATGTGATGAAGGCAAGATCAAACACACTTTGAACATATAGTCATGTCTGATCTTGTCTTCACTTTACAAAGTTGAACTTTCCTAGTTCATAGGTTCTGGTTAGCTCCATGCCTGGTTTTACCAATTGCGGAATGTTTGTAAACAATGTTGTAAATAACCAAGATGTTGTCAGTTTTGGCGTGAAGATTGTAAACGCACTTGTGAATGTTTTCCAAGTAAACTTTTTTATTTTTCTAAATGTGTGGCTTCCTTATTTAAAAAAACAATGCATTATGTATGTAAAATGTAAAGGATATGGGGGGCAATGGGTGTTATTTACTAAAGGCAAATCCACTTTGCACTGCAATTTCCTTTCCCAGGGAACTTTTTCAATGCACTTGTAGAGCATAGCGGATTTGACTTATGTAAATGACACCCACAGTGCTTTGTACGAAAACACGGAGCACAGCATTTTTGAGAATACACACACATGTCAGACCTGGTGATGAAAAGGAGTATTTTGTCTGTCAGTTATGCAGGACAAACCTTCTCCAGACCAAAGATTAGGTAGCAAACACACAACATGAGAATAATCTTTTTGGGAAGAAGAGACTGTTACCTCCTTTAGCCCAGAAAGTGCATTCCCACTGTCGAAGGCAAAGGGAAAAAATGTCAAAGTTAAATAAGCTAAAAAGAAGACTGAAATGACAAGAAATCAGAGGTTGGTTAAAATATCAGATTTATTAAAAAATGCCTCTCACACATCGTCAGGCAGAGCAATGGCCCCCCTACCCACAAAGTACGCCATATATTGCTCGCGGACCACGCGGGCATTTAGAGGGGGCAAGCCTGGACGTGCCACTTGAAGGGCTGTGAGGTCCGCATTTGGAGGGCCCTCCACATCTGGGCCAACGGGCACCACATAGTTCCTGTTATGTCTTTTGAGGAAGTTGTGCAATATGCAACAGGCAAGAACTATGTGGTTCAGTTTGTATTCCGCCAAGTTAAATGCCGTCAGGAACAGGCGGAAGCGGCTGGCCAGGATGCCAAAAGTGTTCTCCACCACTCTTCTGGCTCTGGACAGCCTGTAGTTGAAGACCCTCTGGTCCGGGGTGAGGGTCCTCATCGGGAACGGCCTCATCACATGGGGAGTCAACGCAAACGCTTCATCTGCGACAAAGACGAAGGGGAGTCCTTCGGCATTCTCCTCTGGAGGTGGCAAGCACAGACTGCCACTTTGGAGACGCCAGTAGAACTCCGTGTGCGTAATGGCACCACCATCCGAGATCCGGCCGTTCATCCCCACGTCCACATACATAAACTCGTATGTTGCCGACACCACCGCCAACATCACTACACTATTAAACCCTTTATAATTATAATAGTAGGACCCCGAGTTGGGCGGTGGGACGATGCGGACGTGTTTCCCATCAATTGCCCCTCCGCAGTTAGGAAAGTCCCAACGGCTGGCAAAGTGGGAGGCCACAGTCTGCCATTCCTGTGGCGTGGAAGGGAACTGTGGAGTGAAACAAGCAAAAAAAATTAGTCACTTTGCACTTAAACATTGCAAGCAGATTAGACAATCAACATCTTGGAACAAGAGCATTGTATAAAATTTGAGGCTGGAAAGTATTTGCACAGAAAAGTAGAGGCTCCCCTTCACAGATGACTCACCCCCCATCAATCCCCCCACTTCTGATGGGCCATTGGCAATAACTAGGGTTTTGGGGGGGGGGGGGGGGGGACAGGTAACCCTCTGCACTTCATTGATTGGCAAATGGCTCAATAATGTGTGCTAGTTTGGCCAGACCCTCTGTACTTAACACTATTGGCAGCCCCCAGGAAAGATAAAATAACATTTCAACCCCCCCCCCCCCCCCACCCCAAAAAAAGGCAGGCACATTGTGACATTCTGAAATTACCAAGAAAGCTAATAGGAGGGAAAGAAGACCAAAAATTAGGAAATGGAATGTATGGAGGCAGCCCCTTGCACTACATGCTTTGCTGAATTCATCCCTAAAGATGCCCACTATAAAGAGGTAGGTATATAGTGTGTATGGACCTTGGGAAAGCCAGCAGATAAAGGATTGGTACCATCTGACAGAGCAGTTGGGGGAGGGGGTTCCTAATGAGTTTGCCACCCCCCCCCCCCCCACAAAAAAAAAAAAAAATTTCTAAAGGGGCTCTACATGAAGTAAACCACACAGCAAACATTTGTGCATATTTTAGGGGGTGTTTGGGGGCAAACAATACTATGCAGCAGACAAAAGACATTGATTAAGTGACTAGGCCATAGGTGTCTATTGGGGCAGAAGAGCATGCTGGTGAGGTAAGTGAAGGGAAAAATGCATGAAGGAGAAAAGGGGCACAGCATATTAGAACATATTGCAATCATGGTAATTAGGGAAGGAGGTCAAAAATACAAGACATTAGCAAACAGAGCATACATAGAAGGGAATAGTCAAGTAGAAATGTTACCTTAATATAGTCCTCCTGCAGGACCTGAATGATGGCAGAACAGGTCTCTGGAATAATGAGTCCCAGGGCCTGGGGAGAGATACCTGAAGAGAACTTCAAATCCTGAAGACTTCTCCCTGTCGCCAAGTACCTCAACGTGGCAACAAGCCTCTGCTCCGGAGTAATGGCTTGTCTCATGCAGGTATCCTGCCGGCTGATAAAGGGGGTCAGCAAAGCCAAAAGACGGTGAAAATCGGGGTCCGTCATCCTGAGAAAGTTCCTGAAATCATCAGGATTATTCTCCCGGATCTCACGAAGCAAAGGCATGTGCGAGAACTGGTCACGCTGAAGCAACCAATTCTTGGTCCACATACTCCTCGTCACTCTGTTCATGGACGGGTCTTGGGTCAAAGCTAAAAGCCCGACACCAATTCCGCGTACAGCACGAACTCGGCGACGAGTACGCACGGGAAACATCGCTCACAAGGTCACAAAAGGTCGGCTGGTCAGAACGGACAAACAGAAAGCACCGATAAACAGCAAGGCCTGAAAGAACGAACTGAATACCAGCAACGAGCAGACAATAAGCAGTGAAAATCAAAGCGTCCTATATCAAGATATAGTCCGCAATGACAACAAATGCGAACTGACTACACGCACTAATAAACAGATACGCACGACAAGCACAAACTGAAGAGCAGTAACGATCTGAGTCAGAAAACTGAGAAGCGCGAATCTTAAGTCACCAAACTTCCACTAACTCTCGATAAACACGGGATCAGCAGAAGGAGCCCAACGGGTGCCTGACGTGGTGCTGAACTTCCCTTTTGTAATCTCGTGGACGACGACTTACGTCACGACGTTCTTCCGGACCGGATATTCCGACAACGTAGTCCGACCGTGTGTACGCAACACCAACATCGGACAAAGTACGACGGACAAAATCCGACCGACCTGGTCCGCGGATTGTCCGAGCGTGTGTATGGGGCTTTAGCCCACCACTCCCTGAAGTATTATTAGGCCCAGAAATGTCCAAATGTCATCTTCGGTCACTGGTTCCCACTTTCTACTTCTTGAAAACTAGTAGTAGTAGTAGTAGCTTGTTGCTCTTGGTACCGGTTTGTCTCCGGTTTGTCAGAACGAGTTGTAGGTATGCCAAGGGGTTGTCATCTAAAATGTCCATTTTCATACCAGGTGCTCCAGTAAATGAGAATCTTGGGGGTGCTGCGTGATCCGTACTGCAGTCAATAGAGCACCAAGTCACATAACAGAGCTCAGTCGCAGAATTGTCGTCACTTTTCGTGTCTGATGACAAATTTCCCCACAAATCACTAGAAGGCGCAGACCGCACTGGTGTGAACTAGGCCATTGGAACCCATGTAATCTACTGTCTATGCATCTTGTTATGCAGAAAAAAACGCACTGGACTGTATCTGGTGTGAACCAGCCCTTAGCCTGACTTCTGAGTGGGCTGTGAAGTGGCTACGGTGAGTGTTGATATAAGGGTGGTGGATGGGAACCACGGAGGTGAACATTCATCAGTTGACGGATTCAGTAGTGTGTTGCTGCATGTGATTAATTTAAATGTGAGCATAATTTTATTTTGATAAATACAATTTTAAAGAAAAACTACACTAGTTAAGAAACGTTGTCTCTTTGGGTTAAATACTTGTCATAACGAGGACGGTTGAAGTAAGTTTGAGAAGTGATTTATGAGACATACAAAACTTTAATTACAGTATTATGTAAGGTAGATGAACACAAGGGGAAGTGGTCTGCATGGAAGAGCACTGATTTGTGGCACATCTTTTTAAAATGAATGTGAGCACACAATTGAGCTGGAGTGGGGATATTGTCACTCATACTACACTATAAGTCTTTGTTTTTTGTTTTTATTCTTGGTTATACGTTTATGACACTTGGCACCTGAATGTAGTGAGAATACAAAGAAAAGAGGAAGCAGATGAAATCAAAAAAAGATACATTGCCACATTTGATAGTGCAAGCTTTATTGGACCCAGTTCCATGAATGATCTATCCATCTGGTGAGGATCCCATGAAAAAACATTTGTCTTATTCTCAATTGAGAAACTGATTGAATATGGGACATTTCATTGCGTGCACGTCTTTTTAGATTACATGTGAATTATGTTGGCAGCTCCTGGCAGGGCTAGCATGGGGAGGTAACTATTTGAAGCTTTTGGATCTTTGTTATATTAAATACTCAGAAGAATCTTACCTGATTTGAATATTTCCAGTGGTGGAAGTCGGTGCTACCCATGTCACCTGTAGGTTGGTCTTTTTAGAATTGGACGTGTGACTGACTGCGTCCTGTAATTACAGAATGAAACTGTCATTTATCTGCACAATACATGGGATGTAAGGCATTTGTTTATCACCTTCACACTAATCCTGTAATAGTTGTTTCATTAGCAATAGTGCAAGGGGTTCCATATTCATAATCCACATTCCATGCTGTTACATTTTTGTTAACTTTGTGTATCATGTAATATAATCATTTGGTTCCATCCATCTCAGTTAGTTTGTTTAAAGTGGTTGTAAATCCTTAAGCTGGGTACACACTGTGTGATTTTTTTTTTTCTTGGTTCAGCCCGCTGGTTAAACAAAAGAAAAAACTCAGATTCCTGCATCCACTTTTTAACTACAGGGACTCCCTGTCAGAATATATTGATCAGCGCTGCAGCCATTGGCTGCAGTGGCTGGTCAAATTCTAGTTTTTCAGTAGGACCGCTCAACAGAAGCTGGTCTAATAATCCCTGCTGAACTGGCAGAATTACCATACATGTGTACCCAGCTTTACATATAGCCAGTGAAGTGAATAGCTTCAGGTGGTACAAAGAGATGAAACAAATGTTCCTACATGTAGCGCTAACCCTGCAGGAGATTTGGTAGATTAGGTTATCTGTTATTCTGCATTGAGTCTGAGAACGTCCTCAGTCCCACTGACACACCAGGGCAGTACGGAGCAGAAGGATTTTCGGAAAATCTCTGAAGATGAACGGCGCCTGCGCCGTGAGTCGATGTGTAAGCCCCACCATCCAAGTGGACATAGGGCTACACAAACTTAGAGGGCCCCTTGCGGGCTCGCTTCGCTCGCCGCGCTTCGGGCACGGCCTCGCTGCGCTCGGCTCTTCTATATTCTAACTCTATGTTCACTTGGATGGTGGGGCTTGAAAGTGGACTCACGGCGCAGGCGCCGTTCATCTTTGGCAATTTTCGGAATCTGGTAGTCCTGGTAGTCCGCAGTACACAGCGGACACTTTCTGAGGGGGACAGAAAGTGATAGTACACTGGCATCAGCTCAGCAGCACACGCACACACAGTGCAGCAGTTCCAGTGTCAAGGAGCGAGCCGCGGGTGGGCGGAGCCTTGAGCTCCACTGACGCTCTGGCCCCACCCCTTGCTATGCTGCCTGCAAGCAAGTGTGTGCACCATCGTGATCTCACTCAGAGGAGCGCGGAGGCCTCGGTAGGAGGAGTCAGACCGCGGAGCGGATTCGGAGCTGAGCTGGCCAGGAGGACAATGAAGGTAGGTCTTTTTTCTCCTTCCCTGGCTTCCACGCACCCCATAACTGGAACACACTAGAAAGTTTTAAAATTTAATGGGCACAGTGGCAGCATTTGATGCGCACAATGGCAGCATTTAATGGCACAGTGGCAGCATTTAATGGCACAGTGGCTGCGTTTGATGGGCACAGTGGCTGCATTTGATGGCACAGTGGCAGTGTTTGATGGCACAGTGACAGCATTTAATGGGCCCAGTGGCAGCGTTGGCACAGTGGCAGCATTTCATGGGCACAGTGGCAGCGTTGGCACAGTGGCAGCATTTAATGGGCACAGTGGCAGCGTTTGATGGCACAGTGGCAGCGCTTGGCATAGTGGCTGCAATTGATGGCACAGTGGCAGCATTTGGCACAGTGGCAGCATTTGAGGGCACAGTGGCAGCATTTGGCACAGTGGCAGCCTTTAATGGGCACAGTGGCAGCGTTTGGCATAGTGGCTGCAATTGATGGCACAGTGGCAGAATTCGATGGCACAGTGGCAGCATATGATGGGTACACTGGCAGCATATAATGGGCACGCTGGCAGCATTTGATGGGCACAGTGGCTGCGTTTGATGGGCACAGTGGCTGCGTTTGATGGGCACAGTGGCTGCGTTTGATGGGCACAGTGGCTGTGTTAGGCACAGTGGCAGCATTTAATGGGCACAGTGGCAGCATTGGCACAGTGGCAGCATTGGCACAGTGGCGGCTGCATTTGATGGGCACAGTGGCTGCGTTTGATGGCATAGTGGCAGCATTTAATTGGCACAGTGGCAACATTGGCACAGTGGCAGTGTTTGATGGCACAGTGGCAGCGTTTAATGGGCACAGTGGCAACATTGGCACAGTGGCAGTGTTTGATGGCACAGTGGTAGCGTTTAAAGGGCACAGTGGCAGCGTTTGGCATAGCGGCTGCAATTGATGGCACAGTGGCAGCGTTTGAGGGCACAGTGGCAGCATTTGATGGCACAGTGGCAGCATTTGATGGCACAGTGGCAGCGTTTGGCACAGTGGCAGCGTTTGATGGCACAGTTGCAGCGTTTAATGGGCACAGTGGCAGCATTTGAGGGTACAGTGGCAGCGTTCGATGGCACAGGGGCTGCAATTGATGATTTTTTTTCAAAAAATGTTTGAGCCCCACCAAAAATTTTGAGCACCAGCCGCCACTCAGGCTGATTGAGGCTGTGGCTGTATTTTTTATTACAGAGCACACAGCATTACAGTACATGGATAGCATTAGTCTATTTAACTGCTTGATAGGCTTATTTTGGGCATGGCTGGTTCACATGTATGTTTTTTGGCGGTCCACATTTGCGCAGGCACAGCAGCCTATTCATTTGAATGGGCTGCCATGCCTGCGTTTCCTGGGAAAAAAATGTGCATGCATTATGTAATAGGCTACGCACACCTATGCCCATCAAGCAATGAAATACAGCACTGTCTGTCCATTTTGCTTTTGCACCATGTGACTTGCCTGCAGTTCCTGCACCGGCAAACTTGCTTCATTTTTAGATGTTTAGGCCACACTTGTGTGTGCAGGAACTGCAGGTAAGTCGCATGGTGCAAAAGCAGAATGGCTTTTAAGGCCACTGCATTTTTAAAATGCTGCATGCACCTTTTTTTCTGCCCATTCAATGGCCCGCCAAAACACATACATGTGAATGTGTGATGTGACAATGGCTGCAATGTAATTGGGGTGATGTGTAAAGGGGCACTATGACATGAAGGGGACTCTAATGTAATGGGGCGCTGTGATGTGAAGAGGCTGCAGTGTGACATGAAAGGGAACTGAGGACACTGTGGGACTGCTGTGAAGGGGGTTCTGCAAAGTTTTTTTTTTTTTTAGATAATTCTACGTGTGTGTCTGCTTTTTTGAGATGTTGGTGTGAAGAGCAAAATTGCATGTGGTGGGGCAGAAAAAATGTTTGCCCGGGGCCCAAACCATATTAAAGACGGCCCTGCATGCAACACGATATATTTCAAAGAATATCACTCGGTGCTTAATCTTCTTATACACCTCTATGTATCCTTCCACCACACTGACTGTGATTGTGATCCTCTCCCCACTTACCAGAACAATTTGCCTTGCACTCTCATGCTTGGCACAAAAGCTGTTTAGACCAACCAGGGTTAATCACACACTTCTTGAATTCCAGCAGTGCTCAACACAGGAGGACAAAATTCCCATATGCAAACATAAATGAAAAGATGCCTCCAATAGCGTGATACCGTAAAAATGTATTAAAATATATAAACTAAATCCTCACTCATTAAACTCACATCACTTCAATGTAAAAACAGCATTTAGGGAAAGCTCCAATATAATGAGTTAAAGCGGTGTCTATGGTCACGGCGGACCCAGGATACGAATACTGCCTCTCTTAAAACAAAAACTTACCTCGTCTTGTTAACCACTCCAATTATTGTGGCAAACCAATATGAAAATAAATAAACCATTTTATGCCGCTCCTCCAAATTACAAGAGGCTATTGCCGTAACCAGACCAATTGCGTATAAAGGAAATTCCCCTTTATGGCATTCATAAGAGAAGGGGTGCCTCAAGGAGAAAAATAAGGCTACTATAGCTATAATGGGCACATTAAAAAATTGGAAATAAAGTTAATCCAAAAGGTTTATTGAATTACAAAAATTCATATAAAATTGACCCAGCCAAATGGCTCACTCAAAAAAAACAATCCTATAGTGTCTCAGACGCACTTGTTGCAAACTCCCTATAGGTGCTATTTACAATTTACATCCCATTAAATACATGAAGGACAAACATAAATCTTACATAAAACACTTAACAATTAACGAATGAGGCACCTCTGTAACCAGGCATATGCTGAAATTCTGTAATGCATAGATATGCATGCATGCTGTATAAAATATAAAAAGTGTTATGAAGGGAAATCAGCACATGCGTGGTCCCTAGGGTTGCGGAGATATTAAATCATTTCAAATTACTAGCTGCCAGGTCAAAAGAACCCGGGCACACTAGCAGCTATGCGTATTGCCTTCATGAACCAATGGCCACCTAATTCTTCAGCTTGTATTTAAATAAGTTTGTGCTGTAAGGAATAAATAGTTATTTTTGAAAAAACAAAACACAGTTGTTCTAATAAAAATTCATTAATGTTGAAATCCATTTCCTTTGGCCATACTCATTAATACAGAATTGCACTATATAGTTATCTTCATCAAATAAGATGTTTCCACAAGAGAAATTCTCCAGAGTTGAATAGTATCAGTCAGAGCTCTTAAATGGAAACATATTTTTCTCAATGATACAATGAAACACAAGGTTGCTGAAAAGACAATCAGGTATAGTTGTTTTCCTTATGTATACCATGAATGTGCCATATAAGCCAAACAATTATCACTTTCGTGATTTGTGGTATAAACGCTTTTCAGTAATAAAGAAATTAGGTATTTTAAGTGTCTTTGTTTAGGCTTTCTATGAATACTGCCTCTCACCCGCTCCTCTCGCCCGCTTGTTACTGTCAGAGCCCCGTCTCAGCCGGAGGTAGTAGAAAGTCACACGTCACTTCATCACACCTAGTTGCCGTACAGCCAGTCACCGCCTGCAGACCCCCACAAGCTACCCCAAAGCACCCTCCCCATGTTGAGGGCATGTGGCCTGGTACGGTTCAGGAGGGGGGCGCTCTCTCATCCCCCCTCTTTTCCTGCGGCCTGCCAGGTTGCGTGCTCGGATAAGGGTCTGGTGTGGATTTTGGGGGGACCCCTACACCATTTTTTTTTTTGGCGCAGGGTTCCCCTTAAAATCCAAACCAGACCTGAAGGGCCCCTACGCCATTTTTAATAAAAAATTGGCGCAGGGTTCCCCTTAATCTTCATATCAGACCCGAAGGGCCTGGTATGGATTTTAGAGGAACCCCCACGCTATTTTTTTTTCATTTTGGTTCGGTGTTCCCCTTATAATTCATACCAGACCCAAAGGGCCTGGTAATGGACTGGGGGGATCCCATGCTATTTTTTTCAATGAGTTTTATTTATATTGCTGAGACCCGACAATTCATTGCAGCCGCAATCATCTTTAAATGACAATTTGTCCTTTAGAAATGTAATTTTGCTGTGGCACACTGGAAAAATCTGCCACTTTACAGGCATACTATAGATACCCCCCAGGCACGATATTTAACCGCTTCCCGACCGCCCACTGCATATATACGTCAGCAGAATGGCAAGGGCAGGCAAAACCACGTACCTGTACGTGGCCCTTTAAATGCCTGCCCGTGGGTCGCGCGCGCGCCGCCAGCGGCGCGCTTGTGACCCGGTTGGGAGCTCCGTGACCCCGGCCGCGGGACCAGCGGACCCGATCGCCGCTGGTGTCCCGCGATCGGGTTATGGAGCTGAAGAACGGGGAGAGGTTTGTGTAAACAAACCTCTCCCCGCACTTCCTACTCTGCCTGTCATTGATTGTTCCCGGTCATCGGGAAAGCCAATCAATGACGTCAGATGTCAGCCCCGCCCCCTAATGTAAAAAAACACACACACGTCAGAGCCCATAACTCCTCCCCTCCCCCTAGTGGTTAACTCTTTCACTACAACTGTCATTTATACAGGAATCAATGCATTTAAATAGCATTAATTGCTGTATAAATGACAATGGTCCCAAAAATGTGTCAAAAATGTCCGATGTGTCCGCCATAATGTCGCAGTCACAATAAAAATCGCTGATCGCCGCCATTACTAGTAAAAAAAAAAATATTAATAAAAATGCTATAAAACTATCCCCTATTTTGTAAACGCTATAACTTTTGCGCAAACCAATCAATAATCGCTAATTGCGATTTTTTTTACCAAAAATATGTAGAAGAATACGTATCGGCCTAAACTGAGAAAAAAAATTTTTTATATATTTTATGGGGATATTTATTATAGCAAAAAGCGCTCTTTTTTTGTTTATAGCGCAAAAAATAAAAACCGCAGGGGCGATCAAATACCACCAAAAGAAAGCTCTATTTGTGGGAAAAAAAGGACGCCAATTTTGTTTTGGAGCCACGTCGCACGATTGTCAGTTAAAGCGACGCAGTGCCGAATCGCAAAAAGGGACCTGGTCCTTTGGCTGCTAATTGGTCTGGGGCTGAAGTGGTTAAAGGAATATTTCATTTTTATTCTTTCACTTTAAGCATTAAAAAAGTCACTGTTCCCAAAAAAACGGCAATTTTTTTTAAAAATGTTTGCATTGATACATGTCCCCTGGGGCAGGACCCGGGTTCCCAAACACTTTTTATGACAATAACTTGCATATAAGCCTTTAAAATTAGCACTTTTGATTTTTCATTTTAGTGTCCCATAGACTTTAACGGTGTTGCGGTGGCTTTCGAAATTTCCCCCCGAACACTGCATATTGTTCGGTGTTCGCAGAACATCCAAACAACCAAAACCGAACTTATGCTCGGGCCGAACCGTTTGCCCATCCCTACTGAGTAGTCTCTTCACAAGATCAGTGTTCGTCCCCACTAGCAGAGAGTTCCTTTTAGCCCCAGGGAGTGAGGGCACACCATAGCTAGGGTATCACATTTCTCAGATTGCCCAGCTACAGAAGAGTTAAACGTCAACTTGATCCCCAGGTTTCTGGGTCCCAGTAATCCAGATCAGGTCTTCCAACTTGTGTAGTGGGAGATGCTTCAGGTATTTATCATAGAAATCTCGAAACAACAGGGTTACGAGTGCTCCTGTATCCAGTAGGACCCTGGTATAGATGCCTTCTACTTGAACTGGTACTATGGGTGAAGGCCCTACTAAGTCTTCAGGAAAAATGCTCAGAGTAGGTTCAGCAGCCTGTATTTATACTTTCTTCTTGATCTGTTTCTATTGTTGTAAATATTTTATTGAATTTCTGGGATATCAGTGTGCATTTTATTTCTGGGATTGCCTACCCCAGGTCAAGGAAAGTAAGTTGGATGGTCACTCAGAAACAGCAGGGGGGCCCTATTTGAGGTTTTTAGCTGGCTGTTGTAGGGGACATCCGGTTAATTCCTTTACTGGGCCATCTAAAGTTTCCCACTGACTTTCTGGGTAGCAGTTTCTGTAGCACCTTCAGGACTTCCATATAACAGCATTTGTAGCTCCTTCTAGACTTCTTCAGTAGTGCCAGGTGGAGTTCTTCTCCTCAGGCATTGTGCTTTAAAGTACCAGGCCTCCCCTGTTGCCTTCCTTTCTGCAGCCAAAGTGATCACTGCCTGTTGCACACCAGTAAGGGATTATTGCAGCCCTGCTTGAGTTTCTACCACTTAACCAACTATTTTCTGAATTTCAGAAGGCTTCCTGTAAAGTAGACTGTGTCTGAGCCATCTGCACTATTGCCTGAGTTAGGGCCTCGATAACAGGGGCATTCCACTCTCTTCCACTGGTGCATCCAGGATGGTCTGAACTTACTATACAGAAGCTGCACTGCTGCCTTGCCCATGCCCCTTAGAAGTGTTGGGTTTCTGAGTCTTGGCTGCAATCAGAGCCTTTTCATCTTGGACTGTTTTCATAATTTTTTAATAGGTCAATGGATCGCTCTGATCTCTTGCTCAAAGTTTAAGTATTATTGGATCTAGAGGTTGTGACCCTTTAGGAGTTTTGCTTGCGGTGTCGATCTCCACTCCATTCCTTAGTATAACCTTTTGGAGAATCTTATCCAGGCATGTGATAAATGCCAACCACGCCTTTCTCCTTGATAGGTGTGCTCAAAGAGGTAGATTAGTTCTGCACAGCTCTTCACTTTTCCATAGTCTTCTCAAAGAACTTACAGATTCTCCACAGCAGTGCAACCCAGCTTATCTTGCTTTAGCTTCTAGGTGACATCAGAAACAGGTGCTAATAGACTTTTGATTGTTCTCTGTCTATTTAGCTAGTCTGCCAACTCCCATTCGTGCACAGCTAGCACTGCCTCATCTTCCCAGGTGTTAAAGTTCTCTGCCTCCAAGGGGACAGGGACCTTCCTGGAGTAAAGCCACCGCTTTCTGGATATAAGAGCTAAAGTGGGAAAGGAGAAAAGATGATTCCCTCTCTTGCTGTTCAAGGGATTGTAAATCAATTTCAGATACTTATAATAGGTGCAAAATGTTTCATGGTTTATTCTCTGAATACAAAGCTGCATTTATTTGAGCCTTTTATATGCGGAGTTCAACTTTTAACAGTAGCAGCTGATGTTCTGTTTTTTTGGTGGGGGCAGCAAACAAATCATCCCCACCCCTCACCCCCCTTGGCCAATCGAGTCTAAAGACCCAAATATAAATTTGCTATTGTCACACAACTGGGTGGGCTCAGGGTGCAGTACTCTGCGCACTGAGCCCACCCTTTATGAAGCACATTGGAGCCTCAGGTTCTAATCAAGTGCTTAAAAAAAAAAAAAAACATTGTCATCCATGTGTCCGGCACCTTGCATGTAGATTAGGGGCCGGGTTCATGGATTAGGGGGGCGGCGCCCCTGTGCCCCTAATTGAGCGGTCGCCACTGACTTTTAATATGACTCTTTAATATTATTATCATACTGCCAGATAGCTGCCTTTCTCTAAACCCAACATACCCACCACTAATTCTACTGACTTTGCATTCATTGCTCTAAGCCATACACTAATAACTAATAACTAACTAACACAATAAAGCATTAAATACATTGTTACACTTTCCTGGCATTTTTATCCAGCTATTGCTTATCCAGTAGCATACATTAAATACATGTCTATACTCACAGCAGCCGTTGTACAAGTAAGAGTCTGTGCATTTGATGTCACTTGGAAGGAGCCCAAAGGGGTGGTGTTGCTGCCTGATCGGGCTTGGATTAGAAAACCTTCAAACTGAGAGGAACCACTACTGCTGGTGAGAGTAACTGAAAAATTGAAACAAACTGAAATGTAATAATGTTTTTTGAGGTATAATAAAATTTAAATTAAATATATATTTTTTGGGATATGTAGGCCACACAGTCCTTATATTCCTTGTAAATGTGAGATATACATGGTTTAATATTGGTTTTTATTTTGGTTTTTAACTATACATATGGCATATTTTTATACATACGGTATATAATAATTGTACGCATATGCATTTACAGATATACCTATGGAGTCATTAACTATGTCTTTGATTCATATAAATTTCATATTTCTGGTAATGGTAAATCATTGTTATTTATTTATATTCTGTATATCGGCCACCGTAAATACATGCTGTCCCTTCCTGGTCTCCACTAAAATGACGCCCAGACCGGATATGACATTTTTCATCTTCCGGTCTATGTTTATATGGCGCTGGACCGGAAATTACATCACAACCCAGACTGGAAATTACGCTGCAGACTCTGGCCAAATCTGGAATGGGAAAATATAATTTCCTGTGAGGGGCTACAAAAAAGAGGCCGCTTTTTTTTTAGTATACATACTCCTGAAGACGGCGTGAAGCAGTTGTAGAGTTACCTGTTTGATGCCTAAGGTCCTGCTGCCATTCTGGCCAAGATTGGCAGCATTAGATGTAAGTGAAAACACCCAAATATGTTTTTTTCTCTGCTTTTAATGACTTTTGATACTGTTTTTATATATTATCTGTGCTATCACCAATAAATACTACACTTTAAGAGTTTTTTCTTTGCATTTGAAATCTGTCAACTCTCAATATGGCCCCTTTTACACTGGGGCGTTTTTCAGGTGCTACAGCGCTAAAAATAGCGCCTGTACAGCGCCTGAAAAAATCCGGCCCCATTCACTCCAGTGTGAAAGCCGGAGGGCTTACACACTGGAGCGGTGCGATAGCAGGACGGTCAAAAAAGTCCTGCTAGCAACATCTTTGGAGCGGTGAAGGAGCGGTGTATTCACCGCTCCTATACCGCTCCTACCCATTGAAATCAATGGGACACTGCGGTAATACCGGAGCAGGCGCTTTGCGGGGGTTTTTAACCCTTTTTTGGCTGAAAGGAAATAAATGTAGATTATTATTTAGGGATCTCTCTGTCTGCTAAGGTGTTGTCCAATCCCGAACAGGCCTGTGAGATTCGCCCTTTGAGACAATGAAACATACAGCAAGGTTCTCTCCAAGCAAATCTAATCTTTATTCTTGGGTGTGAATATAAAAGGGGCTTTCAGAAAGTACCGCCCTTTGACAAATTATCCAATCATATACAGAGACATATAAGTACAGGCTATGCCCACAGTGAAACTAATTATTTCTAAAATATCACGTGCTTTACAAGAAACGAAACTCAAGAGAAGATTACAGTATTATGGAAAAACGAAACTTGATTAGCAAGACTTGAGCATATCTGACAAAATGGATGTTAGAGACACACAAAATGGAAATAATACAAAGAAGTAGTTAAGCTAAATATCCCTTCAATCCCCTCTTAGATCATATAAGATGATCTCTACATTCTATGTTGTGCTTTAATACTTCTTTGGGGCTGTGGCATAGATTGCCTGATGACTGATTCATGTATGTCATGTGAGATAGAACCTTATCATCAGGAGATTGAAGGCGTGCAATTATGCAAGTGCAACATTTAAAACAGAGGTAAAGAATCAGAGCAAGGATAAATATCATAACAAGGACAATGTCTTTTAACCATGAAAATATACCTCCAACCCCAAATCCTGCATTGGCAAATGGGCTCCATGTTTTAGCAATGTCCCTAGCTTCCTGCTGGAGCTGGCCTCTAGGGGATGTCCCCTTTTATAATCCCCTACCACTCCTATGACAGATAACAAGGATGCAAGGTAACACCATCCCTTAACATGGAGGGGCACCCAGGGATAACACACTTTCCTACAACATACATAGATACTTTGTCCCAGTGCAAAAGGTCTCTTAGCGACAATCTCATGAGTGTACTTGTCCTGTGTTGCGATTATAAATTAGTGTAATATAGCACCTACATTTTTAGAGAAAAAGAAAAGTTATGCAAAGTACAGTTTAACCCTGGTTCAGATACTTGAAACAGTGAGCAGGCAGGGGCAGAGACTCTGGATTCGCACATGGAGATATTAAATATTGACCTGCTGCAGAAAGAGGGGATTAATCTGTGTCTCATTCCCTAAATTAAAACACCCATCAGGGGAATGACTTCTACCTGCTATTGGAAAGGTAACAATGTTGTTTATGTACAGAGTGGATATGTTAGTCAAGAATACAGGAGGAGTCTCGTTGAGAAAGGAGGAAATATTTAAAGGTACAGCCAAAAGGGCAATTCGGGCAGTGCTAGGATGTAATTTGCTACATATCCAACATTCTTCATACCCTGATTTTTTAGCATAAGCATACTTAAATTTTAGCAAAAGCATCTTATCAGTAAAACTATCTCCAATCTCTCTCTTGGTTCTAGCTTGTGTCAATATAATGTTCTTGTGTGTGTGTGTGTTCCCACAGATACTTTTAATTGCACCCAAATCTTCAGGGTGGTAGATACAGTTAGTGGTGATCCAGGTGGGTAGGAACACTGTTAGAAAGATTAGGATCAGTGGACAGAATGCCTTTGCCAGAAGTCTGTGGAGAAATAAGCGAGGTCATCTTCTCTGGTCGGACCTGCTTTCACAGGAACTCCTTCGTCTGCTTGGACATCTGCTTGAGGGCCTCCTGTATCCAAGATCTCCTTCCTGCTCTTGGGGCTTTGGGCAACCTTTTTCACTCTGTTGGCATGGATCCAGGACTGGCAATTTTCCACTAGGATGGCTGTTCTGGTCACTGCAACCACTGTGGTAGGAGGTCCAAAGGGATACTCTTGCTTCTTATTTCTGTTCAGCTGTTGGACCACCACGGTGTCTCCCAATTTGAAGGGGTGAGTAGTTTCCTGTGAAGAAAAAGAAGAGGTGCGAGCAACATTTCTCTCAACTGTTTACAATGTTTCAACCAATTACCTTACATATTCTTCCTGTAATAAGTCTAAATCTCCCTTTTCTATCATTAAATGTGCTCTGGCCCATGGGGTGGGGAAAGGTCGACCCATCAAGACATCAAAAGGTGAATACACTGTTGTCTTGGAAGGGTCATTCTTATTTCTGCCAGGACTGCTGGGAGGACCTTCTTCCAGTTGGCAAAGGTTCCTCCTGTGGCCTTTCTTATTTTGTCTTTTATTGTTCTGTTCATTCTTTCTACTATCCCTGAGCTTTGAGGGTGTTAGGGAATGTGAAACTTCCGTTCTATCTTGAGAGTTTTTACCAAGTCCTGGCAGACCCTTGATACAAATGCAGGTCCATTGTCTGAGTTTATAAGAAGTGGGCATCCCCATCGAGGAATGATTTCCTGAACGAGGATCCTCACTACTGTTTGTGCATCTTCTTTTGTGGTTACAAAAAGTTCAACTCATCTTGAGAACTTGTCCACAATTTCCAAAAGATATGCCTGTCTTTCGCCTAGTTTGGGTATGTGTGTGAAGTCAATCTGCAAATGTGTAAAAGGAGTTGTTGGATATATCAGGTGTTCACGTTCGGCCTTGTGTGGGTTGTTCCTGATACATGTGATGCATCTTGCTACATAAAATCGGCCAGGAAAGTTCTGTAATGTAAAAGTCTTTCTCCAATAGTTCACAAGTGGCTTTCCAGCCTCTGTGACCTATTCCATGGAACTGGGAAATAAAAATGATGCACTAGCTACAAAAAGTGATGCACTAGCTACTGGTATACATGGCTTCCCCTCTTTGCAGAGAAGTCCAGTCTTTGGATCTTTCTGCACACCTATTTTGTTCCAATCTCTGAGATCAGCTTCTTCTGCACATCCCTGCAAATCTGAAAGAACCTGATCAAAAAAAAACAACAATTCTGATGCTAGCATGGGCATTTGTATCTGTGCATTTTGTGAAGTAGCAGCTTGTTTAGCAGCTAATCAGCCAGAGCATTTCCCCTGGCTATCTGTTTGTTGGCCTGTGTATGCTCTGCAGTGTTGTGGAAGATACATCAGACTTGGGTGATGTGTCTGGGTGAATGAGGTCTATGCAATCATGTTGTGGCACAACCTCATTCTGCTCTCCTTTTAATCCTAAAAGGGCATTTGGATTGGTGCTGGTCCTGAAGTGGGAGAAGCATATTTGATGTGCAATTTTGGATTGGACAGCAAAATAACCTCATAGCCGCTCAACCTTTGAGCAGACATGTGCTGTGTATGTACATTTTTCAACAGGATTGATACATTGTGGGTGGTGTGAAGTGTAGTGTCGTGCCCCAGAGTGAAAGAAGTGGCCATCTCAACCATCATCGAATAGGATGCTAAAGCTCTGAGACACACAGGCATGCCTTGAACCTGCACCGGAACCATCTTTGAAAAAAAATAGGGCGCAACTTGCCTCCATGCTCCTGAGCGAGGACACCTGACAACGTCCTTACAATTTTCCCTTGCAAACAAATGAAACAATTTTCCCTTGCAAACAAATGAAACAATTTTCCCTTGCAAACAAATTAAACATTTTTTCCTAGTTAGGGAGGCCGAGCCCTGGAGCCATTACCATAGCATTTTTCAAATACACAAAAGCATTGCACATTTCATTTAACCATTTTATACAGTCTGGCATGTGTAAACCTGTGGCTTGTCTCAGGAGATTGTAGTAGGAACAGTCAGGTATCCATTGGCGGCAGTAACCAATCATACCAAGAAAGGTGAACATGTCTTTCTTAGCAAGTGGGCGGGGCAGACCCACAAGAGCCATAGCTCTTCTGTGATTGACTTTCCTTTCTCCTTTTGCGAGTACATAACCAAGATATTCAACCTTTTTCTGACACCATTGCAATTTTTCTTTGACACTTTGTGACCACTTTCAAAAAGACATTTCAAAAGATCCCTCCCATACTCCAGGGCAGCCACCCGAGTACAACTGCAGATGAGGAATTCATCCACATACTGCAGCAGGGATGAACAATGTCCTGGTATCCAAGCTCTGAGAGTAGTTTGGAGGACAATGGAATACACTGCAAGGGAGTCTATATAGTTCTGGGGCATTCTACACCATGTTAGTTGGCGTTTTAAAAAAAAAAAAAAAAAACATAAAGCAAAGATTGGTTGTGCCTCCTCATCCACAGGGACGGAAATAAAAATGCGCTCAATAAATCAATCACAGTAAAATACTCTGCATCGTAATGTATGGCGGTAAATATTGATGGCACATCAGGCACTATTGGGGCAATCGGTACCACTAGGCTATTGATGGCCCTTAGGTCTTGTACAAACCTATAGTCACCATTGCCTTCTTTACTTTTCTTTTAATGTAGGGCGGGATAATTTCCCTTTAAGATCCCTTTATAAAAAGAAATCTTCATGATAATGTGTTTGCACTGGTGTTTGCTTAGGAATGTCAAAACATGCTGCAGCATCCTTCTCTGTCAGCTTCTTGCAAAAGTCAGTTATTGTGCTTGTAGCCCAATCTGATATTTGCTGTCTTACTGTAAGTGCATGTTTAGGGCCAAGGTTGCTGAGGTATGTCTGTATTAAGAGACTGTGCATGTTATCCTGAACACTAAGTCCCGCCTCTTGTGTCCAAACTTCTAGAAATCTTTTCCAAAATTCTAACACAGATTCTGCTGGCTTTTGTTTGCAAGCCACAGCTGTGGGCAGGGAAGACTTGTTTGTGAAAGCTCTTATCTGGTTGTGGAATGTAAGGGGGAGGAGGCGGGGCACATGATGCAGGCATGGAGAAGGTTAATTTAACCCCTAAATCCACCATCCCATGACTCTGCTAAACCCATTGTGGACAATGTTTGGGCTAGGATGCCATAGGGAGCCACGGTCCAGCCGAAGATATCCACAGCATCTTTCTTTTTCTTTCATTTTTTTATTTGTAAACATTCTGATTTTTTTTTCTGATGCCAATAAGCACTCCTTATGGCCAGAGGTTCCCCTGATCACAAGCAAGCTTTGTACGTTATTACTTTTCTTATTATTTATAACCAGACAATTTTTTATGTATTTCAAATTTATTTTTATTTTTGGCAGAGTGCCAACAGGTTCAAACAGTACTTGCAACTGCTGTAGTACCAATGCCACAAACAATTCTTTACTATATCTATTACGTTCAGCGAGATATTAGTACTTGAACCATGTTGGCAAAAAGCCAAACATCCAAATTTTGCACCTGACTTCCCCTGCACAGCAGCAAAAGGAATCATTCAAATAGCATGTTTTTATCAAAAGTTAGCCTCAGAGTATACTACCGACTATGTCAATTTATGTATTACCTTAAGAAAGTGTTATTAACACTGCTATTACGCTCACTCTAGAGTTAAAGCATTCATACATAAATCATTAAGAATAAACATCAATACATCACCGGATACTGTAGCATTAATCTACGTTTCAATTGGGAACTTCCATCAATCACAAAAAAGGAGCCGGGAATTCACAGGAAGACACGTCTGTCGCCTTAAATCTAAGTCCTATGATAACACATAGCAGTGGAAGGCGTTGTCTTACCTTACAAACGCTTACAAATTCCACACAGACAGTTTACAAATTATCTTAACATCTACGCGAAAGATAAGGGAAAGCAAAGAGAACGGTTTTGTCCAGCACACCTTAGCAGACTTTTTCTTATAATTACAGTACTGTATAAATCATTATCCTACGGACTTCTCAAGTCCTGGAACCTACCCAAGGCTCTCTCTTAACTACTGTTCATCCCGAACAGAGGCTGCGCACACTTATAAATGGACTTCACAGAGCCCATAAAAAGCCCATCCAGGTTTTTTTTTAACTGTTCACCCAAAACAGCTGCTGCTTCTCAGAGCAGTCTTATTAATGGGCTTCTTAAAGCCCATTCAGCCCCCAGGGCTGTCGCTGTTATCTCAGAACAGCTGCTGCTGCTTCTCAGAGCAGTCTTTTATCGAGGTCTAAAAACTATTTCTACATAAATCACAGGTCCTGTTTAAAGGAATGATATCTAAATAGGCGTCACGGTGAGAGAAGATACAATTCTACTCACCAGACAGACATATTATAATCGATCACGGACCGAGCCCCCAGCTGAAAGGAAATAAATGTAGATTATTTAGGGGTCTCTCTCTCTCTCTCTACCATAGTGTGCTGTCCAATTCCGAAAACAGGCCTGTGAGATTCGCTCTTTGAGACACAATGAAACATACAGCAAGGTTCTCTCCAAGCAAATCTAATCTTTATTCTTGGGTGTGAATATAAAAGGGGCTTTCAGAAAGTACCGCCCTTTGACAAATTATCCAATCATATACAGAGACATATAAGTACAGGCTATGCCCACAGTGAAACTAATTATTTCTAAAATATCACGTGCTTTACAAGAAATGAAACTCAAGAGAAGATTACAGTATTATGGAAAAACGAAACTTGATTAGCAAGAGAAGATTACAGTATTATGAAAAAACAAAAAACTTGATTAGCAAGACTTGAGCATATCTATTTGTGAAATGGATGTTAGAGAGACACAAAATGGAAACTGACTATAATACAAAGAAGTAGTTAAGCTAAATATCCCTTCAGACAAAGTTGTCGGAAAATCCGGTCGGACAAAGTTGTCGGAAAATCCGATCATTCTGAACGTGGTGACGTTTGTTGCCTACGACGGGACTACGTAGAGGCTAGTAGCCAATAGCTTGGGTCTTGTAATGTGATCTGAGCATGCGTGGCACTTTGTCCGTTGGAATTCGCTACACACGATCGGAAAAAGTCCGATAGGACTTTGTTGTCAGAAAATTTGAGAGCAGGAAATAAAACTTTGTCCGACGGAAAAAGTCCGATGGAGCCTACACACGGTCGGAATTTCCAACAACATTGTCCGATAGGAAATTTTCCGTCAGAAAATCCGACCCTGTGTAAGGGGCATTAGAATTGTGTCAATGTCCCAATATTTATGGACCTGACTGTATATATATATATATTTATATATATATATATATATATATATATATATATATATATATATATATATATATATAGTGCTAATATAATATAGCTCATTAATCTTACAATGCCTTTTAAACATCAGAGTAACCTTTGCTTAACATAATATTAACAACTACAAATCAATCTTAAAGTGTCCAATGCTCTATAATTAAAATCACACAGTGTTCAGTGCTTCAAAATTCCAAAGTGACTGGTGCTGTGCTTCATCCATATTTGTAGTAGTCAGTGTTCCAACTCCACACTGTTTCCTTGTTCAATATCACACACTGTGCTCCACAACACTTTTCCGTGCATTCACCATCACCTCTCAGAACTCACCAGAATGTAATTACCGTAACTCCTTTTCTTGTAAAAGTCGATCTATTAGTAACTTTATCCCCAAAAGATCTATTCCGAATGTCACTTCCACCAGTTCTCCAGGGATCACTCCCTGAAGATGTCTTGTGATGAAACGTGTCGGGCAGAGCAGCAGGCATTGATGTCATCCTGTACAGCACACTTAAAAGCCGTACTCGCAATGAGAGTGGAGCTGGCAGCCAAGCTTTTTATACCCAAGTGCAGGGCCAATGCACAGCAAAATGTGAGAATATAAATTTTATCTTTGTTGAGGTTTTTACTAAAAATAAAATTTCTATGACAGCTTTTTTGTCTTTCCCTGCGATATACATATGCTATGAGGTTTATTAAAGAGAACTGGTGTAAATGACATTCAAAATACATCCCTTGGGGATTTGGTGCTAATAGACCACTTTTTACCAGAAATTGATTTTCTGGTGAGTTCTAAGAGGTGGATGCACAGAGGAGGTACTGAGTGTTGTGGAGCACAGTGTGTGATATTGATACCAACAAGGAAATAGTGTGGAGTTGGAAAACAGACTACTACAAATGTAGATTAACCACTTCAATACCAGGCACTTAGACACCTTCCCGCCCAGGCCAATTTTCAGCTTTCAGCGCTGTCGCACTTTGAATGACAATTGCACGGTCATGCTACACTGTACCCAAACAAATTATTTATCATTTTGTTCCCACAAATAGTGCTTTCTTTTGGTGGTATTTGATCTCTGCAATTTTTTGCGCAACAAATAAAAAAAGACTGAAAATTTTGAAAAAAAAAAAAAAGTTTTTCTTTGTTTCTGTTAACATTTTTTGTAAATAAGTAAGTTTTCTTCTTCAATGACGGGCACTGATATGGCTGCACTGATGGGCACCGATAAGGTGGATAAGATGAGGTGGTACTGTAGCGGTGGCAATTACGGGCACTAATGATGGGCACTGATAGGCGACACTGATGGGCCCTGATAGGTGGCACTGGTATGCAGCACTGATGGGCACTCATAGGTGGCACTGATGGGCACTCATAGGCGGCACTGATGGGCACTTATGGGTGGCACTGATGGGTACTTATGGGTGGCACTGATAGGTGGCATGGATGGGCACTGATAGGTGGGCACTGATAAGTGGCACTGCTGGAAACTGATGGGTGGCATTGCTGGGCATTACTTATTTTATGTGTTGCATGATGGTGCAAGTCAGTGACCATTTGTGGGCACTGATTGGCACAGATTGGGCACATTGGGCACATGTGGACGGCCATGGGGTACATACCTGGCCATCCACATGTTGCCCCCCTTCCTGGTGGTCCTGGGGGCTTCCCTGGTGGTCTAGTGCGGGCATCCGAGGGGGGACTCAATAAACAATCAGCACAGACCCCCCCCCCCTGTCAGGAGAGCCGCCGATCTACTCGCATCAGTCAGACGCAAGTGAGGAAAAGCCGATCAACGGCTTTTCCTGTTGACATCGTGATCAGCCATGATTGGACACGGCTGATCATGTGGTAAAGAGCCTCCGCCGGAGGTTCTTGACCAAGATCGGTGTAGCGGTGTGTCAGACTGACACATCGCTCCACCGATCGCCGCGATGTGCGCCCCCCACCGACACGCGGCGGCATGTTATCTTGAAGGACGTCATATGACGCCCAGTCAGGATAACAGAACCACTTCCCAGACGTCAATCTGCTATTGACCGGGCGGGAAGTGGTTAATCACAGCACTGGTCACTTTGAAGCATTGAACACTACGATTTTAATTATAGAGCATTGTTTTGTAGATGTTAATATCATGTTAAGCAGAGGGTACTCTGGTGTTTAAAATGTATTGTAAGGTTACTGTGCTAGTTTTTATCAGTGCTGTATATATACACAGTATGTACTGTATATGTATGAGTCACTGACACATAAGGGTGTTTGATACAGCATCTTTAAAATAGATATCCATTATTAAGCTTGAGTAATTATGAATTGACAGTAAATACCCCCTTACATTGGTGGTTCATGTAGGGTCCCTCCTTACATTGGTGGTCAGTGTAAATGACCACTATACTGGTGGTCAGTGTAGGGTCCCTTCTTACATTGGTGGTCAGGGTAAAGTCCCCCTTAAGGCTGGCAATAGATGGTTCAAAACTTGAACCATTATTGAGTAGGCTGAATATACCAAGTTGATCGATCGATAGCCTCTAGCGATAATCACTGTCTTCTCCTGGCAGAGATAGCTTCCCCCGCCCGCTGGGAGATGACAATTGCCCGGTAGGAGGGATTCCCCTGTCAACACTGTCAGAGTTAATGGGGGAATCCTGCAAATTTCTTTCCTGCAATCCATGGTTGTAGGAAAGAAATTTGCACCATCTATGGCCTGTCTTACATTGGTGGTCAGTGTAGAAATCCCACAATACATTGGGCTGGTGTAAGGTTCCCCTGTTCAGGGTAGAAATCATTAGAGCAGAGAGGTGACAACAGGGTCACCCATAGTTCAAATTTCAGCCAATTCAGCAGGAGTCATGTATGGTTAGCTTTCCAGTTGTAGCTAGTTAAACAAATACTGTACATAGATATATTTTTGCTAATGAACATGCCTTCTTAGCAATATGTCTGTTCTTACCTGAATGATCATGGCTGCACATATTTATAATAAGTGTATATTTAGATACCCATGCTTCTTCTGGGGTGGATAGAACTAGAACTCGAGGCTCCTTGGCCCATACAGCCATTGACTCAGGAACAGGTAGTTACAGAAGCTACATAAGAAACAGAGATTGTTTTGAGGTAATAAAGGAATAGGTTGTGTCCCCTGAGACTGAGAAACGCTTATGTCTAGCTGGAGTATATTCTTACATTTTTCTATCTGTGCTAAAATCATTGTATTATTCATATTGTTGCTCTATTCAAATGTTTATATAATTTTATATATGTTTCTATATAGCGCTATTACACATAATTTAATTGAAGGTAAAATAAAATGATTCTACAAATATGACTACCAATATTCAGCGTTACATTTGTAATGTAGAAAAAGTCAGTTATTCACTTGGGAATAGAACTCTTCATTAAATGAAGTAGGGCTTGTCATATCCCTCCCAGAAGAGAGTTTGTCTCTCTTGCTTTATAATGGCAGTATGCTTTAGCTTGGTTACCTATCCAACAAGCCAGATTAAATACAGGTGGCAGTGACACATCTGCGTTGTGTCATAGAGGAGAGTGCATTCTGCTTGTATACATTTGGAATTCAGAGGCAGCAAAGCATCAAGATACCTACCATTACTTTCCGAGAAATATTACAGGTGTTTCCCAAGTTGGAATGGTGAGTATAGATCCTTATTTAAAACTACACTTCTGGTGCCCAACCTGCAGGACTTTGGCACTTAGGGCTCATTTAGACATGCTGTGTGGGCCTTTGTGATGTCAAGGGCTGCGCTTGAGGGCCCCTAAATCAAATGTGACCACCACTGATCTACAATAATGAATATACACCCATGTTAACTCTCTGCAGTAGATTGCTCTTCAGAGGGTGTTTGACAGGCAGTGAGGAGGCATTATGTTGCCTACTCACTGCCTGTTTTAACCTGCTCCATCGCGGGTGAATGGGTCATGTTCAATTGGTGATACTGACCACCAAGTGCAACAGGGAGGATAATTGTTGCCACTGCCACAAAGCAAAGCAACTTATGCAGGCACAAACCCACCAAATCTAAGGACTGGTAAGCTGCCAGATATTATTTAGATATTGGGTTATATACTGTATGCTTTAACAAAGTATTAACCACTTGTGGGCCGCCCACCATACATATACTGCGGCAGGGAGGCCACTCTGTGCCAGAGTGTTCTGACACTTCTGGGTCTGGGGTGCGCACGAGCGCCACCAGTGACCCTCTCCCACTGGAAGCCCAGCGGCTGGTACCGCTGACTCAGTGTTCTCCGACACTCGAAGTAGGGTTGCCAACTGTTCAGAATTCATCCAGACAGTCTGGATTTTGAATCATGTTTCCAGATTTTAGTCTGTCTGAAATCCGGACACATTATTCAGGCAGGAATGTGGCTCAGAACAGGGCCTGACAGAAGGGTGAGTGGGCACTATGCGTTCTGCATTACTATTCTCTTTGGAGCGCCTAAAGGTGTCCCAGGTCTGTTACAATCTTACAGTGCAGGGATCCTCAAACTACGGCCCTCCAGTTTTTGCAGAACTACACATCCCATGAAGCATTGTAAAACTCTAACATTCACAGACACGACTAGGTGAAATACGTTTGGAGTGGTTTTGGATTCCCCCTATTTATTATAAATATGTATTAACCTATCTATTCCTATAAAGTGGCCGAACTACAGCCATAGCGACACAAGCGGGTGCTATGGGGCCCGCAGCTGAGTGGGGCCCGGTGAGGACAGGCGGGTCCTTGGGTGAGAGAGGGAGGGTCAGTGGGTCCACGGGTGAGAGCACAGGTGTCTCTCTGGGTGAGAGCGGGCGGGTCCAAGGGTGAGAGCGCGGGCGGCTCTGAGGGCTGTCAGGTGAGTTGGTGAGACAGCTGGGCGGCTCGTGGGTGAGCGGGCTGGCCAATCAGGGAGCTGGCGGGCGGGGGAGCAGAGAGATGACATAATTTCTCACCACCCAGCGCCTGTCCTGCATCCCTGCAGTGCAGTTCCCCCCTCACTGTGCAGGCAGCCGCGGGAAGCAGAGAGACAACATTATCTCTCTGCTGCCTGACTGATAGTGGACACAGCAGTGGGACACAGCAAGTGACAATCCGTAACGTGTGGCAGGCAACGCTGCAAGTGACAATCTATGATGTGGCAAGTGACAATTCGTAATGTGTGGCAGGTGACATGGCAAGTGACAATCCGGAACGTGGCAAGTGATAATCTGTAATGTGTGGCAGGTGACGTGGCAAATGACAATCTGGGATGTGGCAAGTGACAATCCGTAATGTGTGACAGGTGACATGGCAAGTGACAATCCGTGACGTGGCAAGTGACAATCCATAATGTGTGGCAAGTGAAAATCCGGGATGTGGCAAGTGACAATCCGTAATGTGTGGCAGGTGACATGGCAAGTGACAATCTGGGACATGGCAAGTGACAATCCATAATGTGTGGCAAGTGAAAATCCGGGGCGTGGCAAGTGACAATCCATAACGTGTGTCAGGTGACGTGGCAAGTGACAATCTGTAATGTGTGGGAGGTGACGTGGCAAGTGACAATCCAGGACGTGGCAAGTGGACAATCCGCAACATGTGGCAGGTGACGTGGCAAGTGACATTCCGCAACGTGTGACAAGTGATAATCTCTATCTGGTGACAGGCGACGTGGCAAGAGGACAATCCGCAACGTGTGGCAGGTGATGTGGCAAGTGACATTCTGCAACGTGTGACAAGTTGCATCTGGTGGTAGGCAACGGTGGCAAGTGACACACTCAGGGCTCCCACTGATTCTGCATTATGGTGAGTTGAACTATTTAATTTTATATAACAATGTAATAATAAAATTAATGCACTTCAATCATCCTGACACCATAACAACCATGGTGCCGTGATGATTGAAGCGCCAACATCAGCCATTGCCCTGATAAATTGCCCCCAAAAAAAGTACTTTCTGGCAGTGCCCCTCCCGAGCCAAGACTCTGGATCCGCCCCAGGGTTATGACTCCTTGTTACAGACACCCTGCTGGGTAAACTTTCTGTACTGGCATTCCAAGAGGCAGTTTCCAATATAGGCCAAATGACTGTATCAACCAGGCAGTAAAACTCCATAAATATATGAAAACTATGTTGCTTTCGAATACCCAAAAAAGTTAAAAAAGGAAAATATCACTTAAACAATAGCTGGCATATAAATATATAAATGGATAAATATAGGACAGGTATGTATAAATGGTAAAATGAATATGTGTATACCTGATAAGAGAATATGCGTATGATAGGATAAAAGAATATGCGTATAACTGGTAAAAGAATATAGGTGTAAAGAACAATAAGGCAACTTCACTTGAAACCCAATAAGGATATATAAAGTGACTACGTGCAACAGCTCATAAACATAATGTGTAAGGGCTCTTTCACACTGACGGACCGTATGTCCGTTTTTCATCCTTCCGTTTTAGGATGAAAAACGGACATGCATGTTTTCCTATGTTTTCCTATGTTTTCCTATGTTTTCTCTTCTGTGCCCGCTATGTTCCGTTTCTGCAGACGGAGGAAAACCCTATTTTTCCATCCGTCTGCAGAGTGGATCGGATGACGACGGACTCTACGGTCCGTCATCACCCGATCTCCCATAGGGGAGAGCGGCGCTCTGACAGGTCCGTCCCTGCACAGAGTGCAGAGACGGACCTGTCATCTTCCTGCTCAGCGGAGATCACTCCGGCGATCCCCGCTGAGCAAGCGGATATCCACGGGGCGGATGTGTAAACAATTTAATGTGACACCCTAAACCAAAGGTGTAAAATAAAAAGTAAACTTCAAAGTGACTCCGTGATGAGATGGATAAGATAATAATAATTATATATACCAAATAAATACATAATAAATTCTGTGTAAAAAAAAATATATATATGTGTTAAATGTGTCCAAATGAGGATAAAATGAGTGTATCCTCTAAAAATAAAGTGGTTCAAGTGCGCATATACAAATATGATGAGTAGAAAAAATAGATAGTTAAAAAATATATAATAGAGAGGTAAAAAAATCTTTGAAAATTGTCCCAAATAAATCAATATTAATGATCAGTAATCAAAGTGGTGAAGTCCTGTGCTGTCCTTTAAAAAATCAGCAATCTTGCGACATCATATGACATATAGGCAAACAAATGACTTGTACGCGGTGACCATTCAAGTGCTCCCCTCCTTCCGTCGAGTGACCCCAAATGTGCAAACACTCACCAGAGTGCCTAACCCCTGCAGGGGTAATAGGCGTATAATCTCCTTGGGTATACCGTAGGGATCCTCCTCAGTGGGGACGGTTTGTTCAGAAAAAGCCTCCTCCGTGAGGATGTCCAGCCTTTGCCCCTCTCCAGGGATGGGGGGTAAAAACACCAATGGGGTCCGTGTATGTAAAAAAATATATAGCACTAATAGTGTGATATTGCCAAAAATTGATTCTTTTATTTAAAAGTAAAAATTGAGAACAGGAAAACTTGACAATGTAGCCGGTAGGGCTATAAAAAACATTGATTCATGCAAAAGTAATAAAAATAGTTTTAACATTTTTTTACATACACGGACCCCATTGGTGTTTTTACCCCCCATCCCTGGAGAGGGGCAGAGGCTGGACATCCTCACGGAGGAGGCTTTTTCTGAACAAACCGTCCCCACTGAGGAGGATCCCTACGGTATACCCAAGGAGATTATACGCCTATTACCCCTGCAGGGGTTAGGCACTCTGGTGAGTGTTTGCACATTTGGGGTCACTCGACGGAAGGAGGGGAGCACTTGAATGTTCACCGTGTACAAGTCATTTGTTTGCCTATATGTCATATGATGTCGCAAGATTGCTGATTTTTTAAAGGACAGCACAGGACTTCACCACTTTGATTACTGATCATTAATATTGATTTATTTGGGACAATTTTCAAAGATTTTTTTACCTCTCTATTATATATTTTTTAACTATCTATTTTTTCTACTCATCATATTTGTATATGCGCACTTGAACCACTTTATTTTTAGAGGATACACTCATTTTATCCTCATTTGGACACATTATACACATATATATATATATTTTTACACAGAATTTATTATGTACGGTATTTATTTGGTATATATAATTATTATTATCTTATCCATCTCATCACGGAGTCACTTTGAAGTTTACTTTTTATTTTACACCTTTGGTTTAAGGGTTTACGTTAAATTGTTTACACATATTTATGTATTGATTTATTTATTGAGTTACACATTATGTTTATGAGCTATTGCACGTAGTACTTTATATATCCTTATTGGGTTTCAAGTGAAGTTGCCTTATTGTTCTTTACACCTATATTCTTTTACCAGTTATACGCATATTCTTTTATCCTATCATACGCATATTCTCTTATCAGGTATACACATATTCATTTTACCATTTATACATACCTGTCCTATATTTATCCATTTATATATTTATATCTTTATCCTGCTCTTCCTATACTTACCCTGAACAGCGCCACCATCCCTTAATTTAAAACCACTTCCTTTACTACACACTTGTGTGCAGTATCTCTGTGAGAGGCTGCAGTTCTAATCCTAAGCGCGGATCCTATATACATTTTAATAGCTGGCATAGCTGACTCACCCTAATGATATATTAACCAGAAACCACCAGCAATAAACAGTACACAGAAGCAATTGCTGCAGTTTGGATAAGAACACTATAGCTGATTTTGAGTGCACTAAAAAAGAATGTCTAGGATATGGTGCAATGTGCCTAAGAGGTAACTCTGTATGCAATGTAAGCAACAGGAAAAGGTCTCTGTGGTGCTGATATGGGGAAGGCAGTCCTCAGTTCTATCTCTTCAGCTGGCTAGTGTTGGGGCCCATTTTAACCATTAACCATTAGTATAGTCCCAGTAAAACTTGCAGTCAGCGAGCAAGGCTACTAAATAGCTGTGTAGTCAGTTCCTCAAGGGCTCTATCTCAGTGATAAATCACTGTAGCGGTAGCTCACCAGTCTCAGCCATATTGCAGTTCACGATTCCGTCCCCTACAGCATTCAATCCTCCCTCCACTCTGCACCCAGGCAACTCCATTAGCACACCTGGACTCAGCACTCTAAATCACACTCATGGACAGCGATGTGCACTCTCCCATCACCCTCACAGCAAGAGGAAGTTATAGCCTGTAAAGCACAGGAAATTTCAGCTTTTTCCCCTCCTCCTGGTAATCTCTTTTTGGTTCAAAAGCTCTTGGTTACCACAGTAGAGGTTCTCTGGACTAAGCTGACTTTATAGTCTCTGATGTGATCTTTGGGGATCTTTAAGAATTAATTAATACACAGTGCAAGCAGCTGAAAAGGGCCAATGTAGGCTTGTTTTAAACCTCATTTACTGCTTGGTAAGAATATTTTATAGTTAAATTAGGGATGGTCCCGGTGTTCGAGTTGAACACAAGTTCGTATAGTGTGGGGCGTTCGCAGGAGGTTTGCCCACCGCAGAGTGCCCTTTAATGCAATGCAAGATTGCAGTGCATTGACAGCTGCTGATTGGTCAAAGCATGCACCTGACCTTTATGGTTTGGCCAACCACAGCGCAATGTGCTGTGAGAGCCATAGTTTCATAGTTTCATAGTTAGTAAGGTTGAATAAAGACACCAGTCCATCCAGTTCAACCTGAGTGAGTGTCTACAATTGTCCCTATCCCTGTACATTGCACACTCAAATCGGTCCCTACCCTCAAGGATGATTGCTTTTGACCTATGATTGGCCAAAGGCAGGGTGCCTTTGGCCAATCATGGCTCAGGGGCTAAGTCCACGTCCCACACTACAAAAGGCTGCTGCTTACACGGCGGCCGTATATAGTGAATGGATAGAGATTAGGCAGGTAGTTAGTGTACAGTGCAGTGAGTGTAGTATATATAATACAGTTCAGAGTATATAATGCAGTGAGTGTAGTATATCTAATACAGTGCAGGGTATATAGTGCAGTGCAGAGTATATAATAAAGTGTATTGAAGTGGCTAAGGGGAACTCTTCGACAGAATTAAGAAAAAAAATGGCGTGGGATTCCCCCAAAATCCATACCAGGCCCTTCGGGTTTGGTGTGGATTTTAAGGGGAACTCCACGCCCAAAATAAAAAAAAAACAGAGTGCCCCCCCCAAATCCATACCAGACCCTTATCTGAGCATGCAGGAAAGGGAGGGGATAGGCGAGCTCCCCTACCCCCCTGAACCATACCAGGCCACTTGGCCTCAACATGGGGAGGGTGCTTTGGGGTGCCCATTCACATAGGGGGGCAGGATCTTGGGGCCCCATGAGCAGGTAAGGTAGCAGCACTCCCCCGAGCTTCTGGGATGCAAAAAAACGGGTGAAATCGTCCGGTACTTCAATAAATATGGCCTGGACCCCAAGACCACGCCAGCATCCAAGATAGCGGCGACCCACTCGGTGGCTGCACAGGCTGCACATGCTGCCTCTAAGGTACAGGCCACCCGGATCCCTTACTCTCCCCAGGCCTCTGACCCCAATCCCATCCACTCCAGAAGCCCCTCACCCACCTCCCACAGCTCCACAGTTGGATGAGACATGGAGGCTTACATCAAAGCTCTCCCCACAAAGCAGGACATTGAATCCTATATAGGCCGATTAGAGAGATTATACAAATGGGAAATCACTGACCTCTGCAAGGATATAGGTCACTGCATGGAGGATATTAAACACTCTGTAGAGGATTCAGCTACTAGAATCAATGAGCATGAGGGAATCCTCCCGGAGCATACTATACAAATTCAAAAACTATTCTATGACCTAGATGACCAAGAAAACAGAAGCCGTCACAATAATATTTGCATTCGCGGCTTGCCAGAAGATGTAGAAAATAAGGATTTGGCGACTGCAGCTACCACCATGTTTAACAAGCTTTTGGGTAAACCCAAAGATTCAGTAATCGAAATAGACCGTATCCACAAGTCTCTGGGACCCTGCAATCCAAACCCGGCCTTCCTCAGGGATGTCATCTGCATGATCCACTTTTTCAACATTAAGGCTGACATCATGCAAGCAGCTCGTCAGGTTGCTTGCTGACATGTCTAGACAGACATTGCTAATGAGGAAAGCTCTGAGACCAGTTACAGATGCTCTGCAAGCCAAACGGATCAAGTATAGATGGGGATTCCTGTTTCAACTTTCACCTTCTTACAGTGGCAAATCAGCTGTTTTCCGCATGCTTGGAGACCTAACTTCCTTCCTGGGAACTGTTGAATTACCTCAAATAAAAGTGCTTGCATTATTCTACACTTAACATTGTTGGTTCATTTAATAGTTACTATATTGTTAGCTCATGGTGCTGCGTTTTTAAGAGCGGAGGTGCCGGGGGATCACTCAGGATATCAGTTCACCCATAGATATACCTGTGTTACTCCTGTGCCGATCTTTTCCTCATCATGGGCACTAGAGGGAGCAGGTCCCTCATTTTTGAGGGCAGGACTTTTGGCACCACAATATTAAGACTGGTATTGCTGTGCTCTCTGTTCTGCCCTCATTGGGATATCATTTCATCAGAATTGTTTACTACTCCCTCCCTACCTAATGCAGTTCTCCTGGTTTACACTGCCTTTCTTTTTATCTTTTCTTCTTCTTTCCTATCCCCCCTCCCTCCTCTCACGTCCACTCCTTCATGTATGAGTTATCATATGGTGTTACATCAAGATGTCCAACGATATCTCCCTGCCTGCAGCTCCCTACTTCACATCCCATGGCGTCCACCCTAGAATTTAAGGTTTCCTCGCTCAACTACTGAGGCTTTAATACCCCCGGAGAAACGTAGACAACTGCTCTATCATTTTCACAAATCCAAGCAGATACTATTGCTCCAAGAAACACACTTCCATTCAGATGCTGTGCCACCCCTCCCAAATAAATACTTTACCTCCTGGCACCATAGCACGAACCCTGCAGCCAGATCAAAGGGGGTTTTGATTGCATTTCACCGCTCCTTGACTCCAGAAGTGCTAGATTCAGGTATTGACCCTAAAGGGCGGTTTTTGTTTTTGAAATGGAAATATATGCAAACAATATTCACAATTGCAAATTTTTATCTCCCTTACCAGGAACAGCTCCATCTTTCCTCTGTGACAGTGTGCCTGAAGGCTTTTGGGACCCTCAAATTGATCTTAGGGGGTGACTTCAACTTCCCCCTTATCCTGAGACTGGATTACTCCACCGGTAAGTCACACATATCTCCCTCCACACTGACCAAGATATTTTTCCAGGCCTTTCAGGTCTAGTATGGATTATAAGGGGAACCCCATGCCAATTTTTTTTTTAAATAAACGGCGTGGGGACTGCTTAAAACCCATACCAAACCCTTATTAGAGCAAGCAACCTGGCAAGCCAGAAAAGGGGGAACAAGCAAGCATCCCTCTGAGTTATTCCAGGCAACATGCCCTCAACATGATGGGGGGGCTGTGCATGTTAATGGGGACAAGGGGACTTTGATAAAGCGCGTGGGTGTGAAGCGTGTCGTCACAGCAACAGACAAGCTTGCGTCCCCTGCTGGTTTACAAGCATCCATCTTTCTTCCTTCATTCCCTGTTAGTTACGTCATCCAGGTGCACCGATCCCTCAGCTCGGTTCCCTGGTCAGCTTACATCATCCCCACCATCTTCCACAGCATAGACACTGGTGCCCCTCTATGCTATCAGCTGGTCCTCTGGATGGTATTAACCCCTCAACGTCCATTGAAATCAGTGTGGTATCATTGGCTTTTTTATCTTTTAAACTTATCATCTTTGTTTGTTGAGGAAATAAACATTATTCATGACATGATTGACACTCGTGGTTCTCTCACTTGATTATCCAGTCCATTGAGTTTGTTATTTTTCTATGTTGGGGACAATGGCCTCTTCCCCACAACCCTAGGCAGTGGTTGTTGGGATCTGCTGGCGGGGGGTTTATTGGAATCTGGAAGCCTCCCCAGATCCTCCCCTATGTGAATGAGTGGGGGGTACATTGTGCCCCTACTCAGTCACCAAAAAAAGTGTAAAAAATAAGTAAAAACAGAGACAGTTTTTGGCAAGTCCTTTCTTAAAAAAAAAATGTCCCCTGAAGTAAATCCAATGTCAATCACAATTGTGTAAACATATATACTGCTCTATAAGAAAAATAAGACCCACTAACAGCCAGAACAGCTTTAGACAAGGAAGCAAACGTGTAAAGATATATATAAATGCAGCGCTAATGGGTAAACAAGAAATAATATGTGATATGACACCAACCATAAACTCTAAAAAGATTGACCATGTGTATAACTCAACAGTACAAAATATGTGCATATAGCACATGCAACATGAAAAAGTATAAAAAAATCAATCTCTGAGAACATTGACCATATGTGTAACTCAATAGTCCCAAATATTTGATATAAAATTGTATTTCAACGATAAAGGGAAGTGAGTCCAACTATAAGTGAAGTCTTGAAGGAAGGTTTAACCACACCAACACCAGTTCCCAGTAGCAGTGATTATCGGGGCAAATAGAGATGGTGAATCCTCCCAGTAGGGACACAGATGTTATAGAAAACTGATAAAGGTTGTAGCCATTCCCTACACTATTCATTATATAAATATATTTATTTTGTTTTTCAATCCTCCTGAAAAGTAACAGTCCGCTCCTTATGCCTAGGCACACCTGTGCATCAAAGTGCATCTGTGTCCCAACTGTGTACATTATACTTATACTAGGGATGGGCCAAACGCCCCTGTTTTGGTTCGCACCAGAACACCTCGAACAGGCAAAAAGTTCTAGCGAACATGCAAACCCTATTAAAGTCTATGGGACACGACATGAAAAATCAAAAGTCCTAATTTTACAGGCTTATATGCAAGTTATTGCCATAAAAAGTGTATGGGGACCTGGGTATTGCCCTGGGGGACATGTAAAAAAAAGTTTTTAAAACATTTTTTTTTCCAGGAGCAGTGATTTTTAATGATGTCAAATAATAAAAATTAAATATTCTTTTAAATATCATGGCTGGGGGGTCCCCTTAGTCTGCCTGTAAATTGGCTTATCTGTGCAATGTATAGAACATACCGCAGCAATAATGACATTTCTAAAGGAAAAATTAATCATTTAAACTTGCTCGCAGCTGTAATGTATTGCCGGCTCCTGGCAATATAGATAAAAAATCAATTAAAAAAATGGCGCTGGTATTCCCCCCAGTCCATTACCAGGCTCTTTGGGTCTGGTATGGATTTTAAGGGGAGCTCCACGGCAAAAATGAAAAAAAAATTGGCATGTGGTCTCCCCCAAAATCCATGCCAGACCCTTTTCCGAGCATGCAGCCTTGCAGGTCAGGATAGGGGGTGAGTGAGCGCCCCTCTCCTGAACCATACCAGGCCACATGCCCTCAACATGGGGAGGTTGCTTTGGGGTGCCCCCCAAAGCACCTTGTCCCCATGTTGATAGTTACAAGGGCCTCTTCCCGACAACCCTGGCCGGTGGTTGTTGGGGCCTGCGGGTGGGGGCTTATCAGAATCTGGAAGCCCCCTTTAACAAGGGGCCCCAAGATCCTGCCCCCCCCCTATGTGAATGGGCACCCCAAAGCACCCTCCCCATGTTGAGGCCAAGTGGCCTGGTATGGTTCAGGGGGGTAGGGGAGCTCGCCTATCCCCTCCCTTTCCTGCATGCTCAGATAAGGGTCTGGTATGGATTTGGGGGGGCACTCTGTTTTTTTTTTTGGCGTGGAGTTCCCCTTAAAATCCATACCAGACCCGAAGAGCCTGGTATGGATTTTGGGGGAATCCCACGCCATTTTTTTTCTTAATTCTGTCGAAGAGTTCCCCTTAGCCACTTCAATACACTTTATTATATACTCTGCACTGCACTATATACCCTGCACTGTATTAGATATACTACACTCACTGCATTATATACTCTGAACTGTATTATATATACTACACTCACTGCACTGTACACTAACTACCTGCCTAATCTCTATCCATTCACTATATACGGCCCGCTCTCTAGTGCGCCTGCGCGGGGGCTCGGCGCTCCGGCGCATGCGCACTCGCGGCTCGGCGGTCCGGCACCGGCGCATGCGCACTAGCGCACACCTGGCGGCAATGACGCGCAATTAGCGTCACTCTGGCGCCTATTTAAAGCTGCCTGACGCACGGGCTCCTTGCTGGTCTGTCTCTCCGGCTTAGTGCCTGTGTGTCCTGTGTTACCAAACATTCTGACCTTGTGCCCTGCTGTTGCCGACCCGGATTGCCTGACGTGTCCTGATATCTCCTGTGTTTGACCCTCTGGCTTGCCCTACGGACTTCCTGATATCTCCTGTGTTTGACCCCCTGGCTTGCCCTACGGACTTCCTACTGTTATCTCCTGTGTTTGACCCTCTGGCTTGCCCTATGGACTTCCTAATATCTCCTGTGTTTGACCCTCTGGCCTGCTCCACGGACTTCCTGATATCTCCTGTGCTTGACCCTCTGGCCTGCCCTACGGACTTTGCTGATACCTCCTGTATAGGATCCTCTGGTTGCCTGCTGAACTCTCTTGTGGTTGACCCTCTGGCTGGTTCACGTACCTCTGCCGGATCCCCCAGTGTTGGCACCTCTGCCGGGCGTTGGGTACCTGCCTCCTTATCCTGCCATCTGCCGGCCCGCCCGGGCCAGGTCATCATCACCTCCAGGTTCCCAGCCAGTCCTGCTTACGTATCGGAGGTGACCTGTGCCTCCTGGTGCCGTTTGCTCCCTGTCCCATCTCCAGGGGGCGGACTGCGCCGGGTCGCAAGGGTGAACCGCTCTCGGCATCTCGGCCTCGTAAGTACAGCTCTGACAGTACAGACCAGCCATGTCCGAGGCCGACGGAGCGTGTTCTCCCCTTGAGATCCTGTGCCAGCAGATGGCAGCACTTACTGAGGCTGTCCAAAAGCTGCAAGTGGGGTATACTCAAATAGACAGCCGTTTGCAACAACTGACAGGGCCGTCTCCCCCCGCAGCAGGTAACCTTGCCGCTTCCAGTGGGCTTCCCCCATCTGCAGCACCTACTAGCCCCACAGTAGTCATGGCCACTCCGGAACCCAGGGTCCCTATACCAGAACGATTCACGGGTGATCGCAAGAAATTCCGGGCATTCAAGAACGCCTGCTCCCTGTACCTAGCCCTCCAACCCAGAACCTTCTCTTCCGAAGTGGTGAAAGTGGGGTTCATTATTTCTCTTCTGGCCGAAGAACCCCAGGCCTGGGCCCATAGTCTAATGGAGCAAAGGAGCCCTATACTGAACTCTGTGGACACCTTTTATTGAGAGCATGGGCCAGCTCTACGATGACCCCCAAAAGGGGGCCACAGCTGAGACCACCCTACATAACCTTTCTCAAGGCCGGAGGCCGGTTGAGGACTATACGGCGGAATTCCGGAAATGGTCAGCCGACACCGGCTGGAATGAGCCAGCCCTCAAGTACCAATTCCGCCAAGGACTATCTGATACCCTTAAGGACGAGCTTGCCCGGATTGACGTCCCAGACGCCTTAGAGGATCTCATACAAGCTGTCACCAAAATTGACCGGCGCTTGCGGGAACGCCGCGCTGAACGCTTTCAGTCCTCTCGTCCCAGTTGGATGCTACCCAAACCAGGTCCTAGTCCTGCCCAATCCTCTTTTCATGCTCCACCTGGGGGCACCCCCGGAGTCGAACCCATGCAGCTAGGTCTTGTCCGCGCTCCCCTGACCCCGGAAGAGCGTTTACGTAGGCGACAAGGCAACTTGTGCCTTTACTGTGGAAGCTCCGGTCACTTCCTCCGGTCCTGCCCCATAAGACCTAGTAAGTCCTCTCATATCCCAAATTTTAGCTTCCAAGTCTCCAGATTCTCCCAAACTTACGTTGTCCTCTTTATCTCCCTACAGTTGACGGAAAGGGCGGTCCGCCTCCCGGCCATAATTGATTCCGGGGCCTGCAGCTGCTTCTTGGATTCTGCCCTCGCTGCCAGGCTTCAGCTCCCCCTTGTCCCCAAGAAGCAATGCCTACAGGTTCACCTAGCCGATGGATCCCTGCCCCGTTCCGGCTTAATCACTCATGAGACTGGCCTCATTTGGGTTACCACCGATTCTGGTCATCAAGAGCTTCTCTGTCTGGATATTATTCCTTCCCCCATGTTCCCCATCATTTTGGGGCTCCCCTGGCTACAAGCACACGAACCCCTAATCAACTGGCGGACGAAGGAAGTCTCCTTCCCTTCTCAATACTGCACCCAAAACTGCCTTGCTCTCCGCCCTGCTACCTGTTCAGCTCTAGTACCAGTGCCCGAGCACCTAAAACACGTACCACCTGTCTACCTCGAGTTCAAGGATGTCTTTGACAAACAGCAGGCCGACCGCCTACCACCTCACCGGCCCTATGATTGCCCCATAGACCTCCTACCCGGGGCCGCGGTCCCTTTCCACCGTATCTTCCCTCTATCTGAAACTGAGTTGAAAACTCTCAAGGCCTACATCGACGAAAACATAGCCAAGGGATTCATTCGTCCCTCCTCTTCACCGGCTGGAGCCGGTATTTTCTTCGTTGAAAAGAAAGATGGCTCGCTGAGGCCCTGTATCGACTACCGGGAGATTAACAAGATCACCATTAAAAATAGGTACCCGCTTCCCCTCATCCCCAAATTATTTCAGCGCTTCCGGTCAGCACAGATCTTTTCCAAACTCGACCTCCGCGGGGCTTACAATCTTATAAGGATCAGAGCGGGTGATGAGTGGAAGACCGCTTTTAGATCAAGATTCGGGCACTACGAGTACCTAGTTATGCCATTCGGGCTTTGCAATGCCCCGGCCACATTCCAGCATCTGGTCAACGATATTTTCCGTAGGTACCTAGATGACTTCTTGGTGGTCTATCTCGATGACATTCTCATCTTCTCCGCCACTCCCGAGCTCCACCAGACACATGTCAGACTGGTCCTCACCATCCTTAGGCAACACAGGCTCTACCTCAAAGCAGAAAAATGTGAGTTTGAGAAGACCACCGTGCAATTCTTGGGATTTATCATTTCCACCAACGGAGTCGCAATGGACCCACAAAAGGTTCAAGCCATTCAGGACTGGCCGGCTCCCAAGGACAAGAAGGGAGTCCAGAGGTTCATCGGGTTTGCCAACTTCTACCGACGCTTCATCATTGGTTTCTCCTCCATTGTGGCTCCAATCACCCAGTTAACCCACCAACACAATTAATTCCATTGGTCTCCTGAGGCCCAGGCGGCCTTTACTCAGTTAAAGTCCCTGTTCTCTTCTGCCCCAATTCTACGGCACCCGGATCCCGAACTGCCCTTTGTGCTGGAGGTGGATGCCTCCGAGACAGCTCTCGGGGCTATCCTCTCTCAGCGCCAGGGCGCTAAAGCCCTCCTTCACCCATTAGCCTTTGCCTCTCGGAAATTGAGCCCTCCGGAGAGGAACTATGATGTGGGAGACAGGGAACTGCTGGCTATCAAATTTGCCCTTGAAGAATGGCGGTATCTCTTAGAAGGGGCATCTCACCCTGTCATGGTCTGGATCGACCATAAGAACCTGGAATATCTGAGAACCGCCAAACGTCTTCGGCCCAGGCAGGCCAGATGGGCCCTCTTCTTCTCAAGGTTCAACTTTCTTATTGCATACCGACCGGGTTCCAAGAATGGAAAGGCCGATGCGCTCTCCCGCATGTTTCTAGAAACCACTCAGGAAACGGAACCTAGCACCATTTTGTCCCCCCAAAACTTTTGCCTAATTACTGAAGTGGATCTCGTAACTGCCATTAAATCAGCTACCAGGCACCACCCAGTGCCCACCGACCTTTCCCTGGTTGAACGTAACGACCTACTCTGGTCCAAGGAAAAAATTTTCGTCCCTCAAGAAACTAGGCCATTGGTACTCAAAACCTTCCACGATCACAAACTGGCAGGCCACTTCGGGTCCAAAAAGACCACTGAACTCGTCTCCCGTTCGTTCTGGTGGCCTGGTTGGAGACGAGATTGCAAGGACTATGTCGCCTCCTGTATTCCGTGCCAGCGCAGTAAAGGCCCAAAGGCCAAATCTTGGGGGCTGTTAAAACCTCTACCTATCCCTGAACGTCCATGGGCGGAGGTTTCCATGGATTTCATTGTGGAGTTATCCCCTTCAAAGGAATTCACCACCATCTTTGTCGTTATCGACCGGCTCTCCAAGATGGCCCACTTCATACCTTTGGTTGGCACTCCTTCTGCTTCCACCACGGCTGATGTGTTTTTTAAGGAAATTGTAAGGCTACATGGGGTACCTAAAAGCATCACCTCAGACAGAGGCAAGCAGTTTACGTCAAAGTTCTGGAAGGAGTTGTGCAAGTCCTTGGAAATTAAGGTCTGCCTCTCCTCCGCATATCATCCCCAAAGCAATGGGCAGACAGAAAGGACCAACCAGACCTTAGAACAGTACCTCCGATGCTTCTGCTCTGATTCCCAAAGCGACTGGTCAACCTTGCTGCCATACGCCGAGTTTGCGTACAACAACTCCATCCACTCCGCCACCCAACAGACACCTTTCTGGGCAAACTTCGGCTTCCATCCCTCATTTCTCCCTGCATCACCCCCAGAAACTTCAGTCCCGGCAGCCCAGGACCGGGTGAATTCTTTACAAAGCAACTTTCAAAAACTCCAGGAACTAATGCAAAGGGCCCAGGAGGGGTACAGCAAATACTACAACAAGGGGAGGAAGGAGAATCCGGCTTTCAAGGTCGGCGAAAAGGTTTGTCTGTCTTCCTCCAATTTAAAATTACCTGTTCCTTCCCACAAATTGGGGCCGAAGTTCATCGGCCCATTCAAGATAAAAAGGGTCGTGAACCCTGTGGCCTTTGAACTCGAGCTTCCCCTGAGCTATAGGATCCATCCGGTCTTCCACGCCTCCTTATTGAAACCCGTCACTCCCAGTCCTTTCCCTGGCAGGGAAGAACCACCGCCACCACCTATCCTAGTTGAGGGCGAAAAGGAGTTTGAGGTGGAGGAAATCTTGAACTGCAGGAAAGTGGGCAGACAGCTTCAGTACCTAATTAGGTGGAAGGGTTACCCCCCTGAGGACAATTCGTGGGAACCTTCTAGGAACCTGCACGCCCCACGCTTAATTCGGGCCTTTCACCAAGCTCACCCAGAACTGATGGCCAGCTTGGGTGTCCAGAGGCCACCCCTCGGGGGGGGGGGCACTATCAGGAGAGCGACGTCGGACGGACGGACGGCCCGCTCTCAATTGCGCATGTGCGGGGGCTCGGCGCTCCGGCGCATGCGCACTCGCGGCTCGGCGGTCCGGCGCCGGCGCATGCGCACTAGCGCACACCTGGCGGCAGTGACGCGCAATTAGCGTCACTCTGGCCCTATTTAAAGCTGCCTGACGCACAGGCACCTTGCTGGTTTGTCTCTCCAGCTTAGTGCCTGTGTGTCCTGTGTTACCAAACATTTCTGACTTGTTCCTGCTGTTGCCGACCCGGATTGCCTGACGTTCCTGATATCTCCTGTGTTTGACCCCCTGGCTGCCCTACGGACTTCCTGATATCTCCTGTGTTTGACCCCCTGGCCTGCCCTACGGACTTCCTGATATCTCCTGTGTTTGACCCTCTGGCCTGCCTTACGGACTTCCTGATATCTCCTGTGTTTGACCCTCTGGCCTGCCCTACGGACTTTACGGACACCTCCTGTAAAGGATCCTCTGGCTGCCTGCCCTACGGACTTTGCTGATACCTCCTGTAAAGGATCCTCTGGTTGCCTGCCGAACTCTCTTGTGGTTGACCCCCCGGCTGGTCCACGTAACTGCTGCCGGATCCCCCAGTGTTGGCACCTCTGCCGGGCGTTTGGTACCTGCCTCCTTATCCTGCCATCTGCCGGCGGCCGCCCGGGCCAGGTCATCATCACCTCCAGGTTCCCTGCCAGTCCTGCTTACGTATCGGAGGTGACCTGTGCCTCCTGGTGCCGTTTGCTCCCTGTCCCATCTCCAGGGGGCGGACTGCGCTGGTCGCAAGGGTGAACCGCTCTCGGCATCTCGGCCTCGGTAAGTACAGCTCTGACACTATAGTGTTCTTATCCAAACTGCAGCAATTGCTTCTGTGTACGGTTTATTGCTGGTGGTTTCTGGTTAATATATCATTAGGGTGAGTCAGCTATGCCAGCTATTAAAATGTATATAGGATCCGCGCTTAGGATTAGAACTGCAGCCTCCCACAGAGATACTGCACACAAGTGTGTAGTAAAGGAAGTGGTTTTAAATTAAGGGATGGTGGCACTGTTCAGGGTAAGTATAGGAAGAGCAGGATAAAGATATAAATATATAAATGGATAAATATAGGACAGGTATGTATAAATGGTAAAATGAATATGTGTATACCTGATAAGAGAATATGCGTATGATAGGATAAAAGAATATGCGTATAACTGGTAAAAGAATATAGGTGTAAAGAACAATAAGGCAACTTCACTTGAAACCCAATAAGGATATATAAAGTGACTACGTGCAACAGCTCATAAACATAATGTGTAACTCAATAAATAAATCAATACATAAATATGTGTAAACAATTTAACGTGACACCCTAAACCAAAGGTGTAAAATAAAAAGTAAACTTCAAAGTGACTCCGTGATGAGATGGATAAGATAATAATAATTATATATACCAAATAAATACCGTACATAATAAATTCTGTGTAAAAATATATATATACAGTGGTGTGAAAAAGTGTTTGCCCCCTTCCTCATTTCCTGTTCCTTTGCATGTTTGTCACACTTAAGTGTTTCGGAACATCAAACCAATTTAAACAATAGTCAAGGACAACATAAGTAAACACAAAATGCAATTTGTAAATGAAGGTGTTTATTATTAAAGGTGAAAAAAAATCCAAACCATCATGGCCCTGTGTGAAAAAGTGATTGCCCCTAAACCTAATAACTGGTTGGGCCACCCTTAGCAGCAACAACTGCAACCAATAACGTGCAATGAGGCTTTTACAGCGTCCTGGAGGAATTTTGGCCCACTCATCTTTGCAGAATTGTCCTAATTCAGTTACATTAGAGGGTTTTCGAGCATGAACGGCCTTTTTAAGGTCATACCACAACATCTCAATAGGATTCAGGTCAGGACTTTGGCTAGGCCACTCCAAAGTCTTCATTTTGTTTTTCTTCAGCCATTCGGTGGTGGACTTGCTGGTGTGTTTAGGATCATTGTCCTGCTGCAGAACCCAAGTTCGTTTCAGCTTGAGTACACGAACAGATGGTCGGACATTCTCCTTCAGGATCTCTTGGTAGACAGCAGAATTCATAGTTCCTTTTATCACGGCAAGTCTTCCAGGTCCTGAAGCAGCAAAACAGCCCCAGACATCACACTACCACCACCATATTTTACTGTTGGTATAATGTTCTTTTTCTGAAATGCAGTGTTCCTTCTACGCCAGATAGGGATGAGCCGAACACCCCCGGGTTCGGTTCGAACCAGAACCTTCGAACGGACCGAAAGTTCGCGCGAATTTTCGAACCCTATACGTTATAATGGACGCGAACGTTCGAAATCAAAAGTGCTAATTACAACGGCCAATATGCATGTTAATGTCATAAAACAGGTTTGGGGACCCGGGTCCTGCCCCAGGGGACATATATCAATGCAAAAAGAACTTTTAAAAACTAACGTTTTTTCGGGAGCAGTCATTTTAATGATGCATAAAGTGAAAAAAAAATGTGAAATTTTCCTTTAAATATGGTACCTGGGGGGTGTCTAAAGTATGCCTGTGAAGTGGCATGTGTTTCCCGTGTTTAGAACTGTCCTTGCACAAAATGACATTTGTAAAGGAAAAAAAAGAAGCCATTTAAAACCACTTGCGGCTTTAGGTTTGTTCTTAAGTAGAATCTGAACAGGTACATTATGAAGTGTAGCTCCATCCCAAAAAAATCTATTTTTAAGCTTTTTGGAGAACATAGGGAGGGGTTATCACCCCTGTAACATTTGCTGTCTTTGCACATCTGTTCAGAACATGTCACCTCACTTTCCGTCCCAATGACAAATGTTTTTGGAAAAGTGGGGTTTTAATTGAAACAAGGATTGGTGATAAAGTATCAGTAGAGAGGAGATACCTTTTTCCCAAATTAAATCTAACAGGATAGAATTTCCCTTCCTAGGGGTAGATTTCCTCTCACTTCCTGTTTTCCATTTGCAAGTAGGAGTCGTTTGTAAGTTGGATGTTTGAAAGTAGGGGCCTGGCGTATATACTCTGCAGAAATTTGCCCTATTAGATGTTGGTGTAGCCACAAGACTGGTGGGCACAGGAATGGGCCCTGCTATGAGTTAATAGATCAAGATTTGTAATTGCATGCACCTGTTGAACAGGGCAGAAAAATTGGGGGTGGTGGTGGTGGTGGACGGTGTTGCCACAAGACTGTAAGCTCTTACAGTTACTCTTGGTGGGCGCAGGAATGGGCCCTGCTGTGAGTTATTAGATCAAGATTTGTAATTGCAAGCACCTGATGAACAGGGCAGAAAAATTGGGCCTTTGGCGGTGGTGGTGGACGGTGTTGCCACAAGACTGTAGGCCCTCATAGTTACTCTTGGTGGGCGCAGGAATGGGCCCTGCTGTGAGTTATTAGATCAAGATTTGTAATTGCAAGCACCTGATGAACAGGGCAGAAAAATTGGGCCTTTGGCGGTGGTGGTGGACGGTGTTGCCACAAGACTGTAGGCCCTCATAGTTACTCTTGGTGGGCGCAGGAATGGGCCCTGCTGTGAGTTATTAGATCAAGATTTGTAATTGCAAGCACCTGATGAACAGGGCAGAAAAATTGGGCCTTTGGCGGTGGTGGTGGACGGTGTTGCCACAAGACTGTAGGCCCTCACAGTTACTCTTGGTGGGCGCAGGAATGGGCCCTGTTGTGAGTTATTAGATCAAGATTTGTAATTGCAAGCACCTGATGAACAGGGCAGAAAAATTGGGCCTTTGGCGGTGGTGGTGGACGGTGTTGCCACAAGACTGCAGGCCCTCATAGTTACTCTTGGTGGGCGCAGGAATGGGCCCTGCTGTGAACTATTAGATCAAGATTTGTAATTACCCGCCCCTGTTAAACAGGGGCTGAAAAATTGTGCCTTAGGCACTGGTGCTGGTGCCACAACACTGCAACCCCTCACAGAGACTGTACTTGGAGCACAGCAGTCACACGTGTTGCGAAGCATTTTTTAAAAAAATTGGAAGTACACGCCCCTGTTAAACAGGGGCTGAAAAATTGTGCCTTAGGCACTGGTGCTGGTGCCACAACACTGCAACCCGGCCCTCACAGATACTGTACTTGGAGCACAGCAGTCACACGTTTAGCGAAGCATTTTTTTTTAAAATTGTAAGTACCCGCCCCTGTTAAACAGGGGCTGAAAAATTGTGCCTTAGGCACTGGTGCTGGTGCCACAACACTGCAACCCGGCCCTCACAGATACTGTACTTGGAGCACAGCAGTCACACGTGTTGCGAAGCATTTTTTAAAAAATTGTAAGTACCCACCCCTGTTAAACAGGGGCTGAAAAATTGTGCCTTAGGCACTGGTGCTGGTGCCACAACACTGCAACCCCTCACAGAGACTGTACTTGGAGCACAGCAGTCACACGTGTTGCGAAGCATTTTTTTTAAAAAAATTGGAAGTACACGCCCCTGTTAAACAGGGGCTGAAAAATTGTGCCTTAGGCACTGGTGTGGTGGCATGGATCATTGAGGAGGAGGAAGAGGATAGTCAGTGAACATAAGAGGACAGTCACTCAGCATCAGCATAGGCAGTCTTGAAGGGATGTGACATTAAAAATTATTCGGTTATATCCGCCTCAGGTGCCTGGTAGCTGGTGGTGATCCAAGACTGATTCATTTTGATGAATGTCAGTCGATCAACCGAGGCGGTGGACAGGCGCACCCTATGATCAGTCACAAATCCTCCAGCAGCACTGAATGTGCGTTCGGAAAGAACGCTGGAGGCAGGACAGGCCAGTAGCTCAATTGCATACTGTGCAAGCTCTGGCCAGTGATCCATCCTCAGGACCCAGTAAGCCAGAGGATTTTCGGTGGGAAAGGTGTCCAAGTCTGACCTTGCCCCAAGGTATTCCTGCACCATGTATATCAGACGCTGGCGATGGTTGCTGGAACCGATCATACCTTGGGGCTGCGGACTAAAAAATTGTCTGAACGCATCGGTCAGACGTCCACCTTCCCCACCGCTCCTTCTGCCACTGACCGAAGCCTCAGCAACTCGTCGCCCAGGACCAGGAGTTTGTAGCCTCCCAGTTTCTGGGAACGCGTTGCACAGACCTTTCTGCAAGGCCTCCCTGAGATGTCTCATCCTCTGCTCCCTCTGCGACGGCAAGATAAGGTCCGCAACCTTACCCTTGTACCGCGGATCAAGGAGAGTGGCCAGCCAGTAATGGTCCCTCTCCTTGATCCGAAGAACACGAGGATCCTTCCGCAGGCTTTGCAGGATCAGGGAGGCCATGCAGCGTAGGTTAGCTGAGGCATTCGGTCCGGAGTCTTCTGGGTCACTGAGGATGACATGATCGCCAGCCACCTCCTCCCAGCCACGTACAAGTCCACTGGTTTGTTGGGACTGTACATCATCCCTAAAAGACTGCTGCTGCTGATGCTGAGTGCCAGGCTCCACCTCCATGCTCACACAATCCTCCTCCTCTCCTCCTCCTCCTCTCCTCATCCTCTTCCTGTGTGATGGGTGGGACAGAAGGAACACTGTCCGGATAAAGGGGGCCTTGAGAGGCAAGGAAGTCCTCCTCTTCCTGCCTCTGTTCTGCCTCAAGTGCCCTGTCCATTATCCCACGCAGCGTATGCTCCAACAGGTGGACAAGAGGGACAGTGTCACTGATGCATGCACTGTCACTGCTCACCATCCTCGTGGCCTCCTCAAATGGTGAGAGGACAGTGCATGCATCCCTGATCATGCTCCACTGACGTGGGGAAAAAAAACCAAGCTCCCCTGACCCTGTCCTGGTGCCGTAGTCGCAAAGGTACTCATTGATGGCCCTCTGCTGCGTGTGCAGTCGCTGCAGCATGGCCAACGTTGAGTTCCACCTGGTGGGCATGTCACATATTAGGCGGTTCTTGGGCAGGTTCAGCTCCTTTTGCAGCTCAGTCAGCCGAGCACTGGCATTATAAGATCGGCGGAAATGCACACAGACTTTCCTGGCCTGCCTCAGGACATCCTGTAAGCCTGGGAACCTGCCCAAGAACCGCTGCACCACCAGGTTGAGGACGTGAGCCATGCAGGGCACATGGGTGAGCTGCCCCTGTCGCAGGGCGGAGAGGAGGTTGGTGCCATTGTCAGAAACGACCATTCCTGGCTTAAGCTGACGTGGCGTCAACCACCTCTCGGCCTGCCCCTGCAGAGCTGCCAGAACCTCTGGCCCAGTGTGGCTCCTGTCCCCCAAACACACCAGCGCAAGCACGGCATGGCATCTTTTTGCCTGCGTACTTGCGTAGCCCCTTGTACGCCTACGGAGCACCGCTGGTTCCAAGGACAGAGCACTGGAGGAAGAAGAAGAGGAGGGGGTGGAGGAGAGAGGTGTGTCACAACCAGTAGCAGTAGTCGCGTTTTGGAGGCGTGGTGGCGGAACAACCTCCAACACTACTGCACCTTGTCCTGCATCCCTCCCAGCTGCCAATAGAGTGACCCAATGGGCCGTGAAAGAAAGGTACCGTCCCTGTCCATGCCTGCTGGACCATGAGTCAGCGGTAATATGCACCTTACCGCTGACCGCCCTGTCCAGCGAGGCATGGACATTGCCCTCCACATGCCGGTAGAGAGACGGAGTCGCCTTCCGCGAGAAAAAGTGGCGTTTGGGAACCTGCCACTGAGGAACCGCACATTGAACAAACTCACGGAAGGGGGCCGAGTCTACCAACTGAAAAGGCAGCAGTTGAAGTGCTAGCAATTTAGCAAGGCTAGCATTCAACCGCTGGGCATGTGGATGGCTGGGAGTGTACTTCTTTCTACGGTCCAGCAGCTGGGGCAGGGAAATTTGCCTGCTGCAATCGGACGTCGGTGTACTGCAAGTACTTGGTTGTGACACACCTAATTCTACACCTTCAGTCCTCTCAGAGCAGCTTTCAGAGAGGACTGAAGGTGTAGTGGGGATGGAGATCCCAGCTGAGGAGGAGCAAGGAGAGGTCCGCTTAGTTCTTTGGTGTGGGTCTTTTATGTGTGCCTGCCAACGAGCTGCATGGCAGGTCGCCATATGTCTGGTCATGCTTGTCGTGCCCAAGCGGCTGATGTTTTGGCCACGCGAGATACGCTTGAGACAAATATTGCAAATAGCAGTGGTGCGATCTGCTGCACTCGTCTCAAAAAAGGCCCACACCAAAGAACTTTTCTGATAACGTGCAGAGGCAGCGCCCTGCACAGGCGGAGCTCTGCGGTGTTGTACAGTTGCTGTGCTGGCCTCTACCTGGCCTCCAGGGGGCATCCTGCCTCGTTGGACATGTGACGCCGCATCCTCCTCCTCCTCGTCCTCCTCCTCATCCTCTCTCCCTTGAGGCACCCACGTGGAGTCAGTGACCTCATCATCCCCTCCCTCTTCACCACTAGAGCAAACCTGGCAGTAAGCTGCAGCTGGTGGAACAGTACTGCCAGATTCCTCAAGCTGGGTATCGTCATCCGAGCCTTCGAATCGTTGGGCATCCTCCTGGAGCATGTACCCAACACTGTGCTCAAAGAGTTCGGGGGGACTCCTCAGGAGGACATGGTGGGTCTAGGGAAGGGGTGGCTGATGATGCTCTGTCAGTACCCTGAGCCTGGGTGAGAGAGGATGAGGAGGATGAGGAGGGCTTGGTCATCCATTCTACCAAGCCTTCAGCATGATGCGGCTCCACATGTCCAGCTGCCGAAAACAAAGACGCGCGTGTCCCATGGCCACGTGCTGATGACGATGCACGACCACGTCCACGTCCACGGCCACGTCCACTAGAAACAGAGCCTGCCTGCCCTGTGTTCTTGGCTCTGCACGCTCTGCCTCCCCTTGGCGGTCTTCCAGCCATTGTAGTCGGTAGTCCTGTGGGTGCTGCTGAGAAGAATATATAGGAGCTCTGTGTGATGCCACTAACACACTAGAAGTCCTATGGGTGCTTCTGCAAAGAAAATAGAGGAGCTCTGTGTGATGCCACTAACACACTAGAAGTCCTGTGGGTGCTGCTGAGAAGAATATATAGGAGCTCTGTGTGATGCCACTAACACACTAGAAGTCCTATGGGTGCTTCTGCAAAGAAAATAGAGGAGCTCTGTGTGATGCCACTAACACACTAGAAGTCCTGTGGGTGCTTATGCAAAGAAAATAGAGGAGCTCTGTGTGATGCCACTAACACACTAGAAGTCCTGTGGGTGCTTCTGCAAAGAAAATAGAGGAGCTCTGTGTGATGCCACTAACACACTAGAAGTCCTGTGGGTGCTTCTGCAAAGAAAATAGAGGAGCTCTGTGTGATGCCACTAACACACTAGAAGTCCTGTGGGTGCTTCTGCAAAGAAAATAGAGGAGCTCTGTGTGATGCCACTAACACACTAGAAGTCCTGTGGGTGCTTCTGCAAAGAAAATAGAGGAGCTCTGTGTGATGCCACTAACACACTAGAAGTCCTGTGGGTGCTTATGCAAAGAAAATAGAGGAGCTCTGTGTGATGCCACTAACACACTAGAAGTCCTGTGGGTGCTTATGCAAAGAAAATAGAGGAGCTCTGTGTGATGCCACTAACACACTAGAAGTCCTGTGGGTGCTGCTGAGAAGAATATATAGGAGCTCTGTGTGATGCCACTAACACACTAGAAGTCCTATGGGTGCTTCTGCAAAGAAAATAGAGGAGCTCTGTGTGATGCCACTAACACACTAGAAGTCCTGTGGGTGCTTCTGCAAAGAAAATAGAGGAGCTCTGTGTGATGCCACTAACACACTAGAAGTCCTGTGGGTGCTGCTGAGAAGAAAATATAGGAGCTCTGTATGATGCCACTAACACACTTCAAGTCCTATGGGTGCTTCTGCAAAGAAAATAGAGGAGCTCTGTGTGATGGGACTAACACACTTCAAGTCCTATAGGTGCTTCTGGGAAGAAAATAAAGGTCTGTGTGATGGGACTAACACACTTCAAGTCCTATAGTTGCTTCTGGGAACAAAATATAGGATCTCTGTGTGATGGGACTAACACACTTCAAGTCCTATAGGTGCTTCTGGGAACAAAATATAGCTCTGTGTGTGTGATGGGACTAACACACTTCAAGTCCTATAGGTGCTTCTGGGAAGAAAATATAGCTCTGTGTGTGTGATGGGACTAACACACTTCAAGTCCTATAGGTGCTTCTGGGAAGAAAATATAGCTCTGTGTGTGTGATGGGACTAACACACTTCAAGTCCTATAGGTGCCTCTGGGAACAAAATATAGCTCTGTGTGTGTGATGGGACTAACACACTTCAAGTCCTATAGGTGCTTCTGGGAACAAAATATAGCTCTGTGTGTGTGATGGGACTAACACACTTCAAGTCCTATAGGTGCTTCTGGGAAAAAATATAGCTCTGTGTGTGTGATGGGACTAACACACTTCAAGTCCTATAGGTGCCTCTGGGAACAAAATATAGCTCTGTGTGTGTGATGGGACTAACACACTTCAAGTCCTATAGGTGCTTATGGGAAGAAAATATAGCTCTGTGTGTGTGATGGGACTAACACACTTCAAGTCCTATAGGTGCTTCTGGGAACAAAATATAGCTCTGTGTGTGTGATGGGACTAACACACTTCAAGTCCTATAGGTGCTTCTGGGAAGGAAATAAAGGTCTGTGTGATGGGACTAACACACTTCAAGTCCTATAGGTGCTTCTGGGAACAAAATATAGCTCTGTGTGTGTGATGGGACTAACACACTTCAAGTCCTATAGGTGCTTCTGGGAACAAAATATAGCTCTGTGTGTGTGATGGGACTAACACACTTCAAGTCCTATAGGTGCTTCTGGGAACAAAATATAGCTCTGTGTGTGTGATGGGACTAACACACTTCAAGTCCTATAGGTGCTTCTGGGAACAAAATATAGCTCTGTGTGTGTGATGGGACTAACACACTTCAAGTCCTATAGGTGCTTCTGGGAACAAAATATAGCTCTGTGTGTGTGATGGGACTAACACACTTCAAGTCCTATAGGTGCTTCTGGGAACAAAATATAGCTCTGTGTGTGTGATGGGACTAACACACTTCAAGTCCTATAGGTGCTTCTGGGAACAAAATATAGCTCTGTGTGTGTGATGGGACTAACACACTTCAAGTCCTATAGGTGCTTCTGGGAACAAAATATAGCTCTGTGTGTGTGATGGGACTAACACACTTCAAGTCCTATAGGTGCTTCTGGGAACAAAATATAGCTCTGTGTGTGTGATGGGACTAACACACTTCAAGTCCTATAGGTGCCTCTGGGAACAAAATATAGCTCTGTGTGTGTGATGGGACTAACACACTTCAAGTCCTATAGGTGCTTCTGGGAAGAAAATATAGCTCTGTGTGTGTGATGGGACTAACACACTTCAAGTCCTATAGGTGCTTCTGGGAACAAAATATAGCTCTGTGTGTGTGATGGGACTAACACACTTCAAGTCCTATAGGTGCTTCTGGGAACAAAATATAGCTCTGTGTGTGTGATGGGACTAACACACTTACAAGTCCTATAGGTGCTTCTGGGAACAAAATATAGGAGCTCTGCCTGCCTGCCACGAACACACTACAAGTCCTATAGGTGCTTCTGGGAACAAAATATAGGAGCTCTGCCTGCCTGCCACGAACACACTACAAGTCCTATAGGTGCTTCTGGTAAACAAAATATAGGAGCTCTGCCTGCCTGCCACGAACACACTACAAGTCCTATAGGTGCTTCTGGTAACAAAATATAGGAGCTCTGCCTGCCTGCCACGAACACACTACAAGTCCTATAGGTGCTTCTGGTAACAAAATATAGGAGCTCTGCCTGCCTGCCACGAACACACTACAAGTCCTATAGGTGCTTCTGGTAACAAAATATAGGAGCTCTGCCTGCCTGCCACGAACACACTACAAGTCCTATAGGTGCTTCTGGTAACAAAATATAGGAGCTCTGCCTGCCTGCCACGAACACACTACAAGCCCCTCTTTCTCAATCAATCTTTGTAACTGAATCTATCTAACTCAATCTCTGTAAGTGAATCTCTCTACCTAACTAAATCCAGCAGAGTGTCACAGAATCAGCCTGCTCAATCTGCGCCGGAACAGCATGTGACCGGCGCAGACGGCGTGGCGGCCTTTTATAGGGGGGGGGCGTGTACTACAGCCCCTGAGCTGTAATTGGCTACAGGCGTCCTGCCTGTAGCCAATTATGGCTCTTCGAGTTTCCGGGGCTGTGATTGGCCAAGCATGCGGGGTCACAGTGCATGCTTGGCCAATCATCAGCCAGCAATGCACTGCGCCGGCCGCGCCGGCCGCAATGCATTGCGGGGCCGCTCGCATCACACGAACGTGATGCGAGCGGCCAAAATAGTTCTGGGCTCGCCGAGCGAGCGAACGCCCGGTGCTCGATGCGAACGTGGGTTCGCATCGAGCACCGGGCCCATTCCTAACGCCAGATATACTTGGACACACACCTTCCAAAGAGTTCCCCTTTTGTCTCATCGGTCCACAGAATGTTGTCCCAAAAGTCTTGGGGATCATCAAGATGTGTTGTGGAGAAATTGAGACGAGCTTTGATGTTCTTTTTGCTCAGCAGTGGTTTTCTCCTTGGAACTCTGCCATGCAGGCCATTTTTGCCCAGTCTTTTCCTGATGGTGGAGGCATGAACGCTGACCTTAACTGAGGCAAGTGAGGCCTGCAGTTCCTTGGACGTTGTTGTGGGGTCTTTTGTGACCTCTTGGATGAGTCGTCGCTGCGCTCTTGGGGTAATTTTGGGGGCGGCCGGCCACTCCTGGGAAGGTTCACCACTGTTCCATGTCTTCGCCATTTGTGGATAATGGCTCTCACTGTGGTTCGCTGGATTCCCAAAGCTTTGGAAATGGCTTTATAACCCTTTCCAGACTGATAGATCTCAATTACTTTCTTTCTCAATTGTTCCTGAATTTCTTTGGGTCTCGGCATGATGTGTAGCTTTTAAGGATCTTCTGGTGGACCTTACTGTGTCAAGCAGCTCCTATTTAAGTGATGCCTTGATTGTGAACAGGTGTGGCAATAATCAGGCCTGGGTGTGGCTAGAGAAATTGAACTCAGGTGTGGACAACCACAGTTATAGTATGGGGGCAATCACTTTTTCACACAGGGCCATGATGGTTTGGATTTTTTTTCACCTTTAATAATAAACACCTTCATTTACAAATTGCATTTTGTGTTTACTTGTGTTGTCCTTGACTATTGTTTAAATTGGTTTGATGTTCCGAAACACTTAAGTGTGACAAACATGCAAAGGAACAGGAAATGAGGAAGGGGGCAAACACTTTTTCACACCACTGTATGTGTATAATGTGTCCAAATGAGGATAAAATGAGTGTATCCTCTAAAAATAAAGTGGTTCAAGTGCGCATATACAAATATGATGAGTAGAAAAAATAGATAGTTAAAAAATATATAATAGAGAGGTAAAAAAATCTTTGAAAATTGTCCCAAATAAATCAATATTAATGATCAGTAATCAAAGTGGTGAAGTCCTGTGCTGTCCTTTAAAAAATCAGCAATCTTGCGACATCATATGACATATAGGCAAACAAATGACTTGTACACGGTGACCATTCAAGTGCTCCCCTCCTTCCGTCGAGTGACCCCAAATGTGCAAACACTCACCAGAGTGCCTAACCCCTGCAGGGGTAATAGGCGTACAATCTCCTTGGGTATACCGTAGGGATCCTCCTCAGTGGGGACGGTTTGTTCAGAAAAAGCCTCCTCCGTGAGGATGTCCAGCCTCTACCCCTCTCCAGGGATGGGGGGTAAAAACACCAATGGGGTCCGTGTATGTAAAAAAAATTAAAAACTATTTTTATTACTTTTGCATGAATCAATGTTTTTTATAGCCCTACCGGCTACATTGTCAAGTTTTCCTGTTCTCAATTTTTACTTTTAAATAAAAGAATCAATTTTTGGCAATATCACACTATTAGTGCTATATATTTTTTTACATACACGGACCCCATTGGTATTTTTACCCCCCATCCCTGGAGAGGGGCAGAGGCTGGACATCCCCACGGAGGAGGCTTTTTCTGAACAAACCGTCCCCACTGAGGAGGATCCCTACGGTATACCCAAGGAGATTATACGCCTATTACCCCTGCAGGGGTTAGGCACTCTGGTGAGTGTTTGCACATTTGGGGTCACTCGACGGAAGGAGGGGAGCACTTGAATGGTCACCGTGTACAAGTCATTTGTTTGCCTATATGTCATATGATGTCGCAAGATTGCTGATTTTTTAAAGGACAGCACAGGACTTCACCACTTTGATTACTGATCATTAATATTGATTTATTTGGGACAATTTTCAAAGATTTTTTTACCTCTCTATTATATATTTTTTAACTATCTACTTTTTCTACTCATCATATTTGTATATGCGCACTTGAACCACTTTATTTTTAGAGGATACACTCATTTTATCCTCATTTGGACACATTTAACACATATATATATTTTTTTTACACAGAATTTATTATGTATTTATTTGGTATATATAATTATTATTATCTTATCCATCTCATCACGGAGTCACTTTGAAGTTTACTTTTTATTTTACACCTTTGGTTTAGGGTGTCACATTAAATTGTTTACACATCCGCCCCGTGGATATCCGCTTGCTCAGTGGGGATCGCCGGAGTGATCTCCGCTGAGCAGGAAGATGACAGGTCCGTCTCTGCACTCTGTGCAGGGACGGACCTGTCAGAGCGCCGCTCTCCCCTATGGGAGATCGGGTGACGACGGACCGTAGAGTCCGTCGTCATCCGATCCACTCTGCAGACGGATGGAAAAATAGGGTTTTCCTCCGTCTGCAGAAACGGAACATAGCGGGCACAGAAGAGAGCGGGTGTCAGCCAGGGCCAGATTAAGAACATCTTGGGCCTGGTGCTGAGGATTTTGGTGGGGCCTTTTATAAACAATAAATAAAAATGCAAACATTTTTTGTTGTAACAAATTAAATTAAAGAGAGAGAGGGAGGATGAGAGAGAGAGAGAGAGAGAGAGAGGGGATGAAAGAGGTGTGAGGGGTAAGGGAGGGAGGTTGAGAGAGAAAGGAGGATGAGAGAAAGAGGATGCACATGAGCAATGCGTGGGAATGACATCAACGCAGCCCGGCCAAGGCAAGTGACCGAAGGCACAGAACCCGAAAGGAAGACCGGGTGAAGATGGAAGCGACCAGGCCCCGCCGGATTGATCACAGAACAGCACTGGAGGGCTCAGTCTGACAGTTTAAGTGTACCCTAATGTGCTAATATGCTGTGCATACTTGTGCATTATGGCATAACCTACCTCAGGGCCTCTAAAAAGTAGTAATGTTAGAAAGGTTTACTACCGCTTTAATATCACAGGAGCCTCTCAAAAATATTTTCAGGGAAACTTTTTTTTACAAGTGCTATATTTAGAGTAGCTGACATCCCCTATGTTCCTATGTACATCACAATAGTAATTACAAAATTAAATGAGTACTAATAATAGGGCAGAACAAATATGAGGACTGAGATTTCCTTTAGTTGAACTAACAAAAGTGTGCCCATTCTAGAGCTGGTAACATTGAGGATATTCAGTATAATTTTAAAGAAATGTTTTTGTTGGTAAGAGGCATAGGGGAGGAGAATGGATGGTATTAAAGTGGGAAGTATGTGCAGGTGAGGGAGAGGAATGTGGAGGGTCTAACAGTGGGCACTATGTACATGAGAGGAGTGCGGAGGGTATGGCAGAAGGCACTATGTACAGGAGAGGAGTGTGAAGGGTATGACAGTGGGCAGTATGCCCAGCAGAGGAGTGTGGAGGGTATGACAGTGGGCAGCATGTACAGGAGAGGAGTGTGGGGGTATGACAGTGGGCACTATGTATAGGAGAGGAGTGTGGAGGGTATGACAGTGAACAGTATGTACAGGAGAGGAGTGTAGAGGGTACGACAGTGGGAACTATGTATAGGAGAGGAGGATGAAGTAATCTGGGAAGGAAAAATGTAAAGGATTGTGGAAGGATGTTTAGGGACTGTGTAGTGGTTAAGCGGGCCATACATGGATTGAAATTACACCAATTAAGCAGAGACCAGCCATAGTCGATCTATGTGTGGGCTACCTGGTTTTACACAAGTTAACCTATTAACCGACTTGAGTACAACCAGCCTGTCAGGTTTTCCCCAAAACAATCAGTGCTGCCAGCTATAGTTAGCAACACTAATCATTGTATTCACTGGCAGAACACAATAACACTGCGGGAGTGATTCCCCCATCCACAGGTCAGCAGGTGAGAGGGTGTGTGGGGACAGGCTGGGGAGAGATACTAGTCAGTGGCTGGGTAGGCACTGGTTAGTATCAGAGCCAGATACACACATGTGAGATATCGATGCGATCGTTAGAGCGCGAGCAATAATTCTAGCACTAGACCTTCTCTGTAACTCTAAACAAGTAACCTGCAAAAAAATTTAAAGCATCGCTTGGTACACAAAAAAAAAATCGTGCTAACTTTAGTGTTTTTTTTTTATGAATGAAACAGTTTCTTTCCAAAAAAAACTTTTGAAAAACTGCTGCGCAAATATCGTTTAACATAAAAAGTTACAAAGGCCACCATTTTATTCCATAGGGTGTCTGCTAAAACAATATATATAATGCTTGAGGCTTCTGAGTAATTTTCTAGCAAAAATAAATGATGATTTTTACATGTAGGAGAGAAGTGTCAGAATTGTCCTGGGTGGCAAGGGGTTAATTATCATAAGTAATATACAAATAATTATTATAAGCCCTGTGAGCTCATCCTCTCAGTCTGCTGCAGAGTGTATCAGCTTGTATTTAAACTGGCCGCTCTGTATGTAGCTTCTGACAGGCTGTGCAAGCAGCCCTGTATCTCCGGAACCATAGAAGATAGCAGCCACATATTTTAACCGGTGCTGGAGTATGCCTTTAGTTACATACCCTCCAAATGGGGGGGTCTATATAACTTCTGGTCGCTGAGCTACAACCCTCGAAGTCAATCTTTTTTTTTTTTTTGATTTTTTTTTTTTTTTTTTTGGGCAAATGGGCCTATCTTGAGAAAGGGGCCTGGAGCTGCAGCTCCAATAGCCCCTATGTTAATCCGGCCCTGGTGTCAGCGGATGCTCATCCGCTGACACCCGCTATCCCATAGGAAAACATGCATGTCCATTTTTCATCCTAAAACGGAAGGATGAAAAACGGACATACGGTCCGTCAGTGTGAAAGAGCCCTTACACATTATGTTTATGAGCTGTTGCACGTAGTCACTTTATATATCCTTATTGGGTTTCAAGTGAAGTTGCCTTATTGTTCTTTACACCTATATTCTTTTACCAGTTATACGCATATTCTTTTATCCTATCATACGCATATTCTCTTATCAGGTATACACATATTCATTTTACCATTTATACATACCTGTCCTATATTTATCCATTTATATATTTATATGCCAGCTATTGTTTAAGTGATATTTTCCTTTTTTAACTTTTTCGGGTGTTCGAAAGCAACATAGTTTTCATATATTTATGGAGTTTTACTGCCTGGTTGATACAGTCATTTGGCCTATGTTGGAAATTGCCTCTTGGAATGCCAGTACAGAAAGTTTACCCAGCAGGGTGTCTGTAACAAGGAGTCATAACCCTGGGGCGGATCCAGAGTCTTGGCTCGGGAGGGGCACTGCCAGAAACTACTTTTTATGGGGGCAATTTATCAGGGCAATGGCTGATGTTGGCGCTTCAATCATCACGGCACCATGGTTGTTATGGTGTCAGGATGATTGAAGTGCATTAATTTTATTATTACATTGTTATATAAAATTAAATAGTTCAACTCACCATAATGCAGAATCAGTGGGAGCCCTGAGTGTGTCACTTGCCACCGTTGCCTACCACCAGATGCATCTTGTCACACGTTGCAGAATGTCACTTGCCACATCACCTGCCACACGTTGCGGATTGTCCTCTTGCCACGTCGCCTGTCACCAGATAGAGATTATCACTTGTCACACGTTGCGGAATGTCACTTGCCACGTCACCTGCCACATGTTGCGGATTGTCCACTTGCCACGTCCTGGATTGTCACTTGCCACGTCACCTCCCACACATTACAGATTGTCACTTGCCACGTCACCTGCCACACGTTATGGATTGTCACTTGCCACGCCCCGGATTTTCACTTGCCACACATTATGGATTGTCACTTGCCATGTCCCAGATTGTCACTTGCCATGTCACCTGCCACACATTACGGATTGTCACTTGCCACATCCCGGATTTTCATTTGCCACACATTATGGATTGTCACTTGCCACGTCACGGATTGTCACTTGCCATGTCACCTGTCACACATTACGGATTGTCACTTGCCACATCCCAGATTGTCATTTGCCACGTCACCTGCCACACATTACAGATTATCACTTGCCACGTTCCGGATTGTCACTTGCCATGTCACCTGCCACACATTACGAATTGTCACTTGCCACATCATAGATTGTCACTTGCAGCGTTGCCTGCCACACGTTACGGATTGTCACTTGCTGTGTCCCACTGCTGTGTCCACTATCAGTCAGGCAGCAGAGAGATAATGTTGTCTCTCTGCTTCCCGCGGCTGCCTGCACAGTGAGGGGGGAACTGCACTGCAGGGATGCAGGGCAGGCGCTGGGTGGTGAGAAATTATGTCATCTCTCTGCTCCCCCGCCCGCCAGCTCCCTGATTGGCCAGCCCGCTCACCCACGAGCCGCCCAGCTGTCTCACCAACTCACCTGACAGCCCTCAGAGCCGCCCGCGCTCTCACCCTTGGACCCGCCCGCTCTCACCCAGAGAGACACCTGTGCTCTCACCCGTGGACCCACTGACCCTCCCTCTCTCACCCAAGGACCCGCCTGTCCTCACCGGGCCCCACTCAGCTGCGGGCCCCATAGCACCCGCTTGTGTCGCTATGGCTGTAGTTCAGCCACTTTATAGGAATAGATAGGTTAATACATATTTATAATAAATAGGGGGAATCCAAAACCACTCCAAACGTATTTCACCTAGTCGTGTCTGTGAATGTTAGAGTTTTACAATGCTTCATGGGATGTGTAGTTCTGCAAAAACTGGAGGGCCGTAGTTTGAGGATCCCTGCACTGTAAGATTGTAACAGACCTGGGACACCTTTAGGCGCTCCAAAGAGAATAGTAATGCAGAACGCATAGTGCCCACTCACCCTTCTGTCAGGCCCTGTTCTGAGCCACATTCCTGCCTGAATAATGTGTCCGGATTTCAGACAGACTAAAATCTGGAAACATGATTCAAAATCCAGACTGTCTGGATGAATTCTGAACAGTTGGCAACCCTACTTCGAGTGTCGGAGAACACTGAGTCAGCGGTACCAGCCGATGGGCTCCCAGTGGGAGAGGGTCACTGGTGGCGCTTGTGCGCACCCCAGACCCAGAAGTGTCAGAACACTCTGGCACAGAGTGGCCTCCCTGCCGCAGTATATGTATGGTGGGCGGCCCACAAGTGGTTAATACTTTGTTAAAGCATACAGTATATAACCCAATATCTAAATAATATCTGGCAGCTTACCAGTCCTTAGATTTGGTGGGTTTGTGCCTGCATAAGTTGCTTTGCTTTGTGGCAGTGGCAACAATTATCCTCCCTGTTGCACTTGGTGGTCAGTATCACCAATTGAACATGACCCATTCACCCGCGATGGAGCAGGTTCATACAGGTTAAAACAGGCAGTGAGTAGGCAACATAATGCCTCCTCACTGCCTGTCAAACACCCTCTGAAGAGCAATCTACTGCAGAGAGTTAACATGGGTGTATATTCATTATTGTAGATCAGTGGTGGTCACATTTGATTTAGGGGCCCTCAAGCGCAGCCCTTGACATCACAAAGGCCCACACAGCATGTCTAAATGAGCCCTAAGTGCCAAAGTCCTGCAGGTTGGGCACCAGAAGTGTAGTTTTAAATAAGGATCTATACTCACCATTCCAACTTGGGAAACATCTGAAATATTTCTCGGAAAGTAATGGTAGGTATCTTGATGCTTTGCTGCCTCTGAATTCCAAATGTATACAAGCAGAATGCACTCTCCTCTATGACACAACGCAGATGTGTCACTGCCACCTGTATTTAATCTGGCTTGTTGGATAGGTAACCAAGCTAAAGCATACTGCCATTATAAAGCAAGAGAGACAAACTCTCTTCTGGGAGGGATATGACAAGCCCTACTTCATTTAATGAAGAGTTCTATTCCCAAGTGAATAACTGACTTTTTCTACATTACAAATGTAACGCTGAATATTGGTAGTCATATTTGTAGAATCATTTTATTTTACCTTCAATTAAATTATGTGTAATAGTGCTATATAGAAACATATATAAAATTATATAAACATTTGAATAGAGCAACAATATGAATAATACAATGATTTTAGCACAGATAGAAAAATGTAAGAATATACTCCAGCTAGACATAAGCGTTTCTCAGTCTCAGGGGACACAACCTATTCCTTTATTACCTCAAACCAATCTCTGTTTCTTATGTAGCTTCTGTAACTACCTGTTCCTGAGTCAATGGCTGTATGGGCCAAGGAGCCTCGAGTTCTAGTTCTATCCACCCCAGAAGAAGCATGGGTATCTAAATATACACTTATTATAAATATGTGCAGCCATGATCATTCAGGGAAAAAAAATCTAGCACTGCTCACAGGAAAGTGTAGTTGAGGAATTGCATAGTTGCCAACATTTCAAAAAAATTCCAGGGACAACTTTTATGCTGTGTGCCCAGCAAACCATTGTGGGCCATTGATGGGGATTCCTCTTTTCGACCCCCGGTGGGGTAATTGTTTAAAATGGGAATGGTTCGAAAAGAGGAATCCCCATCAATGGCCCATTAAACAATTTTATTTTAAAAACACTATATACACTGAAAGATTTATCATAAAAAAGACAGACATATTGCTAAGAAGGCATGTTCATTAGCAAAAATATATCTATGTACAGTATTTGTTTAACTAGCTACAACTGGAAAGCTAACCATACATGACTCCTGCTGAATTGGCTGAAATTTGAACTATGGGTGACCCTGTTGTCACCTCTCTGCTCTAATGATTTCTACCCTGAACAGGGGAACCTTACACCAGCCCAATGTATTGTGGGATTTCTACACTGACCACCAATGTAAGACAGGCCATAGATGGTGCAAATTTCTTTCCTACAACCATGGATTGCAGGAAAGAAATTTGCAGGATTCCCCCATCAACTCTGACAGTGTTGACAGGGGAATCCCTCCTACCGGGCAATTGTCATCTCCCAGCGGGCGGGGGAAGCTATCTCTGCCAGGAGAAGACAGTGATTATCGCTAGAGGCTATCGATCGATCAACTTGGTATATTCAGCCTACTCATTAATGGTTCAAGTTTTGAACCATCTATTGCCAGCCTTAAGGGGGACTTTACACTGACCACCAATGTAAGAAGGGACCCTACACTGACCACCAGTATAGTGGTCATTTACACTGACCACCAATGTAAGGAGGGACCCTACATGAACCACCAATGTAAGGGGGTATTTACTGTCAATTCATAATTACTCAAGCTTAATAATGGATATCTATTTTAAAGATGCTGTATCAAACACCCTTATGTGTCAGTGACTCATACATATACAGTACATACTGTGTATATATACAGCACTGATAAAAACTAGCACAGTAACCTTACAATACATTTTAAACACCAGAGTACCCTCTGCTTAACATGATATTAACATCTACAAAACAATGCTCTATAATTAAAATCGTAGTGTTCAATGCTTCAAAGTGACCAGTGCTGTGATTAACCACTTCCCGCCCGGTCAATAGCAGATTGACGTCTGGGAAGTGGTTCTGTTATCCTGACTGGGCGTCATATGACGTCCTTCAAGATAGCATGCCGCCGCGTGTCGGTGGGGGGCGCACATCGCGGCGATCGGTGGAGCGATGTGTCAGTCTGACACACCGCTACACCGATCTTGGTAAAGAGCCTCCGGCGGAGGCTCTTTACCACATGATCAGCCGTGTCCAATCATGGCTGATCACGATGTCAACAGGAAAAGCCGTTGATCGGCTTTTCCTCACTTGCGTCTGACTGACGCGAGTAGATCGGCGGCTCTCCTGACAGGGGGGGTCTGTGCTGATTGTTTATTGAGTCCCCCCTCGGATGCCCGCACTAGACCACCAGGGAAGCCCCCAGGACCACCAGGAAGGGGGGCAACATGTGGATGGCCAGGTATGTACCCCATGGCCGTCCACATGTGCCCAATGTGCCCAATCTGTGCCAATCAGTGCCCACAAATGGTCACTGACTTGCACCATCATGCAACACATAAAATAAGTAATGCCCAGCAATGCCACCCATCAGTGCCACCCATAAGTACCCATCAGTGCCACCCATAAGTGCCCATCAGTGCCGCCTATGAGTGCCCATCAGTGCCACCTATGAGTGCCCATCAGTGCTGCATACCAGTGCCACCTATCAGGGCCCATCAGTGTCGCCTATCAGTGCCCATCATTAGTGCCCGTAATTGCCACCTCTACAGTACCACCTCATCTTATCCACCTTATCGGTGCCCATCAGTGCAGCCATATCAGTGCCCGTCATTGAAGAAGAAAACTTACTTATTTACAAAAAATGTTAACAGAAACAAAGAAAAACTTTTTTTTTTTTCAAAATTTTCAGTCTTTTTTTATTTGTTGCGCAAAAAATTGCAGAGATCAAATACCACCAAAAGAAAGCTCTATTTGTGGGAACAAAATGATAAATAATTTGTTTGGGTACAGTGTAGCATGACCGTGCAATTGTCATTCAAAGTGCGACAGCGCTGAAAGCTGAAAATTGGCCTGGGCGGGAAGGTGTCTAAGTGCCTGGTATTGAAGTGGTTAATCTACATTTGTAGTAGTCTGTTTTCCAACTCCACACTATTTCCTTGTTGGTATCAATATCACACACTGTGCTCCACAACACTCAGTACCTCCTCTGTGCATCCACCTCTTAGAACTCACCAGAAAATCAATTTCTGGTAAAAAGTGGTCTATTAGCACCAAATCCCCAAGGGATGTATTTTGAATGTCATTTACACCAGTTCTCTTTAATAAACCTCATAGCATATGTATATCGCAGGGAAAGACAAAAAAGCTGTCATAGAAATTGTATTTTTAGTAAAAACCTCAACAAAGATAAAATTTATATTCTCACATTGTGCTGTGCATTGGCCCTGCACTTGGGTATAAAAAGCTTGGCTGCCAGCTCCACTCTCATTGCGAGTACGGCTTTTAAGTGTGCTGTACAGGATGACATCAATGCCTGCTGCTCTGCCCGACACGTTTCATCACAAGACATCTTCAGGGAGTGATCCCTGGAGAACTGGTGGAAGTGACATTCGGAATAGATCTTTTGGGGATAAAGACACTAATAGATCGACTTTTACAAGAAAAGGAGTTACAGTAATTACATTCTGGTGAGTTCTGAGAGGTGATGGTGAATGCACGGAAAAGTGTTGTGGAGCACAGTGTGTGATATTGAACAAGGAAACAGTGTGGAGTTGGAACACTGACTACTACAAATATGGATGAAGCACAGCACCAGTCACTTTGGAATTTCGAAGCACTGAACACTGTGTGATTTTAATTATAGAGCACTGGACACTTTAAGATTGATTTGTAGAGGGGGGCGTGGCTAGCCGCGGACTGTGATGGCCGCTTGAGACCGGAGCTCCTCAGAGACGGGACCCAAAACGGCTCAAAACAACCACCCTGAGCTACCTAACAGCTCACAGCAACCACCGGACACCCCAACACCCGACCGGTTATGACCAGAAAGAGGAAGGAGGAACGAAAACCACAGAAGATGACGGAATTCTACTCATACCGGCAGGACGGAGGTAGGCAAGATGGCGCTGGCGCTACATCCACCCCGGCCCTGAACACCAGGCCCCGTCCTCCTCCTTCCCCATCAGTCACCCACCACAGACAGGACGCATCCCCTAAGAACCTACAAACCAGTCCTGACACCCCACAAGCGGCCAGCCCTGCTAAAGCAAAATTCAGGCTGGATGGCTCTGGATGCAGCCCGGGGAGCAGACACGAGGCGGACTCTGGTGATGATACCAGAGAGCTGCCGGAACGAATAGAATCCTTCCCCACAAACAACCAGCCAGTCTTGGACACAGTCATCTCCCAGCGGGCGGGGGAAGCTATCTCTGCCAGGAGAAGACAGTGATTATCGCTAGAGGCTATCGATCGATCAACTTGGTATGTTCAGCCTACTCATTAATGGTTCAAGTTTTGAACCATCTATTGCCAGCCTTAAGGGGGACTTTACACTGACCACCAATGTAAGAAGGGACCCTACACTGACCACCAGTATAGTGGTCATTTACACTGACCACCAATGTAAGGAGGGACCCTACATGAACCACCAATGTAAGGGGGTATTTACTGTCAATTCATAATTACTCAAGCTTAATAATGGATATCTATTTTAAAGATGCTGTATCAAACACCCTTATGTGTCAGTGACTCATACATATACAGTACATACTGTGTATATATACAGCACTGATAAAAACTAGCACAGTAACCTTACAATACATTTTAAACACCAGAGTACCCTCTGCTTAACATGATATTAACATCTACAAAACAATGCTCTATAATTAAAATCGTAGTGTTCAATGCTTCAAAGTGACCAGTGCTGTGATTAACCACTTCCCGCCCGGTCAATAGCAGATTGACGTCTGGGAAGTGGTTCTGTTATCCTGACTGGGCGTCATATGACGTCCTTCAAGATAGCATGCCGCCGCGTGTCGGTGGGGGGCGCACATCGCGGCGATCGGTGGAGCGATGTGTCAGTCTGACACACCGCTACACCGATCTTGGTAAAGAGCCTCCGGCGGAGGCTCTTTACCACATGATCAGCCGTGTCCAATCATGGCTGATCACGATGTCAACAGGAAAAGCCGTTGATCGGCTTTTCCTCACTTGCGTCTGACTGACGCGAGTAGATCGGCGGCTCTCCTGACAGGGGGGGGGTCTGTGCTGATTGTTTATTGAGTCCCCCCTCGGATGCCCGCACTAGACCACCAGGGAAGCCCCCAGGACCACCAGGAAGGGGGGCAACATGTGGATGGCCAGGTATGTACCCCATGGCCGTCCACATGTGCCCAATGTGCCCAATCTGTGCCAATCAGTGCCCACAAATGGTCACTGACTTGCACCATCATGCAACACATAAAATAAGTAATGCCCAGCAATGCCACCCATCAGTGCCACCCATAAGTACCCATCAGTGCCACCCATAAGTGCCCATCAGTGCCGCCTATGAGTGCCCATCAGTGCCACCTATGAGTGCCCATCAGTGCTGCATACCAGTGCCACCTATCAGGGCCCATCAGTGTCGCCTATCAGTGCCCATCATTAGTGCCCGTAATTGCCACCTCTACAGTACCACCTCATCTTATCCACCTTATCGGTGCCCATCAGTGCAGCCATATCAGTGCCCGTCATTGAAGAAGAAAACTTACTTATTTACAAAAAATGTTAACAGAAACAAAGAAAAACTTTTTTTTTTCAAAATTTTCAGTCTTTTTTTATTTGTTGCGCAAAAAATTGCAGAGATCAAATACCACCAAAAGAAAGCTCTATTTGTGGGAACAAAATGATAAATAATTTGTTTGGGTACAGTGTAGCATGACCGTGCAATTGTCATTCAAAGTGCGACAGCGCTGAAAGCTGAAAATTGGCCTGGGCGGGAAGGTGTCTAAGTGCCTGGTATTGAAGTGGTTAATCTACATTTGTAGTAGTCTGTTTTCCAACTCCACACTATTTCCTTGTTGGTATCAATATCACACACTGTGCTCCACAACACTCAGTACCTCCTCTGTGCATCCACCTCTTAGAACTCACCAGAAAATCAATTTCTGGTAAAAAGTGGTCTATTAGCACCAAATCCCCAAGGGATGTATTTTGAATGTCATTTACACCAGTTCTCTTTAATAAACCTCATAGCATATGTATATCGCAGGGAAAGACAAAAAAGCTGTCATAGAAATTGTATTTTTAGTAAAAACCTCAACAAAGATAAAATTTATATTCTCACATTGTGCTGTGCATTGGCCCTGCACTTGGGTATAAAAAGCTTGGCTGCCAGCTCCACTCTCATTGCGAGTACGGCTTTTAAGTGTGCTGTACAGGATGACATCAATGCCTGCTGCTCTGCCCGACACGTTTCATCACAAGACATCTTCAGGGAGTGATCCCTGGAGAACTGGTGGAAGTGACATTCGGAATAGATCTTTTGGGGATAAAGACACTAATAGATCGACTTTTACAAGAAAAGGAGTTACGGTAATTACATTCTGGTGAGTTCTGAGAGGTGATGGTGAATGCACGGAAAAGTGTTGTGGAGCACAGTGTGTGATATTGAACAAGGAAACAGTGTGGAGTTGGAACACTGACTACTACAAATATGGATGAAGCACAGCACCAGTCACTTTGGAATTTCGAAGCACTGAACACTGTGTGATTTTAATTATAGAGCACTGGACACTTTAAGATTGATTTGTAGAGGGGGGCGTGGCTAGCCGCGGACTGTGATGGCCGCTTGAGACCGGAGCTCCTCAGAGACGGGACCCAAAACGTCTCAAAACAACCACCCTGAGCTACCTAACAGCTCACAGCAACCACCGGACACCCCAACACCCGACCGGTTATGACCAGAAAGAGGAAGGAGGAACGAAAACCACAGAAAATGACGGAATTCTACTCATACCGGCAGGACGGAGGTAGGCAAGATGGCGCTGACGCTACATCCACCCCGGCCCTGAACACCAGGCCCCGTCCTCCTCCTTCCCCATCAGTCACCCACCACAGACAGGACGCATCCCCTAAGAACCTACAAACCAGTCCTGACACCCCACAAGCGGCCAGCCCTGCTAAAGCAAAATTCAGGCTGGATGGCTCTGGATGCAGCCCGGGGAGCAGACACGAGGCGGACTCTGGTGATGATACCAGAGAGCTGCCGGAACGAATAGAATCCTTCCCCACAAACAACCAGCCAGTCTTGGACACAGTCCTCAAGGACATGCTGCTCTCCCTTCGCAGCACCATACAAGCAGACATGATGTCTTGTATGAACAAATTTAATACGGATATACAAGAGGTGGAAGCTAGAGTAGACCACATTGAATGCAAAATGGGGGAATATGCCACCACTATCAACGATATTGTAGATGCACAAGAGGAGAATGAGGGGGAGATAGAGTCCCTGCAGGCTAAACTGGCAGATTTGGAAGATAGAAGTAGGAGGAACAATATGAAGATCAGAGGAATTCCGGAAACAGTGCTGCAAAATGACCTTAAGGCCTATGCAACAACATTGTTTACAGAACTCATTCCCACACTAACAGTGCTGGAGGTTACCATAGATAGGATCCACCGCCTCCCCAAACCGTCCTATCTCCCTGACCAGACCCCGAGGGATGTGATCCTGAGGCTCCATTTCTACCACGCCAAGGAGCAACTCATGGCAATCATGCGTAAGAGAGACACCATCCCTCCCCAATATCAGCATCTTCAATTTTATGCGGATCTGTCCCAATACACCCTGAAAAAACGGAGAAGCTTAGTCACAATCACCAAAGCCCTGAGAAATCATCAGATCACCTACAGATGGGGCTTCCCCACAAACATCACTATCACCAAAGATGGTAAAACCTTCATTGTCCACACTTTGGAGAAAGGCATAGCTCTTTTAAAAGAATGGCATATTATCCCTGAAACCGAAAACAACCCCACTCACAGCAGGAAGCCTCAACAGACTGATGAGGAGTGGAAAACAGTAACTGCAAAGAACTCCAGGAGGCACACTTGAAGGGGTGACACATACACAGGGGTAAGCATCAGCCCCGTCAACCTGATGGGCCACCCATACCTTCACGAACTTTACCCCCCACAGCATTTGAATTGCACTTGGCTGCATTCAAATTCTCAGTTCTATGAACAGTTGCATTGCAACCAAAATGCCTCACCAGACTAGAGGCGAGTTAAAACAGTTTTGCACACCAGTTCACTTTTGGCGAAGATTTCGCAATTTTATGTTTGTTTTCTCTCTTGTTCTTTTTGCTACCCACCAGCATACCCTCCGATGCACTAACCAGCCATTCTTCCAGGAATTCCCTCAAACCTCTATACCTGATCCGAAAACCCATCACACAAGGACTTCTCAAGATCAAGTCGCAACAAGACGTTTGGAAAACTACGTGACCATCTCGAACCCCAGGACCTCTCTGCTAATTGTGAGTACATGCACTCAACACCACACATTCTATGGATTCCTCCAGAACCCTGCCACCCTCCTCGGGGAGGGGCGGCACGCTTCTTGGACAGAGCCAGGTTTTAAGTGGAAGCTACCTCAACTCGTCTACGCTAATTCCTCATGGGAGTGACCTTTCTATCTATTAATACAAAAGGTCTCAACCACCCAGCCAAAAGGAGGTCACTCTGGAATGAGGCTACAAAACACAACGTTGACATCATCTGTGCGCAGGAGACGCACTTTTCCACCAACGCGCAACCCAAATGCTCACACCGGAGCTATCCCTTCATTTTCACCTCGAGTGCTGACACTAAAAAGAGAGGGGTCCTTACTGCCATTAGAGACTCAGTAGCATTTCAGCTACATAAAGAACACAAAGATCCCAATGGCAGGTACCATATCTTAATTTGCGACATTAATTCCAAACAGTACACGATAGTAAATGTCTATTCACCCAACTCTCACCAGCTGAAGTTTCTAAACAAACTCCTAAAGAAAGTCGACGCTCTCAAGCGGGAGTCCCTGATACTGTGCGGCGACTTCAATATGGTCCCAGACAGGACCATGGACTCCACGACCATTCCTAACCGCACAGGCCCATCTATGCAAGACACTATTTATAAGCACAACCTATTTGATGTCTGGCGCTGCTGTCATGCCGGAGAAAAGGACTTCACCTATTTCTCAGCAGCACACAGATCTTACTCAAGAATAGATCTCTTCCTAGTAGACTACAAAGTTTTAGAATGCACCAGCGAATCCAAGATTAATGAGATAACATGGTCGGATCACGCATCTGTGACTTTCACCATAACAGACTCACTGTCCCCGGGATCTAATCCAGTGTGGAGAGCCAATCCATATATCCTTCAAAGAAGAGACACCAAGGACATCTTAGAGAAACACCTGATAGAGTATTTTGAGTTAAATGTTAATTCTGTAACAAACCATACCACTCTGTGGAACGCCCATAAGACGTACATGAGGGGAATGTTTATCAAAATAGGGGCTGGGCTGAAGAGGCAGAGGCAGAGACACATAACAGAACTCACTGAGAGTATTCGTTCACTAGAATCACAAAACAAACAAATCCCCACGAATGCTCTCACAGAAAAAATATCAAAACTGAGACATGATCTCAGGATGAGGCTTCTGGGTGACTTTGAAAAGTCCTCCAGAAGACTGAAACTGCAGTACTACTCCAGTGACAACAGAGCTGGGAAATTTCTTGCCCGCCGAATACAGGGACACAGGTACAAAACAAAAATCCCTTTTATAGTACACCCGTCATCCAAAAATAAACAATTCCACCCCAAGGATATCGCGAATGCCTTCGCTGAGTACTACAGATCCTTATATAACTTGAAAGAAGACCCAACAACCCCCCAGCCTAATATAGAGGAAATTACAAATTTCCTTACTAAACTGCCCTTGCCGCAACTGACAGAAGATCAACTCAAACAGTTGAATCTTCCCTTTAGCATACCAGAGATTGCCAAAACAATAGCCTCCCTATCAGCCAATAAATCCCCTGGCCCTGACGGCTTTGTGGGAGAATATTACAAAACATTTAACCATATACTAGCTCCACACCTTCAGCGAGTTTTTAATGATGCTACTGCCTCTGCCTCCTTTCCCCCAGAAATGCTTAGAGCCTTGATTATAACCCTACCGAAGCCAGGGAAAGATCTCTCTACCGCACAAAACTTTAGACCGATTTCACTACTGAATAATGATTTAAAAGTATACGCCAAAATAATAGCACAAAGGCTAACAGACATTCTTCCCACACTTATTCATCCTGATCAATCGGGATTCACCCGGGGACGTCAAACATCGGACACCACTAGGAGGTTAATCAATGTCATCCACAACGCTAACACTACTGGAGCGCCTTCTCTGCTTCTTGCTTTAGACGCAGAGAAGGCATTCGACCGTGTGCACTGGGGATACCTGACCCAAACCCTGACGACATTTGGATTTGCAGGTCCAATTCTCTCATCGATTCTAGCCTTATACACAATGCCTTCGGCCCAAGTCTTCACCTCAGGGGTACTTTCAAATTCCTTTGCCATCACGAATGGGACGCGCCAGGGGTGTCCGTTGTCGCCATTAATATTCAATCTACTCATGGAGCCCTTGGCGTGCCACATTCGCAACCATCCCCACATAACGGGGATCAAAATGAATGACTCAACGCATACGATCAGCTTGTTTGCGGATGATGTCATACTAATGGTTACAGAGGTGGAAAAATCCCTGGCTTCGATATACCACACATTGCAATTGTTCAGTAACTTGTCCTACTATAGAGTGAATGAGACGAAATCCTATATTCTTGGTCTAAATGTGCCGCCCTCGATACAACGAAAAATCGGTGCTACGTACCCGTACACGTCGGAAAAAACGGGAATAAAGTACTTAGGTATCACCCTAACACCCAGAACAGGAGATCTCTACAAGTCTAACTACGTACCGTTCCTTGAAAAATTAAAAGTCAACCTACAAACACTAGGGAAAGTGGAGCTATCCTGGACTGGAAGGATAGCGGCCTTTAAGATGAACATACTACCCCAATTAATTTACCTATTCCGAACCCTCCCAATCCCAATACCGAACTCCTTTTTCAATACAGCACACTCTATCATTAACCAATTCCTCTGGCAAGGGAAAAGGGCAAGATGTGCATACTCACACCTCATCACAGCTAGGAAGGTGGGGGGCATGGGATTAGTCAAGCTAAAGGATTACTACCTGACCACCATCCTCTCACAACTAAAAGCATGGTTCCCCACTTCCGATAGTAATAGATGGACTGAAACTGAACAGGCCCAAATCCGAACTCATAACCTCTACCACTTACTTTTCCAGCCAAAACAAGGGATATTAAAAGATAAAATTGTATCCCCCCCTATAGTAGCAACTATCAAGGCATGGGACATATTAGTGAAATCCACATTTCTACAAACGACAATGGTGAATATACCTTCACCACTGCAAAGCCTCCAACTATGTATACCAGACATACGTATAGAAAACTGGATAGAGAAGGGCATAGCACTGATTGAAGACCTGATGGTTGGACCAACTTTGAAAACCTTTAGATCCCTCCAGATAGAATATGGCTTGACCCCACAGGACCAATATTCCTACCTCCAAATCACCCACTTCTTCCGTTCTAATCCTTTCCACCAAATCTCACTCCCTTGGAATATTGCCCAATTCTTTAACAACAAACACTCCAGAACCAAAGGAATATCTTTATTTTATAGAATGCTGAGTAACAAAGAAGTGTTCACAAAAACGTTAGCCATGAAAGCTTGGGAGAAAGATATAGGAACCATTTTCACCCCAGAGCAATGGCAAAAAGCCTTTACAGCGACCTTTGCCTCAACCAGAAGTGTGAACTTGTGGGAAAATTCACACAAGATAGCACTTCGTTGGTATTTAACACCCAGCAGAATAGCGAAATTTGCGCCCCAAAACTCTGCCCTATGCTGGCGCCTCTGCGGAGAGGTGGGGACTTTATGCCACACTCTGTGGTCCTGCCCAGTGATCGCGCGGTATTGGCATGAAGTGTCCCGTCTTGCCAGTCAGGTTCTTAACTGTACGGTTAAACTATCCCCAGAACTTGCCCTCCTCTCCTTGACTATTGAACTATATCCTAAAGAACTTAGAACGGTACTATCCCACATCCTCACGAGTGCAAGATTAGTGCTGACACGCCACTGGAGACAACAAACATCTCCCTCACTAAAGGAAGTTATACAAACTACCAACACCCATGCCAACTACGAAATAATGTTCGCGTGTTCACAAAATCGTTTGTCCTTAGCCACGCTAACTTGGAATCCCTGGACAGATTGGTACAAGTTACATAACCCTTAGTTTGATATGAACATCATTGTTAAATGGCATGTTTCTATTTTTCTAGTTATTTTCTAGTTACTATGTTACCTAGCTACTCTGACATGGTCAGAACTACTGTGCTTGTATGGTATGTTTAAACTGTTAAAATTCCAATAAAAACCTATTGAAAATTAAGATTGATTTGTAGTTGTTAATATTATGTTAAGCAAAGGTTACTCTGATGTTTAAAAGGCATTGTAAGATTAATGAGCTATATTATATTAGCACTATATATATATATATATATATATATATCCATATATACAGTCAGGTCCATAAATATTGGGACATTGACACAATTCTAATGCCCCTTACACAGGGTCGGATTTTCCGACGGAAAATGTCCTATCGGACAATGTTGTTGGAAATTCTGACCGTGTGTAGGCTCCATCGGACTTTTTCCGTCGGATTTTCCGACGGACAAAGTTTTATCTCCTGCTCTCAAATTTTCCGACAACAAAGTCCTATCGGACTTTTTCCGATCGTGTGTAGCGAATTCCAACGGACAAAGTACCACGCATGCTCAGATCACATTACAAGACCCAAGCTATTGGCTACTAGCCTCTACGTAGTCCCGTCGTAGGCAACAAACGTCACCACGTTCAGAATGATCGGATTTTCCGACAACTTTGTCCGACCGTGTGTATGCAACACCAGTGTCGGACAAAATCCGCCGGAAAAAATCCGATGGATTTTGTGGTCGGATTTTTTCGACCGTGTGTACGGGGCATAATAGTTTTGGCTCTATACAACACCACAGTGGATTTGAAATGAAACAAACACGATGTGTTTTAACTGCAGACTTTCAGCTTTAATTTGAGGGTATTTACATCCAAATCAGGTGAACGGTGTAGGAATTACAACAGTTTATATATGTGCCTCACACTTTTTAAGGGACCAAAAGTAATGGGACAATTGGCTGCTCAGCTGCTCCATGGCCAAGTGAAAGGACAGATTAACAATCGTCCATCAAACTTTCACTTTTTAATACTTGGTTGCAAATCCTTTGCAGTCAATTACAGCCTGAAGTCTGGAACGCATAGACATCACCAGACGCTGGGTTTCATCCCTGGTGTTGCTCTGCCAGGCCTCTACTGCAACTGTCTTCAGTTCCTGCTTGTTCTTGGGGCATTTTCCCTTCAGTTTTGTCTTCAGCAAGTGAAATGCATGCTCAATCAGATTCAGGTCAGGTGATTGACTTGGCCATTGCATAACATTCCACCTCTTTCCCTTAAAAAACTCTTTGGTTGCTTTCACAGTATGCTTCAGGGCATTGTCCATCTGCACTGTGAAGCGCTGTCCAATGAGTTCTGAAGCATTTTGCTGAATATGAGCAGATAATATTGCCCAAAACACTTCAGAATTCATCCTGCTGCTTTTGTCAGCAGTCACATCATCAATAAATACAAGAGAACCAGTTTCATTGGCAGCCATACATGCCCACGCCATGACACTACCACCACCATGCTTCACTAATGAGATGGTATGCTTTGGATCATGAGCAGTTCCTTTACTTCTCCATACTGAAGGGATATTTAGTTTAACTACTTCTTTGTATTATAGTTTCCATTTTGTGTGTCTCTAACATCCATTTTGTCAGATATGCTCAAGTCTTGCTAATCAAGTTTCGTTTTTCCATAATACTGTAATCTTCTCTTGAGTTTAATTTCTTGTAAAGCACGTGATATTTTAGAAATAATTAGTTTCACTGTGGGCATAGCCTGTACTTATATGTCTCTGTATATGATTGGATAATTTGTCAAAGGGCGGTACTTTCTGAAAGCCCCTTTTATATTCACACCCAAGAATAAAGATTAGATTTGCTTGGAGAGAATCTCATAGGCCCCTTTCACACTGGGGCGGGAGCGGCGTCAGCTGTAAAGCAGTGCTAAATATATCGCTAAATATATCGCTGCTTTACCGTCGTTTTAGCCGCGGTATTCGGCCGCTAGCGGTGCGGTTTTAACCCCCGCTAGCGGCCGAAAAAGGGTTAAAACCCCCCGCAAAGCGCCTGCTCCGGTATTACCGCAGTGTCCCATTGATTTCAATGGGTAGGAGCGGTATAGGAGCGGTGAATACACCGCTCCTTCACCGCTCCAAAGATGTTGCTAGCAGGACTTTTTTGACCGTCCTGCTATCGCACTGCTCCAGTGTGTAAGCCCTCCGGCTTTCACACTGGAGTGAATGGGGCCGGATTTTTTCAGGCGCTGTACAGGCGCTATTTTTAGCGCTGTAGCACCTGAAAAACGCCCCAGTGTAAAAGGGGCCATATTGAGAGTTGACAGATTTCAAATGCAAATAGCACACTTGGAATGAATAGACCTTTTATCTGCTCCTTGTAAATTGGATAATGAGGGAATAACACACACCTGGAGATGGAACAGCTGAGCAGCCAATTGTCCCATTACATTTGGTCCCTTAAAAAGTGGGAGGCACATATACAAACTGTAGTAATTCCTACACCGTTTACCTGATTTGGATGTAAATACCCTCAAATTAAAGCTGAAAGTCCACATATGGGATGGTTTACATATTTTTTAAAGATTTGGAGGGTGTAAGAATACCCAAACATTTACACTAAAAATGTGGTTGTATATCTTTCTGTAATATCCCTTCCTGTGTGTACTTAAGCTAGAATATTGTAGCATGTACTGCATGGGATACCCAAAAAAAGATTGTGTACTACTATTAACTGATGTGCTTACAAGGCAGGGGCAGGGGCGGATCCAGAGTCTAGTCTCGGGAGGGGCACTGTCAGAAAATACGTTTTTTTGCAGGCAATTTATCGGGGGAATAGCTGGTGTTGGCACTTCAATCATCACAAAACCATGGTTGAAATGGTGTCATGATGATTGATGCGCATTATTTCTATTATTACATTGGAATATGAAATTAAATAGTTCAACTCACCCGAATGCAGAATCAGTGGGAGCCCAGCGTGTGTCACTTGCCAAGTCACTTTCCACAAGTTGCGGATTGTCACTTGTCATGTCACCTGCCACCAGATGCAGATTGTCCCTTGCCACGTCACCTGCCACTAGTTGCGGATTGTCTCTTGCCACGTCACCTGCCACAAGTTGCAGATTGTCCCTTGCCACGTCACCTGACACAAGTTGCAGATTGCCACTTGCCATGTCACCTGCCACCAGATGCAGATTGTCACTTTCCACGTCACCTGCCACCAGATGCAGATTTTCCCTTGCCACGTCACCTGCCACCAGAGGCAGGTTGCCACTTGTCACGTCACCCATTGCCCCCCCCCCCCCCTGGATCCGCCCCTGTTACAGGGACAGTCTTAATATGTTCAAACGCAAAGTTAATATGTTCAGACTTAATACCGTATGTTCAGACACAAAGGGGGTTATTTACGAAAGGCTAATTCATTTTGCACTGCAAGTGCAAACTACAAGTGCAAAGATCACTTGAAATTGCACTGCAAGTGCACTTGGAAGTGCAGTCGCTGTAAATCTGAGGGGTAGCTCTGCTGATTTTATCATCCAATCATGTGCAAGCTAAAATGCTGTTTTTTATTTTCCTTGCATGTCCCCCTCGGATCCACAGCGACTGCGCTTCCAAGTGCACTACAAGTGCAATTTCAAGTGTACTTTGTAACTAACCCCCAACGTGTTTCAAAATCACCTTATTTTTTTCTTAAAATTGTACATTTTCTCAGTTTTAACAATTGATATGTTTTCTATTTTCTATTGTGATTAAAATATGGGTTTATGAGATTTGCAAATCATTGCATTCTGTTTTTATGTCGATTTTACACAGTGTCACAACTTTTTTGCAATTGGGGTTGTATTTAGATGAAGTTTTTAGGGTCTATGCCATTCACTAAAAGTCCTTAACTGGTTAATCCACTTTATCAGCAGTTTGTTCATCTTGTACTGGAAATGAACAACAACATCTTAAACATAAAAAAAATATATACATGCACTACAGATAGACTTGACCCACGAGACAGATGAACAAACAAAGTGATAATTTATTTTTGTACCACCTTATCAAAACCTCATAAATTTGATTACTTCCTCTTCAAGACAGAACCTTTTAGTAATGGCTCATCATTGGCTTCAAACCATAGAATGAACAGGGCTGCCCATTTATTTGGACAATTAAAAAAAAAAAAAAAAAATCCCAGTTTTAAGTGCCGGTTCACACTAGTGCAATGCGAGAACCCTGCGAATCAACTGTGGGTTCCCGCATCGCACCTGACATTGCATCGCACCCGACACGCATGGCAGTTCCCACTGCCATATGCAAACTGCTGGGGAGTTTCATTATATGTTAACAACACCCCCCATTTCAGCTCGCGTATCGCACTGCAAACTGACAGATCGGACATGAATCGGATCGCATATGTGTGAACACACATGCAATCCGATTCTCGTCCGAACAGAAAAAAGGGTCTTGTGCGGGCTTGGAATGAATGCGGTGCAATATCAGCCATACTATCTATCACAGACATCGCATTTAATGTGAACAGCAGTGGCGCTGCGAATAATATGCGATTTCTGCCATCGCACAAGTGTAAACCGGCACTAAAGCAACATTGTTGCTAGATTAAAAAGTAAAAAAAAAAAAAGTCTACCTGTAATGAAAAGACTAATTCTTACTTGTCTGCCACCCACACCACTGATCTATGCTCTTATTACTATACAACAGGACACAATGAAAACAAAGACTAGTGGTGCTGGTGGCAAAACACATAGGTATTAGGTCTTTTTGTTGCAGGCTGCCCTTTACTAAAGATTTACTAATGCTACCTTTAGTAAAATGCTGGTATATAGTATACCATCATTTATTTCCTTTTTTTTTTTTTTTTTTCAGTTTGAAAATTGGAAATCCCTTACTGACAATGCCAGTCTGGCACACCAAGAATATTGTCTGGTATCACCATGGCTAACAGATTTTAAGGGTATGACGCAGTGGCGGAATTATAGGGGTCGCTGAGATCGCCATGGCGACCGGGCCCCTTGCTGCAGGGGGCCCTTGAGGGTCCCCTGTACTCTTTGATAGGAGGGGAGGCTGAGAGGAGCTCCCCGATCGTCAGCCGAACTGTAATCGGACTGTGCAGGGAGCTCCTCACATACCTAAAGTGAAAGCACTGTGCTCTTTGTCTCCCCCTACAGTGCAGTACCCGGCAGGAAGAAGGTAAATGTCTGACGTTTTTTTTTTTTTATGACTATCTACTGTATGTGTGTTTATATGTGTGTGCATGCATGTGTGTGGGGGTGTGCATGTGTGTGGGGGTGTGCATATGTGTGGGGGTGTGCATGTGTGTGTGTGTGGGGGGGGTGTGCATGTGTGTGGAGGTGTGCATGTGTGTGTGTGTGGGGGGGGTGTGCATGTGTGTGGGGGTGTGCATGCATGTGTGTGTGTGTGTGTGGGGGGGGATGCATGTGTGTGGGGTTGTGCATGCATGCATGTGTGTGTGTGTGGGGGGGGTGTGCATGTGTGTGTGTGCATGCATGTGTGGGGGGGGGGGTGCATGCATGTGTGTGTGTGGGGGGGGGTGTGCATGTGTGTGTGCATGCATGTGTGGGGGGTGTGCATGCATGTGTGTGTGTGGGTGGGCATGCATGTGTGTGGGGGGGGGTGTGCATGCATGTGTTGTGGGGGGTGCATGCATGTGTGTGTGGGGGGGGTGCATGCATGTGTGTGTGGTGGTGTGCATGCATATGTGTGTGGGTGTGCGAGCGGGCGGTGGGGATTCACAGTGGCAGCATTTGGCACACCGGCAGAATTTAATGGGCACACTGGCAGCATTTGATGGGCACACTGGCGGCATTTGATGGGCACACTGGTGGCATTTGATGGGCACACTGGCGGCATTTGATGGGCACACTGGTGGCATTTGATGGGCACAGTGGCGACATTTGATGCTACAGTGGTGGCGTTTGATGGTACAGTGGCTACAATTGATGGGCACAGTGGCGAAATTTGATGGTAAAGTGGCTGCAATTGATGGGCACAGTGGCAGCATTTGATGGGCACAGTGGCGACATTTGATGGGCACAGTGGCGACATTTGATGGCACAGTGGTGGCGTTTGATGGTACAAATGGTGTGTGTGTGTTTTTATATAAAAATTAAGAAATGGGTTCCTTTATATGCAGCCACCCACTTGTGACTGGGCCCTGGTGTTCCAACATTGGGCTCGGAGTAAAGAGCTTTGTCCGGAGGTCGGGGGGCCCTCTGTGGTTTCTTGCATCGGGGCCCTGAGGATTCTAGTTACGCCAATGGTATGACGTTAATAAGTGAAGCCTAAATAAAATGGATTTTACCACTTTTAAACTTTTAAACACAATCCCACTGCTGGAAGAGACCAAGTGATTTTACCCACCAGTGTGTCTATGGTGGTAATTAACCACTTGCTTACTGGGCACTTAAACCCCCCTCCTGCCCAGACCAATTTTTAGCTTTCAGCGCTGTCACATTTTGAATGACAATTGTGCGGCCATGCTACACTGTACTCAAATTACATTTTTATCATTTTTTTCACACAAATGGAGCTTTCTATTGGTGGTATTTAATCACCACTTGGGTTTTTATTTTTTGCTAAACAAACAAAAAAAAGACAGAATTTAGAAAAAAAAACGACAAAAAAACATGTTTGTTATAAAATTTTGCAAACAGGTAATATTTCTCCTTCATTCATATGCGCTGATGAGGCTGCACTGATGGGCACTGATGGGCTGCATTGATGGGCACTGATGGGCTGCACTGATGGGCACTGATGGGCACAGATAAGGTGACACTGATATGCACAGATAAGGCGACACTGATGGGTGGCACTGATGGGCACTGATAGATGTCAATGATGGGCACTGATAGGTGGCACTTATGGGCACTGATAGGTGGCACTGATGGACACTGGTAGGTGGTACTGATAGGCACTGGTAGGTGGCACTCATGGGCACTGGTAGGTAGTATTGATAGGCAGCACTGGTGATGAGGCACTGATTGGTGATATTTATAGGTGACACTGTGGGCACTGATAGGTGACATTGTGGGTAGACTCATAGACTCGCTGATCACAGAGTGCGCCGCGCGCCCTGCAGGGGGCACGCAGGCCGCTCAAGCACGGGAGGACGTCTATGGACGCCCTCCCGGCAAAGTAGGTCCGCGCTGTAGCCATATTTTGACTATAGCACGGAAGGGAAGTGGTTACGTTTCCACAGTTTTAGCCAGTTAAATGTAAAAACTCTATCTGTAAAAAGCTTGGATTGTTCAGTAGGTATCCCTTGTTTTCTAACCACTTTCCTACTGGACACTTTTACCCCCTTCCCAGGCCAATTTTCAGCTTTCAGCGCTGTCACACTTTGAATGACAAATGCGCGATCATGCAACACTGTATGAGACTTTTGTCTTTTTTTTTTTCACACAAATAAAGCTTTCTTTGGTGGTACTTATTAACTGCTGGATTTTTTGTACACAGCCGATCACATGGGTAAAGAGCCGCGTCATCGGATCTTTACCGAGATCAGGGTAGCGCTGTGCCCTAGGAACACGGTGCGACCACTTATTCACCTGCACCATTTACTCATCCTCATTCTCTGTTCAGCAGTTGTGCACCCTCAGTACATTTAAACAATTTATTTACCCACATTACATTCGGCTACACGTTTGATAACGAGGAAATTACATTTTTCAAAATAAATATAATTATTGTTGCAGGGCTCAAGTCCTGCGGGAACGCATGGGAACGAAGTTCCTGTACTTTTTCCACAACAGGAACTCAGTTCCCTTTAGCAGCTGTGTCCTGCAAGACTTTGAAGTATGCGAGCTGTGTGGCAGGTGGTACACCAGCAGCCGCCGACACAGCTCACAATAGTAAGTGCTGCACACCTGACCATTCAGTCATTACCAGTAGGGGGCCCCGTGACAGTTTCCATTTCAATCTACCTGTCAATCACAGCTAGCTGACAGGTAGATCAGGTCCCTGCTGCTAAGAGATTTGCATGGAAGCACAATTGAATGAATGCTGATTATTCAGAGAATTACCGTATTTATGTTTATTGAGGATTGTTTTTATTTATGTACTAACAGTTAAGCTTCATACACACATTTATCATTTTTTTTTTTTTTTGCCGGGCGAGTGGATCTTGGGTGGGAGTTCCCACACTTTTTTTTTCCCAGGACTTGACCCCTGTATTGTTGGCATCACTGTGTAATGTATTTGTTAGATGTATGCTTTTAGGCTTTTGAAGAAAGCAAAATGCTTATCTCATTCATGGGAATATGACACAATGCAATTATGCTATCATATCATTTTTCATTAACATTTTTAAGGTACATTATTTTAAAAGTAAATATAGGCAGGTATTGAATGTCTTTTGTGTTAAATAAAATTAACCATTTTGCCAATATTTATTGTTTATCTAGAACACCTCTCCCATGACATTTCCTTCTCTAGATTGTGTATTCTGAATGATACAATGACAGGTTTAGTTTATGTTTCTGCAGGTGCAGTGAGTACAGTCTATAATTAGTTGCAGAATGCTTAGTCATTGTAGATATTCAGAAATTCAGTGTGATCTCTGGAGAATCCTGTCATGTGTTTTCAATACGTGTTTTTTCCCATGCGTAGAATATCGAATAGTGCTCTATATTTAACCACGTCAGCCCCGGAAGATTTTACCCCCTTCCTGACCAGAGCTTTTTTACGATTCGGCACTGTGTCGCTTTAGCTGACAATTGCGCTGTCATGCGACATTGTACCCAAACAAAATTGACGTCCTTTTTTTCCCCACAATTAGAGCTTTCTTTTAGTGGTATTTGATCACCTCTGCGGTTTTTATTTTTCGCGCTATAAAAAAAAAGTGCAACAATTTTTAAAAAAAGCAATATTTTTAACTTTTTGCTATAATAAATATCCCCCAAAAATATATAAAAAAAACGAATTTCTTTCTCATTTTAGGCCGATATGTATTCTTCTACATATTTTTGGTAAAAAGAAAATCGGGGATAGATTTATGGCATTTTTTTTTTTATTAATTATTTTTATTAGTAATGGCGACGATCTGCGATTTTTATCGTGACTGCAACATTATGGCGGACATGTCGGACACTTTTGACAGTATTTTGGGACCATTGTCCTTTATACAGCGATCAGTGCTATAAAAATGAACTGATTACTGTGTAAATGACATTGGCAGGGAAGGGGTTAAACACTAGGGGACGATCAAGGGGTTAAGTGTGTCCTAGGGAGGTGTTCTAATTGTAGGGGGGATGGGCTACCACTGACATGACAGCGGTCACTGCTCCCATTGATAGGGAGCAGTAGATCCCTGTCATATTACTAGGCAGAATGGGGAAATGCCTTGTATACATAGGCATCTCCCAGTTCTACCTCTCCACACCGCAATCACGGACCGCCGGCGAACATCGCGCTCGTGCAGCGGGCGCGCGCCGATAGGCGGCAAATTTAAAGGAACTAACAGGTACGCCCATTTGCCTGCCTGTGCCATTCTGGCAACGTACATCTGTGTGCGGCGGTCGGCAAGCGGTTAAACCCTTTACCCCTAGGCCAGTTTCTGTCATACGTGTAAAAATCTGCATTTTTTGCTAGAAAATTATGTAGAACCCAAAAACATTATAATTTTTTTTAAGCAGAGGCCCTGGAGCATAAAATGATAGGTGTTGACAATTTTTTTATGTCACATAATATTTGCGCAGCAGTTTTTCAAACGCAAATTGTTTGGAAAAATTACACTAATGAATTTAGTGAGCACAAACACAACATAATACCCAATTGGTAAAATATGAAAGATGATGTTATTCCGGTAAATAGATACCAAACATCTCATGCTTTAAAAATTGTGCACAACAATGGAACAACAACAAATTACAGTACATTAAATTAGCCATAGGTGACGCTTTAATTTAAGGACCGGGCCTCTTTTTTTAGATATGTTGTTTACAAGTTAAAAACATTTTTTTTTGCTAGAAAATTGCTTTTTTTTTTTATTAGAACCCCCAAACATTATACATTTTTTTTTTTCTAACACCCTAGAGAATAAAATGACGGTCGTTGCAATACTTTCTGTCACACCGTATTTACGCAGCGGTCTTACAAGCACACTTTTTTAAAAAAAAATACACTTTTTTTAATTAAAAAATAAGACATTAAAGTTAGCCCAATTTTTTTTATATTGTGAAAGATAATGTTACGCCGAGTAAATTGATACCCAACATGTCATGCTTCAAAATTTTGCCCGCTCATGGAATGGCGACAAACTTTTACCATTAAAAATCTCCATAGGTGACATTTAAAAAAATCTTCAGGTTGCATTACAGAGGAAGTCTATGGCTAGAATTATTGCTTTCGCTCTACTGATTGCGGCGATACCTCACATGTGTGGTTTGAACACCGTTTTCATATGCGGGCGCTACTCACCTATGCGTTCACTTCTACACGCAAGCTCGGCAGGACAGGGCGCATTTAAAAATAAAAAAAGTTTTTTCTTGTTTATTTTACCTTTTATTTTTTATTTTTAAACTCCTTTTAAAAAAATATATAAAATTGTGTCACTTTTATTCCTATTACAAGCAATGTAAACATCCCTTTTAATAGAAAAAAAGCATGGCAGGACCTCTTAAATATGAGATCTGGGGTCAAAAAGACCCCAGATCTCATATTTACACTAAAATGCAATAAAAAATTAAAAATGTTGTCAATTAAATTTTTTTTTTTTTAAATGGCCATTTATGGGCGGAAGTGATGTTTTGACGTCACTTCCGCCCTGCAGAGTCATGGAGATGGGTGGGGGCCATCTTCCCTTCACTCATTTCCATGCACAGCCACGGAAATGATCTGATTGCCTCCGCCGCTGCTGATGGCTCCGGTAAGCGGCGGAAGGCACCGGATTGCGGCAGGATGGGGGGCCCTCTCCCGCGGCCGCTAAAAGTGATCTTGCGGCGAATCCGCCGCAGAGACCACTTTTATCTTATAGCGGACTGCAGACAATACCGGGGACCATGGCACATGTATAGTCGTGCGTTGATCCGGAAGTGGTTAAAAGCCTTTACAGGTTACCAGTTTGCGGTGATACCTCACAGGTTTGGTGCGATCCCCAGTTACATATGCGTGCATGAGTACGGGGGATCAGGGGCACTTTACTTTTTCTTTTTTTTTTCTTATTTATTGTATTTACATTTTTTTTTACACTGTCGCATAAAGTCAGCAGCTACAAATACTGCAGCTGCTGGCTTTTAATAATTGGACACTTACCTGTCCCAGGGTCCAGCGATGCGGGGGAACGAAGCCCCCCCTCATTCCCCGCTCCGCTCGCGGCACCGACATTCTTACTGTGGGCACCCGGCTGTGGCTTCACAGCCGGGCACCCACTGCGCATGCGCGCACGGCACCGTGCGCCGTGATACGACGCTCAGTCATCTGGGACACGTGACAGGTCCCAGATGACTGTGCAGCGCCGAGAGGAAGTGATGTCAGTGCCCGGGCACTGAAGGTGGCCGACTACGAGGGACCCCCTAGCAACAGGCATTTAGAGGTGAGTACATTTTCCAATTATTTTTTTTTTAATTTTTTTTATGATTTTTAAGAAAATCTTTTTTTTTTTGGTGGAAACACCACTTTAAGTTTTTTTTTAACAACTTTATTGCTATCACAAGGGATAAACAACATTCCCTGTGGTAGCATGGGTGGTAACAAGTCCTCTTTATGCTGACATCCTTCCACTCTTCGCAGGGCTTCAACTACATGCGCTCAGAAAACGTGGACTCAGAAATTGTGAGATTCTGGAGCCACCTGATGGATCACTCCTGTGGAGACACATATCCCTTCCAGTGTGTTTGACTCAGCACCATAAGGTTTCTGAGCCCACGCTTTCTGGTAAGTGCATTTACTGTTCCCAGTGGTGAATATCACTTGTTTGGTGATCGGCTTAAGGTCTTTAGTGGTGGCTGTCTAGTGTCTAATAACTTTCGAATAAACACACTGCAGTGACTCATACAAGGATACATGTGTCACTTCACATTGGACTGTTTGCACTATTTTATTTGGACTATTTCAGCCCCATATGGTGTTATATGGACGTTGCACTTTTATGTATTGCACTAATGTCAATTTTTGAGGACGCACCTTTTTGATATGCAGGATGTATATATTTACATGTTGCACTTATTTTGATGCATATGAGTTACATGTCGTTCATGATTTCATACATATGATTTTCACAACTGTTCAAGGTATATGCACGTAGCACTTATAAATAATATTGTTTGTGCATTTGATTGCATTTGATATAGTTTGATGTGGTTTGTCTCTTGCAGTGGTACCGTGTTTCCCCGATAGTAAGACACCCCCGATTGTAAGACGTATCGGGAGTTTCAGAGGGGTCAGCTAATATAAGCCGTACCCCGAAAGTAAGACATATGTCTTACTTTCGGGGAAACACGGGGGATTTGCCTCCAGTGATGGAAGGGAACAAAGAGTGGGGCTGGGGGTGCGGGCCGCACCCTGGGGGGGGGGGGGTGCCAGGCCAGTGCCCTCCCCCTCCGACTGAAGAGACAGCGCCGTTTTCAGGGCTCGAGTCCAGGGGGAACGCTGTTCCCTTTGCAGGACCAGAGCCGCCGCCAGAGCCGAATGAGATGCATGCAGAGTAGCGCAGGAAGCGTCTATCTGTCATACGTTTTCTCTCATGTCACTCAGCGCTGCTCGCTCCCCGGCGGCCCCTCCTCTCTTCTCGTCAATCCCCATTGGCTTGAGACATCATCTGGGATAGACGAGAAGAGAGGAGGGGCCGCCAGGGAGCGAGCAGCGTGACATGAGAGAAAACGTATGACAGACAGACGCTTCCTGCGCTACTCTGCATGCTCGCAAGTAAGATCCCCAGATGTGCCCTGTAATGTGCCCCATGCCCTGATGCCCTAATGTGCCCCATGCCCCATAATGTGCCCAGATGTGCTATGTGCCCCATAATGTGCCCAGATGTGCCCCATAATGTGCCCAGATGTGCTATGTGCCCCATAATGTGCCCAGATGTGCTATGTGCCCCATAATGTGCCCTGATGTGCTATGTGCCCCATAATGTGCTATGTGCCCTATAATTTTCCCTGATGGGCCCCATAATATGCCCAGATGTGCCCCGAGCCGACAATTTTTTCCCAATATAAGACATACCCCGAAAGTAAGACATAGTGGGGCTTTTAGGGATAAAAAGAAAGTAAGACACTGTCTTACTTTCGGGGAAACACGGTAGCAGCTTCCAATTTCTGACCAACTAGAGCGGTATTCCCTACAACAGATTGATATCCTTATTATTAGTGTACTTTGTGTGGCCCGAGACAATTCCTCTTCTTCCAATGTGGTCCAGGAAGGTCAAAATGTTGGACACCCTTGCTCTAGACAATGTCTAGAGCAAGGGTGCGATCGGAGTTTGTTGTTGGAAATTCTGACCGTGTGTAGGCTCCATCGAACAGTTTCCATCGGATTTTCATTTGCACAAATTTTGAGATCTGGTTCTCAAATTTTCTGACAACAAAATCTGTTTGCGTAAATTCTGATTGTGTGTAGACAATTCCAACGCACAAAGTGCCACGCATGCTCGGAATCAAGCAGAAGAGCAGCACTGGCTATTGAACTTCATTTTTCTCGGCTCGTCGTACGTGTTGTACGTCACCGCGTTCTTGACGTTCGGAATTTCCGACTAACTTTGTGCGACCGTGTGTATGCAAGACAAGTTTGAGCCAACATCCGTTGGAAAACAAACATGGGATTTTGTTGTCGGAATGTCTGATCGTGTGTACAGGGCATAACTCTTTTCCTTCACTATATCTGACCAGTTATGGCCAATTATGATTGACACCTGCGACAATCCTGAATCCATGGTGCTCCTCTTCCTCTGCCTGCCTTTCCCCCTTCTTGGCCCCTTCTTTCTCTTTCTTTTCCCTTCTTCAGGACTCTTAAATTATTTCCTTCTTGAGGGATGCTTGCACCCTTTGGGTACTGTTGCCCTTGGTAGGGCAGCGTTGATATAACAGAGGACCACTGCCACTAGCAATTGTAACATTCACTATATATTTTATAAAGAGCAAATGCATTTTTTAAGAATAAATATACCGTATATACTCGAGTATAGGCCGTCCCGAGTATAAGCCGAGGCCCCTAATTCACCACAAAAAATTGGAAAAATGCATTGACCCGTGTATAAGCCGAGGGTACAAAATGCAGCAGCTACTGTAAGTGGAAAAGAGGGCCAGCAATGCCCATCTGCAGCTGCCTGTCCCCTGTACAGACCCCCCCCCCCCCCCCGTGTCCCCATTGCAGCCTACCTGTGCCGATCTGCGGGTCCTGTGCCATCCGTCCTGTGCCATCTGTCCTTGTGCCCTCCGTCCTGTGCCCTCCGTCCTGTGCCCTCTGCCATCGGTCTTCGGTCTGTCCCCGCTCTGTCAGCGTGTACGGCGCCATTGTAAAATTAAAAAGCCGCGCCTCCTCCTCGTCCTCGTCCGTGATAGGAGGAACGCTGTTTTCCCAGCAGTCAGTGTGCAGTGTTCCGCCTATCACGGATATTCTCTCATCCTCGTCCATGAGATGAGAATGACAGGACATCCGTGATAGGCGGAACACTGTACTGCTGGGAAAATTAGTGTCCGCCGATCACGGACGGGCGGGAGGAGGCAGCGCGGCTTTTTAAAACTGCCGTCTGTCTGCATGACAAGCTGTTCATGTAGGCAGACGGCGGTGACTCGAATATAAGCCGAGGGGGGACTTTCAGCCCTAAACAATGGGCTGAAAATCTCGGCTTATATTTGAGTATATACGGTAATTATTGTTGGCATCATCCTGTAATGTATTTGTAATGTTAGATGTATGCTTTTAAGCTTTTGTAGACAGCATAATGCTTATCTTATCCATGAGATTATGACATAATGCAGGTAAAGCTTTCATATCGTTTTTTATCAACATTTATAAGACGCAGTATTTTAAAAGTAAATATTGACACCTATTATTTGTCTTTGAATGATTAGTAAGCTGAAGAATATTACCATTTTGTCAGTATCTATTGTTCCTCTAGAACAGGGTTCTCCAAACTGCAGCCCGTGGGCCGAATGTGGCCCTTTGTTTGCCTTTTCCAGACCATGGGACACTATTCCTCCCATTGACATCAGCAATGTAACACTATTCCTCCCATTGACATCAGCAATGTAACACTATTCCTCCACCTGACACCAGCGATGGGGCACTTTTCCTCCCACTGACACCAGGGATGGGACACAATTCCTCCCACTGACACCAGTAACGGGGCACTATTCGTCCCACAGACACCAGCGATGGGGCACTATTCCTCCCACTGACACCAGCGATGGGATACTATTCCTCCCACTGACACCAGCGATGGGACACTATTCTTCCCACTGACACCAGTAATGGGGCACTAATTCTCCCACTGACACCAGCGATGGAGCACTATTCCTCCCACTGACACCAGCGATGGGACACTATTCCTCCCACTGACACCAGCGATGAGGGGTTGCAATTCACTCACTGACACCAGCAATGGGACACTATTCCTCCCACTGACACCAGTAATGGGGCACTATTCCTCCCACTGACACCAATGATGGGGCACTATTCCTCCCACTGACACCAGCGATGGGACACTCTTCCTCCCACTGACACCAGCGATGGGACACTATTCCTCCCACTGACACCAGCGATGAGGGGTTCCAATTCACTCACTGACACCAGCGATTGGCACTATTTATCCCACTGACACCAATTTGGGGGGCACTATTCCTCCCACTGACACCAATGATGTAATTTTTTTACTCCTACTGACCACCAAGTCTATGGCATTGTTTACTCCCACTGATGCCGGGGCATTTTCTACTCCCGCTGGCCACAGTCTGCCCCCCCCCCTCCTACAGTTTGAAGGGCAGTAAACTGGCCCTTTGTTTCAAAAGTTTGGAGACCCCTGCTCTAGAACACCCTTTTCATGACATTTCCTTCTCTATATTCTGTAGTGTGAATGATGTAATGACAGGTTTATTTTATATCTCTGCAGGTCTGCGATGGGTGCAATGACTACAGTCTATAATTAGTTATGGAATGCTTAGTCATTGTAGATGTTGAGAAATTCTATGTGATTCCTGGAGAATGCTGTCATGTGTTTACAGTATTTGTTTTTTAACCATGTGTAGAACATCAAATAATGCTCCATGTTTAGGTAAAAGACTCAGTGCTACCAGACATCTTATACCACAGTGCCACCTGTGTGTCAGCTTTTTATGTGCGTAATTTTCCATGCATGCTGAAACTTTAAAGTGAATCTATGGCCAAATTACAGACATTGAGAGTCCATTTACACAAAGTTCATTGGGCTGCATTGCTCAACACAGGCTCGATGCCACTACAAATCCATTATTCCCAAAAGCCGCATTGGTGTGTGCTTTGTGAAAATGGAGTGTGCTGTGTTTAAACACGGTGAAACATGCTGTAATACACTACGGGGCACACCTCGCCCTGCAATGTGCCTTAAAGTGGCTGTAAACCTCAGAAGTGAAATATGAATGAAGCATATCCCTCTATAGTGTGTGCTTGCTTCAATTAAGAGCACTATGTGTCATTTCTGTCTGCTGCTTCATTCCTCTGCTATCAGCATGAATCACTTCTGCCAAGTTTTCCTGACACCAAGAGAAAAAAGATGACAGGGGAGGGATCTCCAGCTGAATGACAGCCTCAGCTCTGTATCTGTGTGCTGTATGACTGGAGGTGTGTCCTTTCCCTCCAATCAGCTCTCAGAGCCCTTTTCACTGAGCTCTGCAGAGTGTAGCTTCAGCAGTCCATCCCCTTTTTTCTGACAGCTCAGACAAGCTTTATAAATTCTGCACTTTGCATTGCTGGAGAGAGGAAAAGTCTGCAGATAAACAGGTACAACTTATGTAGGAGGATTTGTTTCATCTCTGTGTATCACAATTACTGCACTGGGAATTAGACATGTGCATTAGTTTTCGTCTGAATGAATTTTCGTTGAATTTCGGGGATTTTCGTGTTCGTTTTAACAAAATGATAACTAACGTGCAGAATCCGAAATCCGAAAGATACGACATAAAAAAATGCTTTATTTTCGTGTCCATTATATTTTCGTATCGTTGCCACAAAAGTTCGATATAGATAGAAGATTCGACATGGCGGTGATAAACCATAGCAATCTGTGTCTATCGAACCTGTGGTCGAATGTGCCTAACTTAACTCTATTAGTCCAAGATTATTCTACACAGACAGAAAAGATTCGACATTATAGAGACAATAGTAAAAAAAAGAGCTGTTAGTAGTCGCTGCTGGAATGGGTGGGGGAAGTAAAATGATGATGATGATGATGAATTTTATTGGCTGATTGTTAACAAAGAAGAGTAGAGCAGTAAAATAGCTAGAACTAAGTACACACATACAGACAACTTACTTTCATTTACGATTGCAAGCAGAGAGACACACTGAATCATGTCAGACAGTCAATCTTAGCTGGCCCGTTCGTTTGTTAAAGTGGTTGTATACCCGCACTTTTTTTTTTTTTTTTTAACTTTCTTGTCCTTCCCTTCCCGGCCATCTAGGGGGTGCTCGCACCCACCGCGTCACTCGGGACCCAGTGCGTGTGCCCGTCGGCCGCGATGTCTGCCAGGCACTCGCGATTGCCCGAGAACACAGCAGGGCCGTGGATCTGTGTGTGTAAACACACAAATCCACGTCCTGTCAGAGCCGATGGTGTGTTCCCCTTGTGATTCCCCTCCCCCCACAGTTAGAATCACTCCCAGGGAACATAATTAACCCCTCCCTAGTCCCCTAGTGTAAACCCCTTCCCTGCCAGTCACATTTACACAGTAATCAGTGCAATTTTATAGCACGGATCGCTATGTAAATGTGAATGGTCCCAAAAATTGGTCAAAAGTGTCCGATCTGTCCGTCACAATGTCACAGTCACAAAAAAATTGCAGATCGCCATCATTACTAGTAGAAAAAGAATGCCATAAATCTATCCCCTATTGTGTAGACACTATAACTTTTGCGCAAACCAATCAATATACCCTTATTGCGTTTTTCTTTTTATCAAAAATACGTAGAAGAATACATATCGGCCTAAAATGACGAAAAATTATTTTTTTTTTAAAAAAAAGGGCTATTTATTATAGCAAAAAGTAAAAAATATTGTGTTTTGTTTCAAAATTGTCGCTCTTCTTTTGTTTTATAGCGCAAAAAAAAAAAAAACGCAGACGTGATCAAATACCACCAAAAGAAAGCTCTATTTGTGGGGAAAAAAAAGGACAATTTTTTTTTGGGCACAAAGTCACACGACCGCGCAATTGTCAGTTAAAGTGCGACAACGCTGAAAACTAAAAATTGGTCTGGGCAGGAAGGGGGTGAAAATGTCCTGTATTGAAGGGGTTAAACAAAAAAAACCTGCAAGGCTTAAGCTTTTAAGGATCTTCTGGTGGAGCTTACTGTGTCAAGCAGCTCCATTTAAGTGATGCCTTGATTGTGAACAGGTGTGGCAATAATCAGGCCTGGGTGTGGCTAGAAATTGAACTCAGGTGTGGACACCACAGTTATAGTATGTTTTAACAGGGGGGCAATCACTTTTTCACACAGGGCCATGATGGTTTGGTTTTTTTTCACCTTAAAAAAAAAAAGGGTATACAACCACTTTAACAGAGAACCTGAATTATTAAGCAATTAAGCATAAGCACAGCAGAAGAACAGATGGTGAAGCAAGCTTTAGTTCAACTTAGCTTTTTTATTTCATCTGCCAATAATGTGCTATTGTGTTAGTGTTGTGTTGGTAGTTTTGCCAACTCTGGCATATTTGTTTTTATTGTTCTATTTCTTGTATCTATTTTTCATTTGATTTTACATTGTTACCTGCTTGCAGGTCTCATCACTATCACCAGTCCATTTTCTGTTTGAACGAAATATACAGCAATGTTCCGCTCTAACGGAAAAGTGAAGGCAGATAGAGGTCGTGGTTGTGGTCGCGGTCGTGGTGGACACCATGCTAAAAAAAGTGGCAAGGTCTCTGCTACTAGCTCTTCCTTAGGTACTGCTGACACTTCTGCTGCCAGAAACATGTCATCCGCAACAGTGGGTGTCACCACCACTGCCACCAGCAAAGCTAGATCCACCACCACCAGTTCTTCTAGTTTTCCTGATAGACCACCAACATCTGCTGCCGCTTCCACTGCCAGTGCAGCTCCTTCTACTTCTACAGGTGTCATGGCTTCTTATTTTTATGGGATAGGCAAGAAAACTAGTATTAAACTAGTGGAGTTGCCTTTACACTCACCACCATCAATGGCACTGCCAGTGCCACTGTCCAGCCCCCCAAAGAAGCAATTGATTGAGACAGCAGCAGACACAGAGAGTCTTTTTTTTCGTTGCCCCAAGAGAAAAGTTTTACTGAGGTAGAGGACTCTGTGCAACAATTTTCAGAAATAACTGGTTTTGGTGGTGATGATGATTTTGAATGTGATACTCCTCTGTCACTCACACAGCAAGCACCCGTCTCCGTGCAGCAGCTGCCAACCCTCGTTCCGCTAATGCCAATGTGCATGCACGGAACCTTAGCCAGAGACAAATGAGATCCAGAGTGGGCATGCACAATGGCACCTCCATGAGAACACGCGGGCTGACGCGCACCTGCACACACCAACGCGCATGCGCGCGCGCACGTACACTGCCACGAATCCTGGTGCACAGCACCTTATATAAACAGAGAGTCTGCCTAGCATCAGTGTTGGATCGTCTTCAGCTTGTCCCTGTGTTCCTGTTGTTACTCTGCTTGATTGACCTTGTTTCTGAAAACCCGGCTATCTTCTGACCATTTTCCTGGATTTCCCTGCCTGCTGAACCTGCCTCTACCTGCAATACTGACCTTGGCTTGGACTTATGATTACAGCTCTGCCTTCTGATTCTGTACCCCGCTGCCAATCTGCTGCCAACCTCTGCCTATTCCTGACTACGGTTTTGCCTTCTGATTCTGTACCCGCTGTCAGCCTGTTGCCAAGTCCTGCCTGTTCCTGAAGTTGATCCTGATCGGGCTCCCGCTGTACAAGTCTGGTGATCAGATTCTACATCTCCTCAGCAGAGGTTCCTGTATTTCCAAGTTCCAGCCTCCTGCCTGCAGGCACCTGCACCCTTTTGTTGCCCTCACACCCCTTGTACCCACCACCAGGGGTGCTTGGACCGGAACCGTGCAAGAGGCCACCCTCATCATTTCGGGCTCCGCTGTAAGGTACGTGACATCCTCTTCCTCAACCACTGCACATGTGTTATACACTCTTACCCCACAAGACTTACAGTATGAGCTAAAGGAAGTGCAAGAGGGATATTCTGTGAGGAGAAGGATAGGTAGCAGTTCACTTTTTCATCTGCTTCTAACTGCCCTTCTCCCTCTGTTATTATAGAGGAAGAATCCTGTGATGATAACACCGACCTCCCCAGTGCCCCTGCCATTAGCACTAGTTCACCAAGTGGAACTGTAGTGGCGACAGCTTCCACCACTGGTGCTCTACCTGCTGCAGCTATATCAGCCCTAAATAATACTAGAGATAAACGGGGTCAAGGGAAGGCTGAACGGGGAGATGCGGAAATAAACAGCATCTCCCCGTTCTGCCTAGCAACTAGTGACGCAGATCTCTGCTCCCTGTGATTGGAGCAGAGATCAGCATTCACTAGCTGACAGCCACGCCCCCCCACAGTAAGAAACACACCTCTAGGCATACTTAACCCCTACACTGCCACCCCCTGGTTAACCCCTTTACTGCCAGTGTCATTTAAACAGGAATCAATGCATTTAAATAGCATTGATTGCTGTATAAAGGACAATGGTACCAAAAATGTGTCAAAAATGCCCGATGTGTCCGCCATAATGTCGCAGTCACAAAAAAAATTGCTGATCGCCGCCATTACTAATAAAAAAAAATTATTAATAAAAATGCTAGAAATTGCATGAAAATGCTAGATCTTGTAAACGTTATAACTTCTGCGCAAACCAATCAACAATCGCTTATTACGATTTTTTTTACCAAAAATATGTAGAAGAATACATATTGGCCTAAAGTGAGAAAGAAATTTGTGATCAAATACCACTAAAAGAAAGCTCCATTTGTGGGGGAAAAAAAATGTAAATTTTGTTTGGGTGCAACGTCGCACGACTGCGCAATTGTCAGTTAAAGCGACGCTTAAAGTCTACCTGCAATTGAAAAGACAAATTCTTACTTGTGTGCCACCCACACCACTGATCTATTCTCTCATTACTATACAACAGGACACAATGAAAACAAAGACTGGTGGTGCTGGTGGCAAGACACATAGGTATTAGCTCTTTTTGTTGTGGGCTGCCCTTTACTAAAGATTTACTATCTTTAGTAAAGTTTAGTAAAATGCTGGTATATAGTATGCCATCATTTATTTCTTTTTTTTCTTTTCACTTTGAACATTTAAAAAATAAATCCCTTAGGCCCCTTTCACACTGGGGCGTTTTTCATGCGGTGCGGCGCTAAAAATAGCGCCTGTTCACCGCATGAAAAAATCCGGCCCCATTCACTCCAGTGTGAAAGCCGGCGGGCTTTCACACTGGAGCGGTGCGCTAGCAGGACGGTAAAAAAAGTCCTGCTAGCAGCATCTTTGGAGCGGGATAGGAGCGGTGTGTTCACCGCTCCTATACCGCTCCTTCCCATTGATTACAATGGGAGACCGCCGTAAAACCGCGGCAATACCGCGGTTACCGCGGTAATACCGCGGCTACGGCGGCGCTCTGCGGGGGGTGTTTAACCCTTTTTTCGGCCGCTCGCGGGGGGTAAAACCGCACCGCGAGCGGCCGAAAACCGCGGTGAAAACGACGGTAAAGCAGCGCTAAATATAGCGCTGCTTTACCGTCACCGCGGCTCACCGCCCCAGTGTGAAAGGGGCCTTACTGACAATGCCAGGCACACCAAGAATATTGGTTGGTATCACCATGGCTAACAGATTTTACGGATATGACGCTAATAGGGAAGCCTAAATAAAATGGATTTTACCGCAAAACACAATCCCACAGCTTTTACCCACCAGTGTGTCTATGGTGGTAATTAAGTTCCCACAGTTTTAGCCAGTTAAATGTACATGCTCTATTTGTAAAAAGCTTGGATTGTTCAGTGGGTACCCATCTTTTTTAAACACTTGCCTACTATGCACTCAAACCCCCTTCCTGCCCAGGCCAATTTTCAGCTTTCAGCACTGTCACACGTTGAATGACAAATGCGTAGTCATGCAACACTGTACGCATTTGAGATTTTAATCTTTTTTTTCTCACACAAGTAAAACTTTCTTTTGGTGGTATTTAATCACTGATGGATTTTTTGTACACAGCCAATCACATGGGTAAAGAGTTGCGTCATCGGATCTTTACCGAGATCGGGGTAGTGCTGTGCCCTAGGATCATTTTACTATACAGCAGGCGGGAGGGAAGTGGTTATAGATTTTGTTAAAATATTTTTAAGACGTAAATATAAAGGAACCATCTTTTCTTACTCACCACATGGTAACTCTCATCATATATTTACCCTTGCCATCTGTTCCCTTTACATACACACTCACCATCTTTTCACCACTTATTGGCCTGCACCATTTACTCATCCTCATTCTCTGTTCAGCAGTTGTGTACCCTCAACACATTTGAACAGATTATTTACCCACATCACATTCGGCTACACGTTTCATAACGAGGAAATTACATTTTTCATAATAAATATAATTATTGTTGGCATCACTGTGTAATGTATTTGTTAGATGTATGCTTTTAAGCTTTTGAAGAAAGCAAAATGCTTATCTCATTCATGAATATGACACAATGCAATTATGCTATCATATAATTTTTCATTAACATTTTTAAGATACCGGTACATTATTTTAAAAGTAAATATAGGCAGGTATTAGATGTCTTTTAATGATTGCTGTGTTAAATCAAATTAACCATTTTGCCAATATCTATTGTTCATCTAGAACACCTCTCCCATGACATTTCCTTCTCTAGATTGTGTATTGTGAATGATATAATGACAGGTTTATTTTATGTTTCTGCAGGTGTGCAGTGCGTGAAGAGAGTACAGTCTATAATTGTGCTAGTCATTGTAGATATTCAGAATTTCAGTGTGATCTCAGGAGAATCCTGTCATGTGTTTTCAATACGTGTTTTTTCCCCATGCGTAGAACATCACATAGTGCTCTATATTTAAACCCTTTACCCCTAGGCTGGTTTCTGTCATACGTGTAAAAATCTTAATTTTTTGCTAGAAAATTATGTAGAACCCAAAAACATTATACATTTTTTAAGCAGAGGCCCTGGAGCATAAAATGGTAGCTGTTCCATTTATTTATGTCACGCGATATTTGTGCAGCATTTTTTCAAACGCAAGTTGTTTGGAAAAATTACACTTTAATGAATTTAATGAGCACAAATACAATATAATACCCAATTGGTAAAATATAAAAGATGATGTTACTCCGAGTAAACAGATACCAAACATGTCATGCTTTACAAATTAGTACATTAAATTAGCCATAACAGTTTGTGGTGATACCTCACGTTTGGTGCGATCGCCAGTTATGTATGCGTGCATGAGTACGGGGGGTCAGGGGCACTTTTCTTTTTTTTTATTATTTATTGTATTTAAATTTTTTACACTGTCCCTTTTTTTTTTTTAACAACTTTATCGCTATCACAAGGGATAAACCACAGTCCTTGTGATAGCATGGGTCGTAACAAGTCCTCTTTATGCTGACATCCTTCCACTCTTCGCAGTGCTTTAACTACATCAGAAAGCGCGGACTCAGAAAGCATGAGATTCTGGAGCCGCCTGATGGATCACTCTTGTGGAGACACATATCCCTTCAAACGTGTTTGACTCAGCACCATAGGGTTTCTGAGCCCACGTTTTCTGTTAAGTGCATTTACTGTTCCCGGTGGTGAATATCACTTGTTTGGTGATCGGCTTAAGGTCTTTCGTGGTGGCTGTCTACTAACTTTGGAATAAACACACTGCAGTGATTCATACAAGGATACATTTGTCATTTCACATTGGACTGTTTGCATTATTTTATTGGGACTATTTCAGCCCCATATGGTGTTATATGGACGTTGCACTTTTATGTATTGTACTAATGTAAATTTTTGAGGACGCACCTTTTTGATATGCAGGATGTATATATTTACATGTTGCACTTATTTTGATGCATATGAGTTACATGTCATACTTGATTTCATACATATGATTTTCACAACTGTTCAAGGTATATGCACGTAGCACTTCCAAATAATATTATTTGTGCATTTGCTGTAGTTTGATATGGTTTGTCTTTTGCAGTGCTAGCAGCTTCCAATTTCTGACCAACTAGAGCGGTATTCCCTATAACAGATTGATATCCTTATTGTTAGTGTACTTTATGTTTGGCCCAAGACAATTCCTCTTCTTCCAATGTGGTCCAGGTATGTCAAAAGGTTAGACACCCTTGCTCTAGACAATGTCAGTTGAAAAAAAAGCCTTGTGCTCAGTGAACAGATGTAGAGTGTCTTGAAGAACTCGCATTCCACATTTTGTAATGTCTGGGAACCTTGGATCAATTACTCTTTTCCTTCACTATATCTGACCAGTTATGGCCGATTATGATTGATGCCTGAGACAATCCTGAATCCATGGTGCTCCTCTTCCTCTGCCTGCCTTTCCCTCTTCTAGGCTCCTTCTTTCTCTTTCTTTTCCCTTCTTCAGGACTCTTCAATTATTTCTCCTTCTTGAGGGATGCTTGCACCCTTTTGGGTACTGTTGCCCTTGGGAGGGCAGCATTGATATAACAGAGGAACACTGCCACTAGCAATTGTAACATTCACTATATATTTTATAAAGAGCAAATGCATTTTAAGAATAAATATAATTATTGTTGGCATCATCCTGTAATGTTAGATGTATGCTTTTAAACTTTTGTAGACAGCATAAAGCTTATCTTATCCATGAGATTATGACATAATGCAGGTACCGCTTTCATGATGTTTTTTATCAACATTTATAAGACGCAGTATTTTAAAAGTAAATATTGGCACCTATTATTTGTCTTTGAATGATTAGCAAGCTGAATAATGTTAACCCTTTTGTCAGTATCTATTGTTCCTCTAGAATAGGGTTCTCCAAACTGCGGCCCGTGAGCCGAATGTGGCCCTTTGTTAGCCATTTTCCAGCCCCTGGGACACTATTCTCCCCATTGACATCAGCGATGGGGCACTATTCCTCCCACTGACACCAGCGATGGGACACAATTCCTCCCACTGACACCAGCGATAAGACACTATTCCTCCCACTGACACCAGCAATGGGACACTTTTGATCTTTTATTGGAAAGAATCAAGCAACCGATTTTATACAAAAGTGAAAAACAAAACCATAGTACAAAACTTGAAGACAAAGGGGAGTTGGGACTTTAAATTAAGCAATTGGATAGTGGAGATAAGTTACAATATAAAGTATTTATTTAATAACATTGATCTAAAGACATTGAAACACTGTTCATTTCATATATATACATAGAATGTGCACAAGGGCTGAACATGATGAGTAAGAGAGTACATGCATGACAACACATGATCAAAGTAGTAGATGTATAAAAAAAAAATGGCATGCACGTGCCAATGGCAACATGCTCGATGCTGACACATGCACCCACATGGTATATGTGCATCTACCAAATGGTATATAAACAACATCATAGATTACAATGGTAGTAAGTGAGTAAATATCAGTCCGTATGGGGTGTAGCTGCGGCATCAAGTAAAGCTCTACGCGTTTCGTGGGTATTCCCACTCGCCAGGAGCGGATGCGACAGACATTCCTATGGAATATATATAAAAAGATATAAAGAACCATACTCTAGAGAAAAATTCTCAAAAATATTTTTTGTGTGTATAGATGGTTAACCAACAACACTCACCAACCCAGACAGCAATTGCAGCGCCGGGTGAGGCGGCATAATACAAAACTTCAACAGAAATCAAAGGAATACATGTCCATGTTCAGAATATATACAAAATATACATAATCCACTGCCAACACATTTTTAGAAAACTATTTACATAAAGCAGCAGAGAGGGCTTAAGAGGCACAACCTATCACCTATGTACGCAGCCATTTATCAAAAATTAATCAAAAAATAATAATCTAGGGTGATAAGAGACAGACAACCACACCCGGGAAAGAGACTCCTGGCAGTCAGGGAGGCTGGAAAACCCTCCACACCTTCAACCAAGCCCCTGACTCCGCTTTTCTCTCTCAAGCTTTCAAATCTTCCCCACCTCATGCAAAATGTCATACACCGCCACCTCAACAGGAAGGATTTTATGCCGAGTGCAGACTTGACACTGTGCGTTCCAGGTGAAATAATGGACTACTAGGCTAACAAAAAAAAAGTGTATCCAAACAAAAAACCCCACCAGTATTGAATGCTCCATACACCCACTCAGCATAACCCAGCCTGGAGAGGAAAGGAACATCGAGGGCCCGCCCCACCTGTTTGTACACCTCTATGTTAAAAGTGCAATGAAGCAGAAAATGGTCCATAGTCTCCTCCTCACCTGCACACTCCTCCCGAGGACAGTTACGATCCATCTCACTGCGGAATTTCAAATTGCCCTGAACATAGAGCCTCCCATGGAAGCACAACCAGGCCAGATCCCTAAATTTAAGGGGGACTCTATCCAAATTAATCAGTCTTAACCCTGCCCTCAAAACTGTGCCTGGGCAATCCCTTAAGGCCAGTGGGTCATGAAAGACTTTGCTCAAGACTCGACTCATAAGGACTTTACTTGGAACCAATCTGAGATCTTCAGCCGACAATCGCCACTGCCGTAGTAACTTCAGGCATGGAGCGACATAGGCTGGTAACTGACCACGATAACCCCTGAGATTCTTAACTTGGCCACCTTCTTCCTAAAGTCACAGAAAAGGCCTAAACCAAGATCTAAATATGCCTACCCATCCAGGAGGTTCCACTGCAAGCATATTACCAATGTTAAACTTGAGAAAAAGAAAAGAACTGGGTTGACCATACCTAAGCCACCTTCCCTCCTGGATAGATCGGTGACATTCCTCTTGATGGGGTTCAGTGTGTTCCCCCACAGCATCTGGAAGAACACACTACTGACCCTAGCATAGAGAGACACTGGCAAGATGCAGACAAAGTTGACATACAAGAAGATCAGAATCAGGTAAGTCTTAATCAGATCAACCCTTTCCCTCAGAGATAATTTCCATCTGTTCCATCTGACCACCTTAGTATTGGCAATTTCCAGTCTGCCTTCCCAGTTTTTGAGGCCATAATCGCAGGGTTCCGAATTCAATGCCTAGTATCTTAATTTTTTCCTGGGGCACTGGAAAGGTGTCCGGGAGATCAAACCCCTCACCTTCCTTTCCCATTCAGAAAACTTCACTCTTCCTGATTGATCTTGGAGCCTGATGCTTCACAGTAACGTAATGTCAGCGATACCACCTCTTCCACTTCATCGGTCCCAGTGACAATCACTGACACATCGTCCGCATAGGCAACAACCTTCAATGGTGGCTCACCTGGGAACCCCACTGGTACCCCACACAGCATGCCGTTATCCTGATGAAGGGGTCGATTGCAAACACAGAGCAGGGGACAACCCTGAAGCACTCCAGAGCCAACCTCAAAGGACTGCCCAACCCAAGCGTTAACAAGAGGAAAGCTTTCTGCCCCCTTATACAAGACTTTCAATCAATCGACAAAACCACCTGGCAGGCCGTACTTACTAAGGAGCAACCACAGGTACACATGGTTAACACGATGAAAAGCCTTTGCCTGGTCCAATGTCAGCAAATACTTTCCCCAGCCTGCAGCCCTGCACCGCTCCAAGGCCTCCCAGACAGCTAAAACCGCTTTGAAGGTGCTCCTACCCTGGACAGAACAGTGCTGATGGAGAGAAAGCAAAGACTCTGCTACTGACGATAGGCCCCAGAAAAATATCTTTGCCAGCACCTTTCTATCGACATTGAGAAGGCTGATGGGGCGCCAATTCTCAATTATCGAAGGATCTTTACCTTTTGAATGAAGAATCACATTTGAGTGCCTCATGGAAGGGGAAAGCACCCCCTCAGCAAGGCAACTGTAAAAACTTCTACCAAATGTGGGGCCAGAATAGACTTAAAGGCTTTGTAAAACTCAGCCGTCAAGCCATCCGGTCCAGGTGACTATTTCATGGCAAGCTGTTCAATTGCCCTCATCACCTCTTCAACTGGGATCTCCTTTGTCAAATTCGTCAATGGGACATCTCCATCATTTAGACCTGGAGTAGAGTCCAAAAATCTTTCCATCCTGTCACAGTCAAGCTCTTTCCTCCCAAGAAGGTCAGCATAAAAGGACCTCACGGCCTCCAGGATCCCTGACCTGGACTTTGTCAAGGAACCTGTACTATCCTTAAGGCCAACACCCATTTTAAAAGCTACACTTTGTTTGCAGTTCTGGTAAGGGTCAGGCGAGTGGTACTTCCCATAGTCCCTTTCCAGAACCAAAGAAGCATGCCAGTCATATTGACACTTCCTGAGAAGGAGTTTCACTTTGGAGATTGCCCCAGGATCTCCTCCTCTCGAGACAAGAATATCCAGCTTCCTCCGTAAACGTTGGTAGGTTGTGTATTTATTAAACTGTTTTCTATTGGCTAGGCCCCTGAAGAATCCAGCGATACTCTTTTTGGTCAGCTCCCACCACTCAGTCTTGCTGCTACAAAAGTCCAGAATGGTCACCTGGATTGTCTAACATGTTCTTCCTTAAATTTGACTCTATTGGGACACTATTCTCCCCATTGACACCAGCGACTGGACACTATTCCTCCCACTGACAACAGCGATGGGGCACTATTCCTCCCACTGACACCAGTAATGGGATACTATTCCTCCCACTGACACCAGTGATGGGACACTATTCCTCCCACTGACACCAGTGATGGGGCACTAATTCTCCCACTGACACCAGCTATTGGTACTATTCCTCCCACTGACACCAATGATGGGGCACTATTCCTCTCACTGACACCAATGACCTCTTTTTTTACTCCTACTGACCACCAAGTCTATGTTATTGTTTACTCCCACTGATGCCGGGGCATTTTCTACTCCCGCTGGCCACAGTCTGCCCCCCATAAAAGTTTGAAGGGCAGTAAACTGGCCCTTTGTTTCAAAAGTTTGGAGACCCCTGCTCTAGAACACCCTTTTCATGACATTTCCTTCTCTATATTCTGTAGTGTAAATGATGTAATGACAGGTTTATTTTATATCTCTGCAGGTCTGCGATGGGTGCAATGACTACAGTCTATAATTAGTTATGGAATGCTTAGTCATTGTAGATGTTGAGAAATTCTGTGTGATTTCTGGAGAATGCTGTCATGCGTTTACAGTATTTGTTTTTTAACCATGTGTAGAACATCATGTTTAGGTCAGCTTTTTATGTGCGTAATTTTCCATGCATCCTGAAACTTTAAAGTGAATCTGTGGCCAAATTACAGACATTGAGAGTCCATTTACACAAAGTTCATTGGACTGCATTGCTCAACAGAGGCTTGATGCAATTACAAATCCATTATTCCCAAAAGTCTCAGTTCACACCAATGCGTGACACCATTGGTGTCTGTGTGCTTTGTGAAAATGGAGTGTGCTGTGTTTAAACACAGTGCAACATGCTGTAATAAACTACGAGGCACACCTCGCCCTGCAATTTGCCTTAAAGTGGCTGTTAGGCCCGGTTCACACTGATGCAAGTTTATAACGAATGCGATGCGCCAAAAACATTCTAAATTCGCATGTCATCCATAAAGTCATTGTTTTCAATGACGGTCATACACATACATGCATTTCGATTCCTCTACGAATGCGATGCGATTAAAAAAAGGGTCTTGTGCGAGTTTACAGCGTTGCTAATTTAGTCTCCATAGACATCAATGTAAATCGTTATGGAATCGCATTGTTGGTTCAGATATGTGCGAATTCCACCACACTACTCTCCACAAAAACCAGGAAGTTAACACTTTTTTTTTTTGGCTAGAACATCAATCGCAGCTATGTCCAACTCCTGAAATTCGCTGTAAAATCGCGGTAAAATCACGGTAACACAAAAAAACGGAAAAAATTCACAGCGCAGCAGTGTGAACCGAGCCTAAACCTCAGAAGTGAAATATGAACAAAGCACATCTCTCTTTAGTGTGTGCTTGCTTCAATTAAGAGCACTAAGTGTAATTTCTGCTGTTTCCTCCCTGTGTATCACCTGAGGCCAATTACTGCACTGGGAATTAGACATGTGCATTCGTTTTTGTCCAAATGCATTTTTATCAAATTCCGAGGATTTTCGTGTTCCTTTTAACAAAATGATAACAAACGCGCAGAATACGAAGTCCGAAAAATCCGACATAAAAAATTCTTTATTTTCGTGTCCATTATATTTTCATATCATTGCGACAACAGTTCAATATAGATAGAAGATTCGACATGACGGTGACAAACCATAGCGATCTGTGTCTATCGAACCTGCAGTCGAATGTGCCTAACCTAACTCTATTAGTCCAAGATTATTCTACATAGAGAGAAAAGATTTGACATTATAGAGACAATAGTAAAAAAAAGAGCTGTTAGTGGTCGCTGCTGGAATGGGTGGGGGAAGTAAAATTATGATGATGTTGAATTTTATTGGCTGATTGTAACCAAAGAGGAGGAGCAGTAAAATATCTAGAACTAAGTACACACATACAGACAACTTACTTTCATATACGATTGCTAGCAGAGAGAGACACACTGAATCATTTCAGACAGTCAATCTTAGCTGGTCCGTTTGTTTGTTTGTTAACCACTTTCCGACCGGCGCACGACGATGTACGTCCTGATTTTGAAGAGGGATATCTCGGTAACGGCAGCAGCTGCTGCCACAACCGAGATATCCATCTCTTCAGGCGCCGGTCGGCATTCCGATAATGGTGGTCATCGCGGCGGATTCACCGCGAGATCACCGTTATCGGCGGCGGGAGAGGTGCCCCCCCTCCCGCCGCTCTCCCGCGCCTTCCGCCGCTTACCGGAACCATCGGCAGCGGCGGAGGCGATCGGGTCCTTTCTCCTGCTGGACATAGAGATGAGTGATGGTAAGATGGCCGCCACTCATCTCTATACCATAGGAGGGCGGAAGCGACGTCAAAAACTTCACTTCCGCCCATACCTCTTAAAGAGGAATTTTCAAATGTCATTTTAAAAAAAAAATTTTTTTCCATTGAAGTCCAAATATGAGATCTGAGGACTTTTTGACCTCAGATCTCATATTTAAGTGGACCTGTCATGCTTTTTTTCTATTACAAGGAATGTTTACATTCCTTGTAATAGGAATAAAAGTGAGCCAATTAAATTTTTTTTTAAAAAGCTGTGTAAAAATAAATAAAATCAAGAAAAATAAATAAGAAAAACAAAAAAATTTTTTTTTAAAGCGCCCCGTCCCGACGAGCTCGTGCGCAGAAGCGAACGCATACGTGAGTAGCGCCCGCATATGAAAACGGTTGTCAAACCACACATGTGAGGTATCGCCGCGATCGGTAGAGCGAGAGCAATAATTATAGCCATAGACCTCCTCTGTAACGCAAAATATGCAAGCTGTAGAATTTTTTAAACGTCGCCTATGGAGATTTTTGAGGGTAAAAGTTTGATGCCATTCCACGAGCGGGCGCAATTTTGAAGCGTGACATGTTAGGTATCAATTTACTCAGCGTAACATTATCTTTCACAATATATAAAACAATTGGACTAACTTTACTGTTGTCTTATTTTTTTATTCAAAAAAGTGAATTTTTTCCAAAAAAAGTGCGCTTGCAAGACCGCTGCGCAAATACGGTGTGAAAAAAAGTATTGCAACGACCGCCATTTTATTCTCTAGGGTGTTAGAAAAAAAACAATATATAATGTTTGGGGGTTCTAAGTTTTTTTTCTAGCAAAAAAAAATGTTTTAAACATGTAAACACCTAAAATCCAAAACGAGGCTGGTCTTAAAGTGGTTAAAGCGGTTGTATACCCGCACCTTTTTTTTTTTTAAACAAATAAACCTGCAAGGCAAAGGCATAATGAGCTAGTATACAACTCACCTTAGAATGAGGCCTCGACATCTGATCCCGGTCCACTCCGAGGGAGCTGACATGTTCCCTCTACGTTTCTTCTGGGTATCGCAGCTCCGGCGCTGTGAGTGTCCGAAACCACAATAACATCACTCCCACGCTTGCGTGCGGGAGTCTTTTTCCCGGGAAGGTCCGGCAGCGTCTGCCAGACCTTCAGCCGGGCCTTCACAACACATGCACCGCTCAGGTCAGCGGCTGCATGCAAAGTAAATATCTCCTAAACCGTACAGGTTTAGAAAATATAAATTTTACCTACAGGTAAGCCTTATTATAGGCTTACCTGTAGGTAAAAGTAAAAAAAAACATTTATGCAACCACTTGAACAGAGAACCTGAATTATTAAAGTGGAGGGCCACCCTAAAAAAAAAAAAAAAAAAGAGCATTAATATTCTTTAAAAAATAAAAAATAAAATATGTACGGAAATCCCTGTTGCTAGGCAGTCTTCCTAATCTGTCTCCTTCCTACTCCACAGTGATCTTCGTTGATCTTCGGTCTTCTGTCCTCCTCACCGATGTCTTCTGGGTAATGGGGCACGCTGTGTTCTGGGAACTGTGTGTTCCCTAACACAGCGTGTCCCATTCACAAAGCGCCGCACAACTCGCGCATGCGCAGTAGGAAGCGGGCAGTGAAGCCGTAAAGGCTGCACTGCCTGTTTTCCTTAGACCCCTTTCACACTGGGGCATTTTTCAGGCGTTTTCCAGGCGCTTTAGCGTTAAAAAATGCGCCTGTAAAGCGCCTGAAAGAAGCCGCAACTGCAATCCCAATGTGAAAGCCCGAGTGCTTTCACACTGAGGCGCTGCGCTGGCAGGGCGTCAAAAAAAGTCCTGCAAGCAGCTTCTTTGCAGCGCTTTTGGAGCGGTGAATACACCGCTCCTAAAGCGCCCCTTCCCATTGAAATCAATGGGAAGCGCCTGCAAAACGCCTGAAAAGCGCCTGAAAAATGCCGAAAAGCGCCTTTGACAGCAGCGCTTTGTGAGCGCTTTTAACCCTTTATTTGGCCACTAGCAGGGGTTAAAAATACCCCACTAGCGTTCAAAAAACGCTGGTAAAGCGCTGCTAGTTTAAGCAGCGCTTTACGAGCGTTTTTTGGGCGCTGGCAGTGTGAAAGGGCTCTTAAAGCACTTGGGCTTTCACATTGGGATTGCAGATGAGGCTTCTTTCAAGCACTTTACAGGCGCTTTTTTTAACGCTAAAGCGCCTGAAAAATGCCCCAGTGTGAAAGGTGTCTTAGTGAGGATGGCGGCGCTGGCCTCTGCGGCCGACATCGCCGGCGCCCTGGGAGGGTAAGTGTACTTATTAAAAGTCAGCAGCTACTTTTTTTTTTAGCTGCTGACTTTTAAAAAAATATATTTTAAGCTGAAACACCCTTTTAAGCAATTAAGCATAAGCACAGCAGTAGAACAGATAGTGAAGCAAGCTTTAGTTAAACTTAGCTTTTTCATTTAATTTGCCAATAATGTGCTATTGTGTTAGTGTTGTGTTAAACTTGATACTGATACTAGTGTTCAGAGGATGTCCGTGTTGTGGAGGGGGGGGGGGGTTATTATTTATTATAGATTCTATATACCCTAATTTGTTACCTGTTTTGCCAACTCTGGCATGGTCATGGTCTCATTAATATCACCAGTCCATTTTATGTTTGAACTAAATATACAGCAATGTATCGTTCTAACGGAAAAGTGAAGGCAGGTAGAGGCCGTGGTCGCGGTCGTGGTGGACGCCTTGCTAAAAAAAGTGGAAAGGTCTCTGCTACTAGCTCTTCCTTAGGTACTGCTGACACTTCTGCTGCCACAAACATGTCATTCACAACAGTGGGTGTCACAACCACTGCCACCAGCAAAGCTAGTTCCACCACCACCAGTTCTACTAGTTCTCCTGCCAGACCACCAACATCTGCTGCCACTTCCTTCTACAGGTGTCATGGCTTCTTATTTTTATGGGATAGGCAAGAAAACTAGTATTAAACAAGTGGAGTTGCCTTTACACCCCCCCCCCCCCCACTATCAATAACACTGCCAGTGCCACTGCCCAGCCCCCCAAAGAAGCAATTGAGGGAGACAGCAGCAGAGACAGAGAGTGAGACTTTTGTTTTCGTTGCCCCAAGAGAAAAGTTCTACTGAGGTAGACGAGTCTATGCAACAAGTTTCAGCAATAACTGGTTTTGGTGGTGATGATGATTTTGAATGTGATGCTCCTCTTTCCCCAACCACTATAGACGTATGATACACTCTTACCCTCTTACCTCACAAGACTTACAGTATGACCTAGAAGAAGTGCAAGAGGGTTATTCCGTGAGGAGAAGGACAGGTAGCAGTTCACTTTCTTCATCTGCTGCTAACTCCCCTTCTCCCTCTGTTATTAAGGAGGAAGAATCATGATAACATCAACCCCCCAGCGCCCCTGCCATTAGCACTAGTTCACCAAGTGGAACTGTAGTGGCAACAGCTTCCACCACTGGTGTGCTACCTGCTGCAGCTACATCAGCCCTTAATAATACTAGAGATAAACAGGGTCAAGGGGCTGCATCGCGCCGCAGCAAAGTTTGGAAATACTTTCATAGATTGGAAGGCGGGTTCTTTGGAAAGTGTAAATTGTGTGGGTAGCAAGTAAGCAGGGGGAAAAAGTTGGGACATTTAACCAATACTGGTATGAACCTACACCTTACAAAAATTACTACCACTCTACTTTACTGCGGGCAGAGGCAGAAAAAGAAGGTGGTAGCGCAGGAAGCAGCATTACGGACTGATGGTACCTCCTTAACCACACCACTTACTCAGAGCACAGCCAATAGAGAGGGTTCAACTAAGACAAACCGTCCACGTGCAGTAGTTCCACTGCAGACCCAATCAGGCTCCTCATCCTCCTAAGGACATCATCAGCCTACCCTAGATAGCTTTGTTGGCTTAACTCCAAGGGCATGTCAAAATAGTAGGCCAACAAGATCACCCGCCTAATTGTCAATTCATTGCTGTTGGAGGAGCCTCTTTTTGCATGATTGAAGGGGAGACATTTAAACAGCTCATGCATGCCCTTGCTCCACAATATGTTGTTCCTGCACAAACAAGTTTCAGTAGATTGTTCCAGCACTATACCATTTATGCTTTGCAGTATTGAAGGAAAAAACGGGCAAAGCCGATGGTCAGATAATTCATTTGACCACTGATTTGTGGACAGCTCCCATCAGTCAACACACTTTACTATATTTGACTGCACACTGGTGGCAGGCCACTGTGCCTGTTGGTGGTGGCACTAGTGTAAGAGGCCAAACTTCATCAGGAAGCAGGTCTGCAGCACAAGTCCAGCAGAGTTATCAAGCTTTCCTGCTCCACACAGAAGTCTGTGATGATAAACACAGCTCTGCCAACATATTGCGGGCAATTAGATCGATGTTGGCCAATTGGTTTGGAGAGCGGGCAGTCACCAATGTTTCTGTTGGGTTCATAGTGACAGACGGAGGTTCAAACATGGTGAAAGCGCTCCAAGATGGATCTTTTGTCGGTGTGCGCTGTTCTGCACACATACTGCATTTAGTGGTCAAGGGAGAAATCCCAGTGGAGAAAAACAACAAGACTCCTCAAATCTTAGACCTTTGCAGGAAGATTACAGGGCATTTCCACCGCAGTGTAGGGGCTAGTCAACTGTTGAGGGAGGAGCAAGAACAATCATGGCTCCCCACACATCGTCTGAAAGCACCCGGTGGAACTATACCCTGGAAATGCTTGAACGCATTTTGAAGCAAAAGACGGTCATCCACAATCTATCGTCTCCCCACAGCATTGGGATTGATTCCACATTGGGACGTGATGACTAGTGTATAATTGGGCAGCTAGTTTCTGTCTTAAAACCCTTTCGAGATGTGATGGAAAACTTGAGTCAGAGCAATGCCAGCCTAGGACAGGTCATACCCTTGTTCACCTATCTCATGGAGAAGATGGGATCGTTCCTAGAAAACAAGGAGCCTCTTTATGGCAGCCCACTTCATGCCGATGTAGCCTCTTTCATCAGAAAGCTACAAGACAACTTAAAAGATTGGCTAAATGACCATGTCTGCAAAAGCCCTGAACTCATTCCCTGTGTGATCCCAGGATCAAAGATGAACTGGCACTGGAGAAAACAACCTATCCTACTGGAAAAACTGATTGAAAGGGTCTGTAATTTGCAGCAACAGAGACGTATGCCGGATGATGCCTGTTTGGAAAATTCACCTGCCTGCTATTCCAAGGCCTGGCACCATCAGTCAAAAACAACCGAGTGCAGCATGTGCATGTTGGGTAGAGGCACTTGACCAGGGCTGATCCTAGGGTAACAGATGCCCGGGTGCGGAAATATTTCTGGCGCCCCCACGTGGGCGTGGTCATCTTACTAAATCCCCCCACTTTACAAATGTTTCTATGGCTACGACTCAAACACAGAGATGCTCCCCTAAGAAGTCTTCATTACCCTGGGATCCTCCCATGATCTTTTAACAATAAAGAAAATGAGTACACTAATGGGACCTGGAGGGGGGGTCTCTCTAATGCACACAGAGAGGGCTTCTGTTAGGCCCCTTTCACACTGGGGCGGTTTTCAGGCGGTACAGCGCTAAAAATAGCGCCTGTATACCGCCTGAAAAAAACGGCCCCATTCACTCCAGTGTGAAAGCCGGCGGGCTTTCACACTGGAGCGGTGCGCTAGCAGGACGGCAAAAAAAAGTCCTGCTAGCAGCATCTTTGGAGCGGTATAGGAGCGGTGTGTTCACCGCTCCTATACCGCTCCTTCCCATTGATTTGAATGGGACACCGCGGTAAAACCGCGGCAATACCGCCGCAAAGCGCCGCTACGGCGGCGCTCTGCGGGGGATATTAACCCTTTTTCGGCCGCTCGCGGGGGTAAAACCGCACCGCGATCGGCCGAAACCCGCGGGCAAAACAATGGTAAAGCAGCGCTAAATATAGCGCTGGTTTACCGTCACCGCGGCTCCCGCCCCAGTGTGAAAGGGGCCTTAGAGACTCTGTTAGAAAGAGCCCCCAGACATACTACAAGAGATGGTCAGAGACTGCACACATAGTACAAGGGAAGGTCAGAGACTGCAGACATAGTACAGGAGAAGGTCAGAGACTGCAGACATAGTACAGGAGAAGGTCAGAGACTGCAGACATAGTACAAGAGAAGGTCAGACTGCAGACATAGTACAGGAGATGGTCAGAGACTGCAGACATAGTACAGGAGAAGGTCAGAGACTGCAGACATAGTACAGGAGATGGTCAGAGACTGCAGACATAGTACAGGAGATGGTCAGAGACTGCAGTTCCTAAGGATGGAAGTAGATAATGGCCGACCAGACCCGACAATACAGCAACATCAGTTTTTCTGATCAGGAGTCAGCTCACTCTGGGTTGCCCGTGGCCACTCCGCTGGGTAGTGCTCAGATCTCTATTCTGGCAATGACTCCCTTCCTTTCTTCACCAGGGATGACGCCAGTCTGTGCGGCTTTCCCTCTGGTGGCACAGGGCAGTGGGGTTCTCTTTCTGATGATGTCCCCTCAGCACCTCCTCTCCCTGGAGTCCTGGGTGTACTTTCCCGGCATCCTGGAGCTCTCTCTCCCCCCCTCTTATTCAGCTTAGCATGCTGTGTGGGTTGCAGTTTCCGGGTCACAATAGGGCCGCCAGTCCACGGGACTACATGTCCCACAATCCTCTTCTCTGCTCCTTTTTATTGTATTTCTTCCCTGACCAATATGAAGAATAAGGATGAGCCCGGTGTTCGATTCGAACCCATGTTCGAATCGAGCACCGGGTGTTCGCTCGCTCGGCGAGCCCAGAACTATTGGGGCCGCTCGCATCAAATTCGTGTGATGCGAGCGGCCCCGCGCTGCATTGCGGCCCGCGCAGTGCAATGCTGGCTGATGATTGGCCAAGCATGCACTGTGACCCCGCATGCTTGGCCAATCACAGCGCCGGCAGCGAGGAGAGCCATAATTGGCTACAGGCAGGATGCCTGTAGCCAATTATAGCTCAGGGGCTTTAGTACACGCCCCACGGTATAAGAGGCCGCCGCGCCGGCGGCCTCGCATATTATGTTTCAGTCAGTGTCAGCGTGTCAGTGTGCTGCTGACTGCTGACAACAATATGTGCTCTATTTCTGGGGATATGTGTGTGCATGCTGTTAGAACAGCATTGCAGTATCACATCTGGGGGGTGTCTATAGGTGGCCTGTGAAGGGGGCAGGTTTCCTGTGCTTAGAACTTTCCCTGCAAAAAAGTGTCATTTTTGCAGGAAAAAAGCTATTTAAAATCACTCGCGGCTAATGAATTGATGGCTCCTGTAACACAGAGAACTGTCATTCATTAATAAAAAACAAAAAAAAAAGCGTAGGGGTCCCCCCAAATTCAATAACCAGGCCCTTCAGGTCTGGGATGGATATTAAGGGGAACCCCAGCCAACAAAAAAAATGGCGTAGGGTCCCCCTCAAAATCCATACCAGACCCTTGAGGTCTGGTATGGATTTTAAGGGGAACCCTAGCCAAAAAAAATGGCGTGGGGTCCCCCTCAAAATCCATACCAGACCCTTATCTGAGCACGCAACCTGGCAGGCCGCAGGAAAAGAGGGGGGGACGAGAGCGGCCCCCCCTCTCGCCTGAACCGTACCAGGCCACATGCCCTCAACATTGGGAGGATGCTTTGGGGGTCTAAGACCCTAAAGCACCTTGTCCCCATGTTGATGAGGACAAGGGCCTCTTCCCCACAACCGTGCCCGGTGGTTGTGGGGGTCTGCGGGCGGGGGGCTTATCGGAATCTGGAAGCCCCCTTTAAAGGGGACCCCCAGATCCCGCCCCCCCCTGTGTGAAATGGTAAGGGGGTACAAAAGTACCCCTACCATTTCACCAAAAAAGTGGCAAAAATGGTAAAAATGACAGGAGACAGTCTTTGACAATTCCTTTATTAAAATCTTCTTTCTTCTTTCTTCATCCTTCGGTTTCTTCATCTTCTCCTTCCTTCATCTTCTTCCATCTTCTTCTTCCATTTTCTTCTTCCTCCGATCCGCTTCTTCTTGCGCTGGTCTTCTCGTCCTTCTCGTCCGGCATCTTCTTCCGTCGGCGTCGGTGTCGGTGTCTTCTTGGGCCGCTCCGCGCAATGGGAGGCTCCCGCTGTGTGAGGCTCCGCTCCATCTGACAGGTCTTTTATAATGGAGGGCACCTGGTGACTCCGCCCCCTCTGACGCACAGAGACGTCATGGGGAATTCCATGATGGCTTTCCCCATGATGTCAGAGGGGGGCGGGGTCACCAGGTGCCCTCCGTTTTAAAAGACCTGTCAGATGGAGCGGAGCCTCACACAGCGGGAGCCTCCCATTGCGCGGAGCGGCCCAAGAAGACACCGACACCGACGCCGACGCCGATGAAGAAGATGCCGGACGAGAAGGACGAGAAGACCAGCGCAAGAAGAAGCGGATCGGAGGAAGAAGAAAATGGAAGAAGAAGATGGAAGAAGATGAAGGAAGGAGAAGATGAAGAAACCGAAGGATGAAGAAAGAAGAAAGAAGATTTTAATAAAGGAATTGTCAAAGACTGTCTCCTGTCATTTTTACCATTTTTGCCACTTTTTTGGTGAAATGGTAGGGGTACTTTTGTACCCCCTTACCATTTCACACAGGGGGGGGGCGGGATCTGGGGGTCCCCTTGTTAAAGGGGGCTTCCAGATTCCGATAAGCCCCCCGCCCGCAGACCCCCACAACCACCGGGCACGGTTGTGGGGAAGAGGCCCTTGTCCTCATCAACATGGGGACAAGGTGCTTTAGGGGTCTTAGACCCCCAAAGCATCCTCCCAATGTTGAGGGCATGTGGCCTGGTACGGTTCAGGCGAGAGGGGGGGCCGCTCTCGTCCCCCCCTCTTTTCCTGCGGCCTGCCAGGTTGCGTGCTCGGATAAGGGTCTGGTATGGATTTTGAGGGGGACCCCACGCCATTTTTTTTGGCTAGGGTTCCCCTTAAAATCCATACCAGACCTCAAGGGTCTGGTATGGATTTTGAGGGGGACCCTACGCCATTTTTTTTTTTTTTTTTTTGGCTGGGATCCCCCTTAATATCCATCCCAGACCTGAAGGGCCTGGTTATTGAATTTGGGGGGACCCCTACGCTTTTTTTTTTTTTTCATTTTTTTTATTTTTTATCAATGACTTTTTTTTTATGAATGAGTTTCAATGAATCACTGTTCTCTGTGTTACGGGAGCCGTGAATTAACATTAGCCGCGAGTGATTTTAAATAGCTTTTTTACTTTCAAAAATGACACTTTGCGCAGAGACAGTTCTAAACACGGGAAACATGCGCCCCTTCACAGGCATACTATAGACACCCCCCAGGTACGAAATTTAAAGGAATATTACACTTTTATTGTTTCAATTTAAGCATTATTAAAATCACTGCTCCTGAAAAAACGGCCGTTTTTTAAAAAAAAAAATTTTGCATTGATACATGTCCCCTGGGGCAGGACCCAGGTCCCCAAACACTTTTTTATGACATTAACATGCATATTAGCCTTTAAAATGAGCACTTTTAATTTCGAACGTTCGCATCCATTATAACTAATAGGGTTCTAAAGCTCGCACGGACTTTAGGTCCGTTCGCGGGTTCTGGTGCGAGCCGAACGGGGGGGTGTTCGGCTCATCCCTAATGAAGAAGGGAGAAGAAACATAGCAGGCAGCTGACCTGGCAAGTACAGCAGTGCGAGGAGCAGAGGGAGGGTGGGGTCTAAGAGCCCGCAGCTGCTCTCTCTCCACTCAGACACGGGCGATCCGTTCTCCGGCTGCTTCGCTCTCCTCCTCTGACAGGAGGAGGGAGGGGGATGGGCAGTAAACACAGAGAGCCCTCTTCCCGGTGGCACAGGTCTCTTCTGCCCTGATCCACTCCTGCATACCTACCAACTTTTAAAGTTGAGAATGAGGGATATTCTGGGGAGAGCGTGACCTGCGGCATGCGCAGCTTATATCAAAGTGCCCATCAGAGCCCCCCACAGCAGGTGTCCCCCATCAGAGCCCCCATTCACAGCAGGTGTCCCCCATCAGAGCCCCCCACAGCAGGTGTCCCCCCATTAGAGTCTGTCCCCATCAGAGCCCCCCCCCCACAGAAGGTGTTCCCCATCAGAGCCCCCCCACAGCAGGTGTTCCCCATCAGAGCCCCCCCAGCAGGTGTCCCCATCAGAGCCCCCCCCACAGCAGGTGTCCCCCATCAGAGCCCCCCACAGCAGGTGTCCCCATCAGAGCCCCCCCACAGAAGGTGTTCCCCATCAGAGCCCCCCGCCACAGCAGGTGTCCCCCATCAGAGCCCCCCCCCCCACAGCAAGTGTCCCCCATCAGAGCCCCCCACATCAAGTGTCCCCCATCAGAGCCCCCCCCACAGCAAGTGTCCCCCATCAGAGCCCCCCCCCCCCCCACAGCAAGTGTCCCCCATCAGAGCCCCCCCACAGCAAGTGTCCCTTATCAGAGCCCCCCCCCACAGCAGGTGTCCCCATCAGAGCCCCCCACAGCAGGTGTCCCCATCAGAGCCCCCCCACAGCAGGTGTTCCCCATCAGAGCCCCCCCACAGCAGGTGTACCCCATCAGAGCCCCCCCCCCACAGCAGGTGTCCCCCATCAGAGCCCCCCCACAGCAGGTGTCCCCCATCAGAGCCCCCCCACAGCAGGTGTCCCCCATCAGAGCCCCCCCACAGCAGGTGTCCCCATCAGAGCCCCCCCCCCACAGCAGGTGTCCCCCATCAGAGCCCCCCCACAGCAGGTGTCCCCCATCAGAGCCCCCCCACAGCAGGTGTCCCCCATCAGGTGTCCCCATAGATCGGTACCTGTCCAATAGATCCCTGTAGCTCGGGCGCGCTGGGAGTAGAAGCACCGTGCACATTGCAGAGGGGCGTGGTATCTCTGGTTACTAGGAGGGCGGCACTGGAACAGCATTTCTGGGAGTGCACTGGGGATGATTGGCAGCAGCTACGGCCAACCCAGAAGAGAAGAGCCGACACACACAGAGGCAGCGGGGCAGACAGGAGACTGCTCCACGCGCACCGGATTAGTGGAGTCTAGTACCAAAATGTGTTCCGGTACTAGGCTCCACAGAGGTACACAGCAAGGATTCCAGGGACAGCGGGATCGGTATGCGCTCTTGTCAGTTGCTGGCGGGATGGGGAACCGCAGCACCCACTACATGCGCTCCACCTCCGCCTCTGGACACAGATGAGGAGGAGGGAGTGGAGCAGCACTCTGGAGCTTCGGCGCCCCCACCTCTGCGGCCCTGGGTGCGGAGCACCCCACGCACCCTGCCTAGGATCGGCCCTGCACTTGACAATCTGGTGGGTGCAAGTCAAGCAGCAGGTAATCAAGAGGAGAGCAGTGCCTCTGAAATGGTCAGGGCCTTACCTATATGAAGCACCTTTGCCTGCTCTTGAAAAGTGTGTGGCCTGCTCTTTGCCTGGTTGCCCAGTAGCTACTATCCTGTCCTCTAACCACTGTGCAAAGTGAGAGAGTTTTCTCTATTACTGGGAACATCCTGAATCCACACCGTGCACAACTGACACCCCATTTGATGAAACAAATAACTTTTCTCAAATTTAACCTCCCCAAACGGGGTTACCCTACCGTTAAAGCGGTGTTCCGCACCAAAAAAAATGAAAAGCCAGCAGCTACACATACTGCAGCGGCTGGCTTTTAACAATAGGACACTAACCTGTCCTGGAGTCAAGCGATGTCGGCACTGCAGCTGATGTTTCCATCAGCTGGCGGGTGCATTTCCTGCCACCATTGCGGGTAAGATTACACGGCAGTGTAGCCTTACGGCTTCACGTCGGGAACCCTACTGCGCATGCGTAAGGCCCTGCTCCTCTCTCCTACTGGGCCAGCGACAGGGAGAGGAGGAGGGAGGAGGAGGGAGCCCCACGGTGGTGTCACGGGCCGCGGCCCGGACTCCCGGAAGGGGGATCAGGATACCTGTCAAAGACAGGTATCCTGTCCCCCCTCCCCCCGAATGGTGCCAATTGTGGCACCTGTGGGGTTAAGGAGACAAATGAGCGGAAGTTCCACTTTTGAGTGTTACTTTTAGGGGCAGTTTGCTTATGAGATCCATGTGTGCCAAAGTAGTGAAACTTCTGCCGCCTGTATTAGCGCGGCTCCACCAGTTTTGGCTCCTCATGGTATCATGTGGAGGAGAGGAATGGCGCCAGCTGCAGTCCGTGGCGTCTCCATATACTGCGCAGGTGCACCGCGATGAAGTCAGACGTAGGAAGGAACTAGGAAGAAGAAGAGCCACCTCCAAACATTATCTACAGAAATCCCATCCATGGGGAAGAAACGGAATTGGATTAAAATTGAAAAGAGGAACCACCTATTTAGCTGCAGGCAATACATTATTGCATGCAGATAGTTTTAATCCTGAACCTTTGAAAAAAATCGGTATCATTCAGTCAATTTCTACGTATAAAACAAAATTGCACTACAGCTAAAGATTTTCAAAGGGGATATGATGAGCTCACCACAAGATTATTGGCAAGGGGATACACCAAGTCCACTTTAAAAAAAGCATTTAATCGTGTCAAGGACACCAAAAGACAGGATCTTATTTTTAAGTCCAAAGGCAAGAAAAGGGAGGATAACACCACCAGAATTATTCTGAGATATCCCAATGAACATAATCAAGTGAGGAAAATCCTTACAAAATATTGGTCTATTTGGACTGAAGATCCAATTCTTGGGAATCTAGTGACTAGAAATCCACAAATAGCATACAAAAAAGCTGTATCTATTGGTGGAATGCTGACACAGAATGAATATAAAGGTGACTCAAGGATGGACCACTGTTGGCTACTAGCATCTACGTAGTCCCGTCGTACAGAATGATCGGATTGTCCGACCGTGTGTAAGACTTGGGGTACCTATCCTTGCGGATCCTGTTCACCTGTTTGACAAGAAGACCTCGTTTACACTGCCTAATGGGGAACGTTTCTGCAGGGTGTGATTTACCTACTGCAGTGTCAATGTGGTACCTTCTATGTGGGCAAGACACGGCAGGAATTGGGTGAACAGATTGAGAAACACATGCACAGTATGCGAATAGGCAATCTGTACTTAACTCTGGGCAGACATGTTGCCAGGAGACATACTGTAAAAATAGAATGCCCAATGTTAATTTTACAGTTTTGGACAGAATACATATTCCTACCAGGGGAGGTGACTGGAACAAGATCCTGCTCAAGCTCAAAATGCGCTGGATCAGATATCTTAAGGCCAGCCCTTACTGGATGGTTTTAGTTCAGGAAAAACAGATTAACCGACGGGATCCCTTGGTAGTATGACTCAATGAACATATAAGGATCATGTTTCCCCCTTTATATATATTTTAGTTCCTAAGTGAGAGGTTATCTATAAATAGGTGGTTCCTCTTTTCAATTTTAATCCAAATCCATTTCTTCCCCATGGTTGGGATTTCTGTAGATAATGTTTGGAAGTGGCTCTTCTTTTATCCTAGGCATTTAGTGGAATTTCGTTGTTCCCATACTTTGGGAGCTTAAATATTGTTGCTACACCTTTTGAGTTTCTATTCTTTTTTTGGAATTTGTTATGTTCCTTCCCTCTCTAATTTCTGTCTGCATTTTTTCACTCCACTGGGATTGGAATATATGTGACAGTCTATTGAGGGAATGGTATATATTATAATCAATTCTTTGGTTTGTAATGGCAAAAGCATTTCCTATTTGGTGGGAATTATGTCATCCCTTTGCAAGCTCTCACTCCTGTACCCGGCACACAAAGGCCCTTATATTTCATATTTGGGCCATTTGTCCTTCTCTGGTTGTATTGGCAATCCAATCACCAGAGGATGTTTTGTGTCAGCGGCGTTTGTCTCCAATATGGGCACTAATCCGGTCTCTGGATGTTGTCATCCGATAGACCGGATATAACGTGGCAACGCAGGAAGCGCCGGCGATACGTCTGACGTCATTGCGGCACACCTGCACAGTATACGGAGATGCTGGGGACTGCAAATGGCACCATTCCTCTCCTCCACGTGATACCAGGAGGAGCCAAAACCGGTGGAGCCACGCTAATACAGGCAGCGGAAGTTTCACTACTTTGGAACACTTGGATCTCATAAGCAAACTGACCCTAACAGTAAGTAGCCCCTTCTTTTAAGTTTATTGTTTGAAATTTTGCTCCCTAGAGGGATGTCCTATTTACCCCAATAGGTGGAGCTTTAATATGGGTGATGTGTGTGTATACATATCACCCATTGGATTCATTATTTCTTTTCTTTTATCTGTCTTTATATAGCTTCCGGTGTTCCCCTCTACTTTCAGTGCCATATGTTTAGATTATATCCAGCAGTACTGTACAGGTTGAAGGGCAATCTCTGCAAATCTTGGACTCTTTCCACCAGGATATAGGGAATGCTTTTGCCTAATGTTATTTAAACATGTATCTAAAATGTAAGTGTTCATGTAACATGATTGTAGTTATTGAAAATATGTACTACACATGGTACTTATATGAATTCTAAAATGTAATATTTTGGATTTTCAGAAGTGGTATAAATCCCTGATGAAGATTTTGCTTATGCATTTTTTATTCGAAACGTGTTGGGTAGCCCTCTACTCTTCACCATCCAGTTTTCACTGGTGGTATTTCAGCAAGTAGTTGGGAAATACCACTTCCAACTCAATCTAATACATCATGCAATGTTTTTAATTTTTGTATAATTATGCAACATGTTGAATTTTTCTACTTATTTCTTTATCTATCTATATGTCAAAATACATTTTCTTATATGTAGAATTACTTTCTAAATGTATTATTTCATTGCCTTAAAAATTCCAAACTAGAGGTTTTCAAATTTTTCTTGTCAGGACATACTGCTCGGCATAAACTACTGTGCCTGAGCAACTGGTAGGAGGTGGTAGCAAGCGTTCACTGTGGTTGCCAAGAGAAACAACAAAGTTTGTAACACATGTTGCACTGTAGTTAGCAGGGTTGGGATAGTCCTTAGTATCAGCCTTGGTTGGACAACTGATAGACCCCTTCCTGCAGATACCCGCTGGTGGGCGATCACTATGGGCAACAGCAGACATTTTGGTGCACACTTTACTGTTCTCAGCAGGACATTGTAGCATACAGTCACTTTCCCAAGATTTCAGCAGACCGCTGGACATTTTGTAATCCATGGGCACGATCGCCCGCCTTGGTTGCCACGGGTAACAGCACATTACACAGTTCTCACTGAATAGCAGGATTGTAGTACAAGTGTCCATCCCAGCTGCATTGGCTCTAATCCCACTAATTTGTAGCAGCTCCCGCTGTTTGCTATGGACAACGGCACTTGACTTTAAGCACACAGTCACAAATAGGCAGAGCACACAAGTCCGTCTCCCTGGATTTAACCCTCTAATTGTCCTGGAATGAAGCACAGGTCCCAGTTCGATGAATCTCCAGTTGCTAAAAGCAACGGATGTGCAAGTTACTATACGCAATATCCCAAACGAGCCCCCAAATGTAGCACACCCCTGTAGGGACTGCAGATGAACTGGATTTTCACAAGCACTCAGAGTCAGAGAGCAGTCTGTGGCTTTTTTTTTGTTATTTGTTGAGGGTTAATGATAGTGATGGGATGTTATTGGATGCCCTCTTCTTGACTTCAGCAAAACTTTCAGCAAAACTTTAGGGACATCTTCCTATATACACTTACTGTATATACAGTCTCCATTATGCTCCTCCTGTGAACACTTGCTTGCTCCAGCTGAATCATTTGAATGATCTGACAGGCTCCCAGTCAGTTTACCAATAGCCCATTACAGGCAGGAACTCGTAGCCCCTTTCTGTGTAGCACAGTTGTAGCGAAACTGCTTGTAACGTCTCCTCTGTGGCCACTGATCTCAGCACTACCTCTTCAGGCACTGCCAGCCTTCTCCTCAGTCCTCCCAGACTGACACTCTCTTCCCAGTCCTCTCAGACTGACTACTCACCAGCCCACTCCATGTGTTGTGGAGGATCCTTCCAGTACCCGAGCGCCAGGCCTGAGGTCACTACCTCCAGACTAGGGGGCACCCTGCGAGGGCTTCCGACAGCCTCTTCAGCACTCCATCTTCCACCTGACTGCCCCTGCCAGCAGAACCCATGAGTAATTAGGAGGTGGCCTGCCCCCTGCCGGCCCATTTGCTAGAGACTGGCTGGGGCCCTCATCAATACCCCAAGCAGCTCCTCCTTCCACTACATCTGGAAGCTTCCCAAAGGTTCCAGAACACAGGGGGAGGTACCAGAGATGCTGCTTGCTGAGTCATCCAGCCTCCCTGAGTCACTCAACCCTGACCCATATTCAACCCAGGCCAGGCTCACAGTCAAACCAAATTTTTCCTACACTAACAACTAAACCTATACACACCTAGCACACTAGATGGTGAAACACCAGCTTAAAAGTTCCAAGTGCCTCTTTGAGTGTGTTCTGTAGTCTAATGAAAAAGCCATCTCCCTTGCAGGACAACTTAACCTTTAATGAAGTTGTTCTTTTAATAAAACCCCGCTCACCTACCCCTCTAAGTGAAGCCCACCAGGGATAATACTTACCCTTTTAAGTATTGTCCCAATCAAGCAAACCTTTCTCCAACAAAGTCCCAGCTGGTTTTGTAATGGTTGTGGATACTGGGCACACATGTGTCAGCCATGTTGTTAAGAATCCAGCCATTACATTTTATTTGTCATTATCTTTTCTGTGTTGAAACAGAGACATAGCTGCAGTGACCTTCCCCCTCCATCCTCCTTTGAGCCTATCCAATACACAAACTGTTAGCCATGCCAGAACCTTCTTATGAGATCATTGAGGGGACAGATAAAGACCCTCTCATGCCTATTAGCCAAATCCACACTTCAGTTTGGAAACCCTAATAAAAATGTCTGACTTGCCAGCTTAGATGACTGGAGTTTTAAGAGATACCTGCCAGCTCTCCGTCCCTATCATAAATACCATAGTAATACCCATTCCTGATAGACTGGTTATCAGCCAAGACTGTAAAACTTCAGTATATTTTATAACTCATGAAATAATAACAGCACAGCCAGAATAATGACATATTTACCTCCCTCGGTTAATTTGTAGCATTTTAAGTCCAAATGCCCCTATATCAGATGATATGGGGAACCACTGGAACACCTTATCCCTCCTAGGTAAATTAAACATCCAAAATGTGTCATATTTATATCAATTTCAAAGCTAATTTTATGCTGGGCAAAAACATGCAGGTTAGCAGACTGTAACCTGTAGGCATTTAGAGATATTAATACTTATAAAAAACTGTATCTGGAAAATAGTCATAAACCCAGTGACATCCCAGGGCCACGCTTAATTGGTCAGATGGTCTCTGTCAACACCCCCTTAATGCCAACCACATTGGACAGCTCTCATGTACCATCAAATGAAGGAAGATTAATTGCTTAGTTAACAAAACCCAGTGATAATCTTAAAAATCATTCGAAAAACACCCTCCTAGCATTTCTGGCTGTGGCCATCTTGCATAAGGGCAGATAAGTCATGTAGAATTTACTTCCTGGAATTCATCTGCCCTTAGTTTGGGCATGCAGGCAGGAGGATGTGCCTATCTGGAAAAATCCCATATCCCCTCCTGAAGACTCCTGAGATGTACGACATAATTTGCCCAGGCCTGGAATCCAGGAAGTTACTGAAGATTACTGATTACTGAGGTTACTGAAGAACTGTAAAAAAAAGTTTAAAACAAGTAAATATAATAAACCATCCTATTTATTTATTAAAGGTAGCAGCATAAGGATTAAAAATAGCCAATATTGATTGAGAGAGTGAAGTTCCGCTTTAAGTTTTAGTTTACACTTGTGGTTGGGGGAGATAAAAACACATTTTCTGCCCTTCAACCACACCTCCTAGGCTGCAGTGGTAGCCATACTGGGATATACACAAATCGCAACTTCTCCCCAAGTGAATGAAGCATACAGCACACAGACCCCACCAAGGTTCCGCACAATACATAATGGACCCTTAGGGGGCTGCTATCTATATCAATATCATGTTAAACATTTAGTTCACATGAATCCTTCAGGACCTCCTCTGAGAGGGGAATGTTGGGGAGAGTGTGATACCGCCCAGGGAGATCATCTCTAGATCGGCACCTGTTCTGTCCCCTGCGATGTGCAGGGTGCCAAGGCTGTGGGCATGCAGGGAGTGGGATCTCTGGTGAGGACCTCCTGTCTGGAACATCAATGGTGGGTAGGCCCAAGTGTTGCAGGAACTGCGGCAGTTCATCTTTACTGTGCAAGATGACTTGGCGGCCATCTTTGGTCACCAACAAATGTGTGTACCATCTGTAGACCAGCATTGCATCCTGAAGGGCCTCAAGTAGTGGCTTGGGGGCACGGCCTTGCATTAAGGTGCATGTGGAAAGATACAGGAAAAAGGACAACTTTGCTCCGTCAAAGTCCACGTGGCGGACACCTCTGACGTGAAGCATTATGCGTTCCTTCAGAGAATATTTATGTAGCTTGCAGATGATATCCCTTGGCTTGTCTGGGTCCTCCAAAGGTGGACGGAGGGTTCTATGAGCGCGGTCTATTTCTATATGATCAGGTGCTTCATGGCCGAGAATCTGTTTCAAAAGCCCTTGCAGGGAAGGAACTATATCCCTGGGGCCAGTAGCTTCTGGCATGCCTCTAATGCGGATGTTAACTAATTTCTATTCTCAAAGTCATCCATCTGATCTATTAAAGGGTTAATCTGTTAGTCCTGGGTCTTGCAGCATTCAGGAAGTGCTTGCAGGGCAGGTGTAACCACTTCGCCTTGTGACTCCAAATCCTCCACTCTGCCCCCAATGTATGCTGTATCAGCCTGCAGTGCCTCAATGTCCTGCCTAAAGGCCTTCTCAACCCTGTGGACAAATATCTCCAAATTATCTTTAGTGGGGAGGGAGAGAATAGGGGCCCGCAAATCCTTGTCCCCATGTTATCTCCCACTGCTGAAGGAGATAATGGGCTGGCTGAGCTGGAGGGGGAGGCGGGGGGAGGGAGCAAGGGAGATAGGAGCTGTGGAGAGGGTATAGGAGAGGCTGCACGTGTGGCCTGGTATTTACCAGTCTGCGCCATCTTGGAAGTCCCTGCTCCGGCGCTGCGCGGTGTGGCGAGGCTCCGAAAAGTACTGATCCAGGGATCCAGACCAGTTCCGGGAGGTCTGTTGAGGCTGCGGGGACATCTGCCATCTGGAAGGCATGGTTTGGTGCTGAAATCCCCCCAGGAGAGCTGCTGTGGGTGTGATATATGTGGTGGGTTCACGGAGCTCCTCTAACAAGCGTCCTCACAAGCTCATGCCGTGGCCACGCCCCCCTCAATGAATGAATGAATGAATGAATGAATGAATAACTTGTATAGCGCTACAATGCGAACTGAATCGCCTCAAGGCGCTGTATTGACATTTGGTTGTCGAGCTTCTAGAAGAGGTGGGTCTTGAGTTTCTTCCTGAAGGCCTGATGGTTTTCTTCCATGCGAATGTCGGTTGGTAGAGCGTTCCATAGCCGTGGACCTTGGACAGCGAATCTCCGTTCCCCCTTTGATTTGTAGCGGGATTTGGGAATGAGGAGAAGATTTTGATTAGCCGATCGAAGACTGCGATTCAGTATGTAGTGTTTTATTTTCTCGCGAAGGTATTGCGGGGCGTTTCCATGTGCGCATTTGTGGGTGAGGCAGAGGGTCTTGAATGCGACCCGACTCCTTACATTTAGCCAATGTAGGTTCCTCAGGGAAGGGGAGATGGATTCCCAGGGTTTTTTTCCTGTTATCAGCCTTGCCGCTGTGTTTTGGATAAGTTGTAAGCGCGCAAGTTGATATTGGGGTAACCCTATGTAGAGGGAGTTAGCATAGTCGAGTCGAGAATTGATGATCGTTCCAACTACCACTGCTTTGTCCTCTTTTGGAATGAAGGGGAGGAGTCTGCGTAGCAGGCGGAGCAGATGGTGAGAACCACTGACCACTGCTCCTATTTGGGCATCCATTGACATTTCTGAGTCAAAAATGACCCCGAGACTCTTAGCCTTGGTCCTTGGGGCGATGGTTGAAAATTGGTTGATCAATGAAAATTTTAATACAAAACAGAGCCTAATGGGCATACCCAGGCCCAATGTAATACATAAATACATAAACAAACCCAGCACCTTATCTAATAACAGTTAAGAGGTGTATGCTACCTACTATTAAACCAACATTAATATTTAAATACCTTTATCTTATATGGAGACTTGACGCATTCGCTCAATCCTGCCACAGATGTAACCAGCCACTTCAAGAGGCCATGTAGAACCCCACTACACATCCACACCTGCGTCAGCCCCCATTTCTAGATGTAGCAAATTCTTCTGTTAGACCTTTTGCGAGGAAAATAAATAATGTCTTTTAAAAATTTTAGATCATGAGCCCCAGGTATGGGAGGTGAACTAAGGGTCACTATAACTTTATTTATTTTCCAACTTTCAACGTATAACCCACACTAACTAATACAAACGAACAAATTGCGAAACAGAAACCAAAGATATTTACATGTTTTGGGTGGTTAGATAAAGAGGCCTGATTCTGCATCTCTAACGGAACCAGGTAGGACTCTAGAATTGTTTCTATAGCATCTAAGGCCCAGACCACCACTCCAGAACCAAGACAGTGATTCTGATTGGGATATGTCTAATCAGACTGAGCCAGAAGTCTCAAGAAATTACAGAAACCAGGTTCCACAACCCAAAACCTAATTTGATTGGCAACGTGGAGACCAAAATAGATCGAATGATTGATATGATAAACGGTTTAGTTGCTGCACGGAACTTAAATAACACTTCTTTAGGGGGAAATCGTGTGGCCAGTCAAGGACCACAGGGCCTTTGAAGCGTCCATGTTAAAATAATTCAGAGGAATGCACTGAATGAAGGCATAGGAGACAGAAGTTCCAACACCACTTTTTCCCCAGGTCACAGTAATGTGTATCCTGAGATCCCTACCGGGGGATCTTGGTTGTCAGATATGAATTATTCTCCTATTTTTCAGTGGTCACTTCATTCCTCCGAAATAAACAGGTCACTCAAAAACAGCCCAGTTCCAGGAAGTCGCAGAAGGCGGTAATTCCAGAGGAAGACTGGATCCTAAAGACTTGATGTCAGGAGGCCTAAATGGTCTGATATTCCGGTAAAAGATGAGGAATCATCGGCATAAGGTAGTTTGATTGCCTCAAATGAGTTATATTGACACCCCAAAGGCGGGAGATCCTATTTGTTTTATTCCTCCCAAGTAGAAGGTTGACTGTCATGTCAAATATTTTACTACAGACAGTAAGTATGTCACATGTAAAACTGAAATGTTCTGATGATTTTATTATTCCAGAATCACTGCAATTAAGCTCTAAAATTATTCTGAAGAGTGTAATTCAGTTGTTAGTGTCTGGTGGCCAGAGCTATAAATAAATATCCTCATGCTAATGAGCCGTGGAGCTATATCTCCCATAGCAACAGTATCATACATTGTTTTGTCATCCAGAGTGTTCAGATAAAGGACTGATCACACAATGGATTAAAGGGGGGCTCAGAGGAAGCCCAGGATACCAGCTTGACACTGAGATCTCAAACACAGACCATGTTAGTGAAAAACATACATATCTTTTCTCATGACATCCAGAGAAGGGGCCGTGTGGGGGATCCAGAGATACCACTGATGGCCAGTCTACCCGGAAAAACTCATCAGGACAGCCAAGACCAATGGTGCTCGGAGTGATCCATTTCCTGCCAACAGACGGATGACGACCCTGAGATGTACACAACAATCGGAAGTCCATATTCCTCCAAAGAAACAACACCTATTGACAGGTGTCTGTATGGAATACTCAGCTTTCCCTATACACAGTTCTGGACCTTATCAAACAAGATTTACAAAACCCAAATTAAGACATATTTCTTCAAGAGTCTACCTCGATAATTGTCTCAAACAGCTACGGCATTTGCATTCCCTTATCATGGGGGTTTATGTTAGACCTTTTGCGAGGAAAATAAATAATGTATTTTAAAAAATTTAAATCATGAGCCCTAGGGTGTACTAAGGGTCACCATGTCTTAATTTATTTCCCAATTTTCAATGTATAACCCACACTAAATAATACAAATGAACAAATTGAGAAACAGAAACCAAAGATATTTACATGTTTTGGGTGGGTAGTTAAAGAGGCCTGATGTCGCAATGAAAGTTGACACATATACTTAACTGGATTGTTCTCAAAGAGAAGTAACACATCTCTAACGTAGGGATGAGCCGAACACCCCCGGGTTCGGTTCGAACCAGAACCTTCGAACGGACCGAAAGTTCGCGCGAATTTTCGAACCCTATACGTTATAATGGACGCGAACGTTCAAAATCAAAAGTGCTAATTACAACGGCCAATATGCATGTTAATGTCATAAAACAGGTTTGGGGACCCGGGTCCTGCCCCAGGGGACATATATCAATGCAAAAAGAACTTTTAAAAACTAACGTTTTTTCGGGAGCAGTCATTTTAATGATGCATAAAGTGAAAAAAAAAGTGAAATTTTCCTTTAAATATGGTACCTGGGGGGTGTCTAAAGTATGCCTGTGAAGTGGCATGTGTTTCCCGTGTTTAGAACTTTCCTTGCACAAAATGACATTTGTAAAGGAAAAAAATAAGCCATTTAAAACCACTTGCGGCTTTAATGTCATGTCTTGTCCTGGCCGCCATATGGCTGAAAATCCTTGAGAAAAATGGCATGGCTACCCCATCATCCCCCCCCCACCCCAGCCCCTTTGGGTCTTGTATGGATATTAAGGGGGACCCCGCACCCAAAATAAAACCCTATACCTACAACCCTATATACTCTGAACAGCAGTATATAGGTGGTGCAAACAAGACACGGACTGTAGGTTTGTTCTTAAGTAGAATCTGAACAGGTACATTATGAAGTGTAGCTCCATCCCAAAAAAATCTATTTTTTAAGCTTTTTGGAGAACAAAGGGAGGGGTTATCACCCCTGTAACATTTGCTGTCTTTGCACATCTGTTCAGAACATGTCACCTCACTTTCCGTCCCAATGACAAATGTTTTTGGAAAAGTGGGGTTTTAATTGAAACAAGGATTGGTGATAAAGTATCAGTAGAGAGGAGATACCTTTTTCCCAAATTAAATCTAACAGGATAGAATTTCCCTTCCTAGGGGTGGATTTCCTCTCACTTCCTGTTTTCTCTTTCCATTTGCAAGTAGGAGTCGTTTGTAAGTTGGATGTTTGAAAGTAGGGGCCTGGCGTATATACTCTGCAGAAATTTGCCCTATTAGATGTTGGTGTAGCCACAAGACTGGTGGGCACAGGAATGGGCCCTGCTGTGAGTTAATAGATCAAGATTTGTAATTGCAAGCACCTGTTGAACCGGGCAGAAAAATTGGGCCTTTGGTGGTGGTGGTGGTGGTGGACGGTGTTGCCACAAGACTGTAAGCTCTCACAGTTACTCTTGGTGGGCGCAGGAATGGGCCCTGCTGTGAGTTATTAGATCAAGATTTGTAATTGCATGCACCTGTTGAACAGGGCAGAAAAATTGGGCCTTTGGTGGTGGTGGTGGTGGTGGACGGTGTTGCCACAAGACTGTAAGCTCTCACAGTTACTCTTGGTGGGCGCAGGAATGGGCCCTGCTGTGAGTTATTAGATCAAGATTTGTAATTGCAAGCACCTGATGAACAGGGCAGAAAAATTGGGCCTTTGGCGGTGGTGGTGGACGGTGTTGCCACAAGACTGTAGGCCCTCATAGTTACTCTTGGTGGGCGCAGGAATGGGCCCTGCTGTGAACTATTAGATCAAGATTTGTAATTACACGCCCCTGTTAAACAGGGGCTGAAAAATTGTGCCTTAGACATTGGTGCTGGTGCCACAACACTGCAACCCCTCACAGATACTGTACTCTTAGCACAGCAATGAGACCTGTTGCAAAGCATTGCCTAAAAATTGTAATTACACGCCCCAATAGGGGCTGAAAAATTGTGCCTTAGGCACTGGTGCTGGTGCCACAACACTGCAACCCCTCACAGATACTGTACTTGGAGCACAGCAGTCACACGTGTTGCGAAGCATTTTTTTAAAAAATTGTAATTACACGCCCCTGTTAAACAGGGGCTGAAAAATTGTGCCTTAGGCACTGGTGCTGGTGCCACAACACTGCAACCCCTCACAGATACTGTACTTGGAGCACAGCAGTCACACGTGTTGCGAAGCATTTTTTTAAAAAAATTGTAATTACACGCCCCTGTTAAACAGGGGCTGAAAAATTGTGCCTTAGGCACTGGTGCTGGTGCCACAACACTGCAAACCCTCACAGATACTGTACTTGGAGCACAGCAGTCACACGTGTTGCGAAGCATTTTTTTAAAAAATTGTAATTACACGCCCCTGTTAAACAGGGGCTGAAAAATTGTGCCTTAGGCACTGGTGCTGGTGCCACAACACTGCAACCCCTCACAGATACTGTACTTGGAGCACAGCAGTCACACGTGTTGCGAAGCATTTTTCTTAAAAATTGTAATTACACGCCCCTGTTAAACAGGGGCTGAAAAATTGTGCCTTAGGCACTGGTGCTGGTGCCACAACACTGCAACCCCTCACAGATACTGTACTTGGAGCACAGCAGTCACACGTGTTGCGAAGCATTTTTTTAAAAAATTGTAAGTACACGCCCCTGTTATACAGGGGCTGAAAAATTGTGCCTTAGGCACTGGTGTGGTGGCATGGATCATTGAGGAGGAGGAAGAGGATAGTCAGTGAACATAAGAGGACAGTATAAGCGAAGGGGGGTAGTGGACTAGGGATTATAGCGGTGCAATAGTAATATAAGAGATAAGAAAAGATCCCCTATGGTTGGGACTTTATATAGAGCACCACTCTCACAAGATTTTAATAAATCAAAATATAAATGTTTTATTGATAAAAAAGATATAAAATCCTCAAAATTGGTTTAGCAGCAGGATGCACATTATACAATATGTATGACAATACACATATACAAGATAACATACAAAAAGAAAATTATACAAAAAATTACATAGAAATACAGAACAACATTAAAGAGATCACAGATACGGTACTATTATTCTCCCGGAGGTAGGAGTCCCCCAATGAACTCGACGCGTTTCCAGTTACCCAGATATGGGAACCTTCGTCAAGAGTGGGGAGTGAAATTTATAACGGAGAAGTACCTGTCGCTCAAGTTGGAGACGGCATTCATGGGTCGATAGCTTATATATCCGCGGAAGCGGGGAGAAATGTGTGCGTCCCCCCAAAGAAATGTACAAAGGGGGTGAGGATGTGGCAGCACACGCTAGGTTCGTTTCACTGACGGGTGATCCTACGTACGGGCTTTGTGTCGTAGCGCCCAGATATATAAATCACATGTATATCGTTGGGGGAATCGTCATCCCCGAGAGTTAATGTCTCAGATGGGTGAAGGGGTGATCCCAAAGATGGGTACCCAAAAGACCCTGTACTTTGTGCGGTGTCCCTCGTTCGTTTGGACCGTATTGGTCCGACCTAGGTGTTCCTCTGCTGCCCCCTAGTAGTAATATAAGAGAGTCGGGGTTAACTCATAGTTCAATGCTCATAACACATATTTGTTAATAAAAATAGTTTTATTACATATAAAAAATTACATAGACAAAAACAAGAAAAAAGAGAAATTATTGATGTACATTTAACAATGCTTAATCATAAGGGGTCATAGCAAAAAATGATTAAATTCGTTTTAAAGAATATATGATCATTTGTACAGAGAACAATCCAGAATTATCATTTGGTTCAGAAGTACACATAGAGTTTAGAAACCATTCAAAGTTACTGTGGATAAGATGACCTGAGATGGATTGGGTGCATCTTAGTAGACAATTCCGACATGTTTCGCCATAGCAATGGCTTCCTCAGGGTGGGTCTACTTTGCAGAATAAATGTATCTAATAGGAGAGATTATCATAATTATTATAATTTACTGATAAGTGAGACCGGAAGTAGTCCAGTGTCGATGTTAAAACAAGGGGGGGATTTTTCATGGAAATAGCCAGGGAGAGATTCCACTGATTGCGATCCTAGAAGGGTTGCCCCCACCCCATGTCCCCTGGTGATGGAAAGACAGGGGTATCCCCTTTAAATCAATCAAAAACTTACCCAGATCGGTATAGATGATATAGAGTCAGATTCAGGTCAGGCTGTGGAGTGGGGCGGTCTTAAAGGGTGCCTACCATGCTTAGCAGAGGGCGAGTCAAGCCAGGCCAAAAAAGGAAATTTTTTCTGGTTAGGAAAAAGGGGGATATTTGGAAAGAGAGTAATAAGTTTATATGTAGGTTTAAGTAATATAGTGTTGTAAGTCCATGATAGATTGGTTCATGGACATGACGCCATACACTATATAAAGGACAAATGTCTCAAATATTTACTTACTTCAGTAATTTAGAGGGAGGCTGATAATAAAATTAAGGGAGCCTTATAGTTCTGGGAGAAAATAATTGGAAGACAGGAGGCACCTGCAAGGTATTGATAAAAGTGAGATTTCAAAGTTTAGAAGGCAATAGGTAGGAAGGGGGAGAATTAAATATGGGTACAAAAAACAAATATATAGTCCAGTACCTGTGTCATACTATGGAAATGAAAGCCAATTCTGCCCAAAAACTGGCATTTATGGGCACCCTTAGATGAAAAGGGGTGTCCAAATAGCCGAGAATCTGTGATGGATTAGAAAAAAGTAGTCAGGGCAGACCAAATTAGGTAGGATAAAAGTACCAGTAAAGGGATCGAGGGGTGGGTTGGAAATAGATTTGGATAGCTTACTTAGTTGCAGAGAAGTTCAATATGTCAGGTGCCTCCAAGGTCCCGTGCTGGACTGAGCTAGCAAGCTGGCTTTTATCTTCGCCCTCCAGTCTGAGAGGGCGTGGGGAACGCCCCTCAGTCAGCGGACATAGGAGCCTGTGCACAGGCGCGTCACACGCATCTCCGTCAGGGGCCTACAAGGACCATGGTTCCTGGCGGTGTGCGTGTACGTGACGTGATGACGTAATCGCCGAAGTACGGCGATTTGCTGCAGAGGCTGGAGGTGGGCGGGCTTGGTGGCACCGCCCTCGGGTGTCCATACTAGGCAGGGGGTCACTTGTAATACCGTAGGAGTTATCTACTTAGCCACTTGCCGCTGTGGATGCTTCTATGTCGGCAAAACCAAGAGAGCATTCTCTATCCGTATACAGGATCACATCAAACCCTTATCTAAAAAGAAAATCTCAACAGCAATTAATCGCCATGTTGCCCAAAAACACAATTTTGATGCTACTGCAATTTTGTTTTCCGCCCTTGAACATATACCCCTCAATATACGTGGAGGAGATATTGATACCCGTCTACTCCAACTCGAAACTAGGTGGATATACACCTTAGATGCTACCAGACACCCGGGCATGAATGAATATATCAGTTTTAAATCCTTTTTGTAACCCCCCTCCTCCCCTTCCCCCCTTTCCCCCTTTTCCTTCCCCCCCCCCTTTTCCCCCCCCCCCCCCCTTCCCTTTCCTTTTTGAACCAATCTATCATGGACTTACAACACTATATTACTTAAACCTACATATAAACTTATTACTCTCTTTCCAAATATCCCCCTTTTTCCTAACCAGAAAAAATTTCCTTTTTTGGCCTGGCTTGACTCGCCCTCTGCTAAGCATGGTAGGCACCCTTTAAGACCGCCCCACTCCACAGCCTGACCTGAATCTGACTCTATATCATCTATACCGATCTGGGTAAGTTTTTGATTGATTTAAAGGGGATACCCCTGTCTTTCCATCACCAGGGGACATGGGGTGGGGGCAACCCTTCTAGGATCGCAATCAGTGGAATCTCTCCCTGGCTATTTCCATGAAAAATCCCCCCCTTGTTTTAACATCGACACTGGACTACTTCCGGTCTCACTTATCAGTAAATTATACTAATTATGATAATCTCTCCTATTAGATACATTTATTCTGCAAAGTAGACCCACCCTGAGGAAGCCATTGCTATGGCGAAACATGTCGGAATTGTCTACTAAGATGCACCCAATCCATCTCAGGTCATCTTATCCACAGTAACTTTGAATGGTTTCTAAACTCTATGTGTACTTCTGAACCAAATGATAATTCTGGATTGTTCTCTGTACAAATGATCATATATTCTTTAAAACGAATTTAATCATTTTTTGCTATGACCCCTTATGATTAAGCATTGTTAAATGTACATCAATAATTTCTCTTTTTTCTTGTTTTTGTCTATGTAATTTTTTATATGTAATAAAACTATTTTTATTAACAAATATGTGTTATGAGCATTGAACTATGAGTTAACCCCGACTCTCTTATATTACTATTGCACCGCTATAATCCCTAGTCCACTACCCCCCTTCGCTTATACTTTAATATCAAGGGATGAGGTGCTGTATCATTTAGTGGATCCTCTCTGTCCTTTTGTACATAAGAGGACAGTCACTCAGCATCAGCATAGGCAGTCTTGAAGGGATGTGACATTATAAATTATTCCGTTATATCCGCTTCAGGTGCCTGGTAGCTGGTGGTGATCCAAGACTGATTCATTTTGATGAAGGTCAGTCGATCAACCGAGTCGGTGGACAGGCGCACCCTATGATCGGTGACAAATCCTCCAGCAGCACTGAATGTGCGTTCAGAAAGAACGCTGGAGGCAGGACAGGCCAGTAGCTCAATTGCATACTGTGCAAGCTCTGGCCAGTGATCCATCCTCAGGACCCAGTAAGCCAGAGGATTTTCGGTGGGAAAGGTGTCCAAGTCTGACCTTGCCCCAAGGTATTCCTGCACCATGTATATCAGACGCTGGCGATGGTTGCTGGAACCGATCATACCTTGGGGCTGCGGACTAAAAAATTGTCTGAACGCATCGGTCAGACGTCCACCTTCCCCACCGCTCCTTCTGCTATTGACCGAAGCCTCAGCAACTCGTCGCCCAGGACCAGGAGTTTGTAACCTCCCAGTTTCTGGGAACGCGTTGCACAGACCTTTCTGCAAGGCCTCCCTGAGATGTCTCATCCTCTGCTCCCTCTGCGACGGCAAGATAAGGTCCGCAACCTTACCCTTATACCGTGGATCAAGGAGAGTGGCCAGCCAGTAATGGTCCCTCTCCTTGATCCGAAGAACACGAGGATCCTTCCTCAGGCTTTGCAGGATCAGGGAGGCCATGCAGCGTAGGTTAGCTGAGGCATTCGGTCCGGAGTCTTCTGGGTCACTGAGGATGACATGATCGCCAGCCACCTCCTCCCAGCCACGTACAAGTCCACTGGTTTGTTGGGACTGTACATCATCCCTAAAAGACTGCTGCTGCTGCTGATGCTGAGTGCCAGGCTCCACCTCCATGCTCACACAATCCTCCTCCTCCTCCTCATCCTCATCCTCTCCCTGTGTGATGGGTGGGACAGAAGGAACACTGTCCGGATAAAGGGGCCTTGAGAGGCAAGGAAGTCCTCCTCTTCCTGCCTCTGTTCTGCCTCAAGTGCCCTGTCCATTATCCCACGCAGCGTATGCTCCAACAGGTGGACAAGAGGTACAGTGTCACTGATGCATGCACTGTCACTGCTCACCATCCTCGTGGCCTCCTCAAATGGTGAGAGGACAGTGCATGCATCCCTGATCATGCTCCACTGATGCGGGGGAAAAAAAACAAGCTCCCCTGACCCTGTCCTGGTGCCGTAGTCGCAAAGGTACTCATTGATGGCCCTCTGCTGTGTGTGCAGTCGCTGCAGCATGGCCAACGTTGAGTTCCACCTGGTGGGCATGTCACATATTAGGCGGTTCTTGGGCAGGTTCAGCTCCTTTTGCAGCTCAGTCAGCCGAGCACTGGCATTATAAGATCGGCGGAAATGCACACAGACTTTCCTGGCCTGCCTCAGGACATCCTGTAAGCCTGGGAACCTGCCCAAGAACCGCTGCACCACCAGGTTGAGGACGTGAGCCATACAGGGCACATGGGTGAGCTGCCCCTGTCGCAGGGCGGAGAGAAGGTTGGTGCCATTGTCAGAAACGACCATTCCTGGCTTAAGCTGACGTGGCGTCAACCACCTCTCGGCCTGCCCCTGCAGAGCTGCCAGAACCTCTGGCCCAGTGTGGCTCCTGTCCCCCAAACACACCAGCGCAAGCACGGCATGGCATCTTTTTGCCTGCGCACTTGCGTAGCCCCTTGTACGCCTACGGAGCACCGCTGGTTCCGAGGACAGAGCACTGGAGGAAGAAGAAGAGGAGGGGGTGGAGGAGAGAGGTGTGTCACAACCAGTAGCAGTAGTAGCGTTTTGGAGGCGTGGTGGCGGAACAACCTCCAACACTACTGCACCTTGTCCTGCATCCCTCCCAGCTGCCAATAGAGTGACCCAATGGGCCGTGAAAGAAAGGTAACGTCCCTGTCCATGCCTGCTGGACCATGAGTCAGCGGTAATATGCACCTTACCGCTGACCGCCCTGTCCAGCGAGGCATGGACATTGCCTTCCACATGCCGGTAGAGAGACGAAATCGCCTTCCATGAGAAAAAGTGGCGTTTGGGAACCTGCCACTGAGGAAACCGCACATTGAACAAACTCACGGAAGGGGGCCGAGTCTACCAACTGAAAAGGCAGCAGTTGAAGTGCTAGCAATTTAGCCAAGCTAGCATTCAACCGCTGGGCATGTGGATGGCTGGGAGTGTACTTCTTTCGACGGTCCAGCAGCTGGGGCAGGGAAATTTGCCTGCTACAATCGGACGTCGGTGTACTGCAAGTACTTGGTTGTGACACACCTAATTCTACACCTTCAGTCCTCTCACAGCAGCTTTCAGAGAGGACTGAAGATGTAGTGGGGATGGAGATCCCAGCTGATGAGGAGCAAGGAGAGGTCCGCTTAGTTCTTTGGTGTGGGTCTTTTATGTGTGCCTGCCAACGAGCTGCATGGCAGGTCGACATATGTCTGGTCATGCTTGTGGTGCCCAAGCGGCTCATGTTTTGGCCACGCGAGATACGCTTGAGACAAATATTGCAAATAGCAGTGGTGCGATCTGATGCACTCGTCTCAAAAAAGGCCCACACCAAAGAACTTTTCTGATAACGTGCAGAGGCAGCGCCCTGCACAGGCAGAGCTCTGCGGTGTTGTACAGTTGCTGTGCTGGCCTCTAGCTGGCCTCCAGGGGGCATCCTGCCTCGTTGGACATGTGACGCCGCATCCTCCTCCTCGTCCTCCTCCTCGTCCTCCTCCTCGTCCTCCTCCTCATCCTCCTCCTCATCCTCTCTCCCTCCAGGCACCCACGTGGCGTCAGTGACCTCATCATCCCCTCCCTCTTCACCACTAGAGCAAACCTGGCAGTAAGCTGCAGCTGGTGGAACAGTACTGCCAGATTGCTGTACTTCAGCATCCCCTCTCTCTGCGCGCACACTACTGACTTCCTCAAGCTGGGTATCATCATCCCAGCCTTCGAATCGTTGGGCATCCTCCTAGAGCATGTACCCAACACTGTGCTCAAAGAGTTCGGGGGACTCCTCAGGAGGACATGGTGGGTCTAGGGAAGGGGTGGCTGATGATGCCATTGAGTACGCGTTGGCAGGTGCTCTGCCAGTACCCTGAGCCTGGGTGAGAGAGGATGAGGAGGATGAGGAGGGCTTGGTCATCCATTCTACCAAGCCTTCAGCATGATGCGGCTCCACATGTCCAGCTGCCGAAAACAAAGACGCGCGTGTCCCATGGCCACGTGCTGATGACGATGCACGACCACGTCCACGGCCACGTCCACTAGAAACAGAGCCTGCCTGCCCTGTGTTCTTGGCTCTGCACGCTCTGCCTCCCCTTGGCGATCTTCCAGCCATTGTAGTCGGTAGTCCTGTGGGTGCTGCTGAGAAGAAAATATAGGAGCTCTGTGTGATGCCACTAACACACTAGAAGTCCTATGGGTGCTTCTGCAAAGAAAATATAGGAGCTCTGTGTGATGCCACTAACACACTAGAAGTCCTATGGGTGCTTCTGCAAAGAAAATATAGGAGCTCTGTGTGATGCCACTAACACACTAGAAGTCCTATAGGTGCTTCTGCAAAGAAAATATAGGAGCTCTGTGTGTGCCACTAACACACTAGAAGTCCTGTGGGTGCTGCTGAGAAAAAAATATAGGAGCTCTGTGTGATGCCACTAACACACTAGAAGTCCTATGGGTGCTTCTGCAAAGAAAATATAGGAGCTCTGTGTGATGCCACTAACACACTAGAAGTCCTGTGGGTGCTTCTGCAAAGAAAATATAGGAGCTCGGTGTGATGCCACTAACACACTAGAAGTCCTGTGGGTGCTGCTGAGAAGAAAATATAGGAGCTCTGTGTGATGCCACTAACACACTAGAAGTCCTATGGGTGCTTCTGCAAAGAAAATATAGGAGCTCTCTGTGATGCCACTAACACACTAGAAGTCCTGTGGGTGCTTCTGCAAAGAAAATATAGGAGCTCTGTGTGATGCCACTAACACACTAGAAGTCCTATGGGTGCTTCTGCAAAGAAAATATAGGAGCTCTGTGTGATGCCACTAACACACTAGAAGTCCTGTGGGTGCTTCTGCAAAGAAAATATAGGAGCTCTGTGTGATGCCACTAACACACTAGAAGTCCTGTGGGTGCTTCTGCAAAGAAAATATAGGAGCTCTGTGTGATGCCACTAACACACTAGAAGTCCTGTGGGTGCTTCTGCAAAGAAAATATAGGAGCTCTGTGTGATGCCACTAACACACTAGAAGTCCTGTGGGTGCTTCTGCAAAGAAAATATAGGAGCTCTGTGTGATGCCACTAACACACTAGAAGTCCTGTGGGTGCTTCTGCAAAGAAAATATAGGAGCTCTGTGTGATGCCACTAACACACTAGAAGTCCTGTGGGTGCTTCTGCAAAGAAAATATAGGAGCTCTGTGTGATGCCACTAACACACTAGAAGTCCTATGGGTGCTTCTGCAAAGAAAATATAGGAGCTCTGTGTGATGCCACTAACACACTAGAAGTCCTATGGGTGCTTCTGCAAAGAAAATATAGGAGCTCTGTGTGATGCCACTAACACACTAGAAGTCTTATGGGTGCTTCTGCAAAGAAAATATAGGAGCTCTGTGTGATGCCACTAACACACTAGAAGTCCTGTGGGTGCTTCTGCAAAGAAAATATAGGAGCTCTCTGTGATGCCACTAACACACTAGAAGTCCTGTGGGTGCTTCTGCAAAGAAAATATAGGAGCTCTGTGTGATGCCACTAACACACTAGAAGTCCTGTGGGTGCTGCTGAGAAGAAAATATAGGAGCTCTGTGTGATGCCACTAACACACTAGAAGTCCTATGGGTGCTTCTGCAAAGAAAATATAGGAGCTCTGTGTGATGCCACTAACACACTAGAAGTCCTGTGGGTGCTGCTGAAAAGAAAATATAGGAGCTCTGTGTGATGCCACTAACACACTAGAAGTCCTATGGGTGCTTCTGCAAAGAAAATATAGGAGCTCTGTGTGATGCCACTAACACACTAGAAGTCCTATGGGGTGCTTCTGGAAAGAAAATATAGGAGCTCTGTGTGATGCCACTAACACACTGGAAGTCCTGTGGGTGCTGCTGGAAGAAAATATAGGAGCTCTGTGTGATGCCACTAACACACTAGAAGTCCTATGGGTGCTTCTGCAAAGAAAATATAGGAGCTCTGTGTGATGCCACTAACACACTAGAAGTCCTGTGGGTGCTGCTGAGAAGAAAATATAGGAGCTCTGTGTGATGCCACTAACACACTAGAAGTCCTATGGGTGCTTCTGAAAAGAAAATATAGGAGCTCTGTGTGATGCCACTAAGACACTAGAAGTCCTATAGGTGCTTCTGCAAAGAAAATATAGGAGCTCTGTGTGATGCCACTAACACACTAGAAGTCCTATGGGTGCTGCTGAGAAGAAAATATAGGAGCTCTGTGTGATGCCACTAACACACTAGAAGTCCTATGGGTGCTTCTGCAAAGAAAATATAGGAGCTCTGTGTGATGCCACTAACACACTACAAGTCCTATGGGTGCTTCTGGGAAGAAAATATAGGAGCTCTGTGTGATGCCACTAACACACTAGAAGTCCTGTGGGTGCTGCTGAGAAGAAAATATAGGAGCTCTGTGTGATGCCACTAATACACTAGAAGTCCTGTGGGTGCTGCTGAGAAGAAAATATAGGAGCTCTGTGTGATGCCACTAACACACTAGAAGTCCTATGGGTGCTTCTGCAAAGAAAATATAGGAGCTCTGTGTGATGGGACTAACACACTGCAAGTCCTATGGGTGCTTCTGCAAAGAAAATATAGGAACTCTGTGTGATGGGACTAACACACTACAAGTCCTATGGGTGCTTCTGGGAAGAAAATATAGGAGCTCTGTGTGATGGGACTAACACACTACAAGTCCTATGGGTGCTTCTGGGAAGAAAATATAGGAGCTCTGTGTGATGGGACTAACACACTACAAGTCCTATAGGTGCTTCTGCAAAGAAAATATAGGAACTCTGTGTGATGGGACTAACACACTACAAGTCCTATGGGTGCTTCTGGGAAGAAAATATAGGAGCTCTGTGTGATGGGACTAACACACTACAAGTCCTATGGGTGCTTCTGGGAAGAAAATATAGGAGCTCTGTGTGATGGGACTAACACACTACAAGTCCTATAGGTGCTTCTGCAAAGAAAATATAGGAGCTCTGTGTGATGCCACTAACACACTAGAAGTCCTATGGGTGCTGCTGAGAAAAAAATATAGGAGCTCTGTGTGATGCCACTAACACACTAGAAGTCCTATGGGTGCTTCTGCAAAGAAAATATAGAGCTCTGTGTGATGCCACTAACACACTAGAAGTCCTATGGGTGCTTCTGCAAAGAAAATATAGGAGCTCTGTGTGATGCCACTAACACACTAGAAGTCCTGTGGGTGCTTCTGAGAAGAAAATATAGGAGCTCTGTGTGATGCCACTAACACACTAGAAGTCCTATGGGTGCTTCTGCAAAGAAAATATAGGAGCTCTCTGTGATGCCACTAACACACTAGAAGTCCTGTGGGTGCTTCTGCAAAGAAAATATAGGAGCTCTGTGTGATGCCACTAACACACTAGAAGTCCTATGGGTGCTTCTGCAAAGAAAATATAGGAGCTCTGTGTGATGCCACTAACACACTAGAAGTCCTATGGGTGCTTCTGGAAAAGAAAATATAGGAGCTCTGTGTGATGCCACTAACACACTAGAAGTCCTGTGGGTGCTTCTGCAAAGAAAATATAGGAGCTCTGTGTGATGCCACTAACACACTAGAAGTCCTGTGGGTGCTTCTGCAAAGAAAATATAGGAGCTCTGTGTGATGCCACTAACACACTAGAAGTCCTATGGGTGCTTCTGCAAAGAAAATATAGGAGCTCTGTGTGATGCCACTATCACACAATAGAAGTCCTATGGGTGCTTCTGCAAAGAAAATATAGGAGCTCTGTGTGATGCCACTAACACACTAGAAGTCCTATGGGTGCTTCTGCAAAGAAAATATAGGAGCTCTGTGTGATGCCACTAACACACTAGAAGTCCTATGGGTGCTTCTGCAAAGAAAATATAGGAGCTCTGTGTGATGCCACTAACACACTAGAAGTCTTATGGGTGCTTCTGCAAAGAAAATATAGGAGCTGTGTGATGCCACTAACACACTAGAAGTCCTGTGGGTGCTTCTGGAAGAAAATATAGGAGCTCTGTGTGATGCCACTAACACACTAGAAGTCCTATGGGTGCTTCTGCAAAGAAAATATAGGAGCTCTGTGTGATGCCACTAACACACTAGAAGTCCTATGGGTGCTGCTGGGAAGAAAATATAGGAGCTCTGTGTGATGCCACTAACACACTAGAAGTCCTATGGGTGCTTCTGCAAAGAAAATATAGGAGCTCTGTGTGATGCCACTAACACACTAGAAGTCCTATGGGTGCTTCTGAAAAGAAAATATAGGAGCTCTGTGTGATGCCACTAACACACTAGAAGTCCTATGGGTGCTTCTGCAAAGAAAATATAGGAGCTCTGTGTGATGCCACTAACACACTAGAAGTCCTATGGGTGCTTCTGCAAAGAAAATATAGGAGCTCTGTGTGATGCCACTAACACACTAGAAGTCCTATGGGTGCTGCTGGGAAGAAAATATAGGAGCTCTGTGTGATGCCACTAACACACTAGAAGTCCTATGGGTGCTTCTGGGAAGAAAATATAGGAGCTCTGTGTGATGCCACTAACACACTAGAAGTCCTATGGGTGCTGCTGGGAAGAAAATATAGGAGCTCTGTGTGATGCCACTAACACACTAGAAGTCCTATGGGTGCTTCTGAAAAGAAAATATAGGAGCTCTGTGTGATGCCACTAAGACACTAGAAGTCCTATGGGTGCTTCTGCAAAGAAAATATAGGAGCTCTGTGTGATGCCACTAACACACTAGAAGTCCTATGGGTGCTTCTGCAAAGAAAATATAGGAGCTCTGTGTGATGCCACTAACACACTAGAAGTCCTGTGGGTGCTTCTGAGAAGAAAATATAGGAGCTCTGTGTGATGCCACTAACACACTAGAAGTCCTATGGGTGCTTCTGCAAAGAAAATATAGGAGCTCTGTGTGATGGGACTAACACACTGCAAGTCCTATGGGTGCTTCTGGGAAGAAAATATAGGAACTCTGTGTGATGGGACTAACACACTACAAGTCCTATGGGTGCTTCTGGAAGAAAATATAGGAGCTCTGTGTGATGGGACTAACACACTACAAGTCCTATGGGTGCTTCTGGGAAGAAAATATAGGAGCTCTGTGTGATGGGACTAACACACTACAAGTCCTATGGGTGCTTCTGGGAAGAAAATATAGGAACTCTGTGTGATGGGACTAACACACTACAAGTCCTATGGGTGCTTCTGCAAAGAAAATATAGGAGCTCTGTGTGATGGGACTAACACACTACAAGTCCTATGGGTGCTTCTGGGAAGAAAATATAGGAGCTCTGTGTGATGGGACTAACACACTACAAGTCCTATGGGTGCTTCTGGGAAGAAAATATAGGAGCTCTGTGTGATGCCACTAACACACTACAAGTCCTATGGGTGCTTCTGCAAAGAAAATATAGGAGCTCTGTGTGATGCCACTAACACACTAGAAGTCCTATGGGTGCTTCTGCAAAGAAAATATAGGAGCTCTGTGTGATGCCACTAACACACTAGAAGTCCTATGGGTGCTTCTGCAAAGAAAATATAGGAGCTCTGTGTGATGCCACTAACACACTAGAAGTCCTATGGGTGCTTCTGCAAAGAAAATATAGGAGCTCTGTGTGATGCCACTAACACACTAGAAGTCCTGTGGGTGCTTCTGAGAAGAAAATATAGGAGCTCTGTGTGATGCCACTAACACACTAGAAGTCCTATGGGTGCTTCTGCAAAGAAAATATAGGAGCTCTCTGTGATGCCACTAACACACTAGAAGCCCTGTGGGTGCTTCTGCAAAAGAAAATATAGGAGCTCTGTGTGATGCCACTAACACACTAGAAGTCCTGTGGGTGCTTCTGCAAAGAAAATATAGGAGCTCTGTGTGATGCCACTAACACACTAGAAGTCCTGTGGGTGCTTCTGCAAAGAAAATATAGGAGCTCTGTGTGATGCCACTAACACACTAGAAGTCCTGTGGGTGCTTCTGCAAAGAAAATATAGGAGCTCTGTGTGATGCCACTAACACACTAGAAGTCCTGTGGGTGCTTCTGCAAAGAAAATATAGGAGCTCTGTGTGATGCCACTAACACACTAGAAGTCCTGTGGGTGCTTCTGCAAAGAAAATATAGGAGCTCTGTGTGATGCCACTAACACACTAGAAGTCCTATGGGTGCTTCTGCAAAGAAAATATAGGAGCTCTGTGTGATGCCACTAACACACTAGAAGTCCTATGGGTGCTTCTGCAAAGAAAATATAGGAGCTCTGTGTGATGCCACTAACACACTAGAAGTCCTATGGGTGCTTCTGCAAAGAAAATATAGGAGCTCTGTGTGATGCCACTAACACACTAGAAGTCCTATGGGTGCTTCTGCAAAGAAAATATAGGAGCTCTGTGTGATGCCACTAACACACTAGAAGTCTTATGGGTGCTTCTGCAAAGAAAATATAGGAGCTCTGTGTGATGCCACTAACACACTAGAAGTCCTGTGGGTGCTTCTGCAAAGAAAATATAGGAGCTCTCTGTGATGCCACTAACACACTAGAAGTCCTGTGGGTGCTTCTGCAAAGAAAATATAGGAGCTCTGTGTGATGCCACTAACACACTAGAAGTCCTATGGGTGCTTCTGCAAAGAAAATATAGGAGCTCTGTGTGATGCCACTAACACACTAGAAGT
>CM053032.1:201855728-201925728 GCA_028564925.1 Lithobates sylvaticus
GGAGACTCTGGTCAACGGGTCCACAAGACTTACAGGCATGAGTGGGCACTTACGGATCTTAGCTGGGCAGCTCCTAACATAATGCCCAGGCTCCCCGCAGTAGAGGCACAAGTTATCAGTCCGGCGTCGTTGACGCTCTTCAGGGGTAAGAGAAGGCCTCAGGAGCCCCAGCTGCATGGGCTCAGATGGGTCCGAAGTGGGTGCAGGCCGGTGGGTAGGAGCAGGATGCAAGTGGCTTGGAGCCCTGGGTAGCATCCAGGTGGGACGGGAAAAGCCTGAAGCTCATTCAGTCCTGCGTTCCCTCAGACGCCGGTCAATCTGAATGGCCAAATTGACCAATGCGTCCAAGGTTTAGGGTACCCCTACCCTGGCAAGTTCATCCTTCAGGGCGTCAGAGAGTCCTAAGCGGAACTGATGACGGAGGGCAGCGTCGTTCCACTGTGTATCTGCACCCCAATGCCTAAAGTCAGTCACATAGTCCTCTACGGGCTTTCGCCCCTGCTGGAGGGTGCGCAAGGCGGTCTCCGCGGTTACTGAAAGTTGGGGTTATATATTCCAGAGCTCATATTTTAAACAATATGTGTGTTGAATGTTTAACATTTTGGAAAAAAAAAAAGTTGTATATTTACTTTGATTCTTTGCTGCACAAAAGCCCTTGGGAGCTATCTGTTGTACTTGTAGAATATCAGTAATTTTCACATTGTCATGCTGCTTAAATAGTCCTTCATGGTTGCCCTTTAAATATCAAAAAAATAAACTTCAAGGGTTTGCTTTCCGTAGTCTGCTTTTGTTATCATTGTCAGAGAAAAGGTCAGCCTAAAAATGTATATGATTGCTAAGCACATTTCTGGTTCCCAGACCTGTATTGTCATGAGTCAAGGTGAGACTATTGTCTTAGATAGTTTCCTCTAGATCTATTGACTGCATACTGCTTTAAAACGAAGTTCACTCTTAGCGCATGTTACACACTACACCCATATTTAGGATGTAACATGCTCCTGAACCTCCTCCCACACCAGCCAATCCCCTCCCTCTGTGACAGCAGGTGGGGTTTCTTCTCCCCTGCACTCGCTGTCACATTTCAAAATCGGAGTGACTGTGGGGGGGGGGGGCTCTCCTAGTTAATTGATACTTCCTTGAGCTTTCTAACAGAATGAAGGCCCCTTGAACCTCCTTTAAGGTAAGGGAGCCTTGACTGCTGGAAGCATGGCTATACTGTGGGCAGTGGGGGCTGGGGCTCAACATTTTTTGTGGGGTGCAAACAAACTGAAAAAAAATACCGAAACGGGTATATAGGAAATCCATCCTATGCCATTTAATTAACGCGGCGAAGGCAAATATAACTCTGTCATGGAAAGAACGGGACCCCCCTTAATTAGTAAGATGGTTAAATAAAGTAAGGGAGATTGGAGCTATGGAGGATTTAGTGTACTCCGGTCAAAACAAAAAAGAACGGTACAACACATCATGGGAAGGGTGGAATAGATTTATACACTCGGAGGAAGGGAAAACAATTCTAGGAGAAAATGTGGATGGAGTCAGCTAAGGAGGTGCGAGTGAGTGCACAGAACAGCTAGTGACAGGCTCTCCCCATCCTGGCTGGGAGGGGGGGGGGGGGGGGGCGGGAGACGGGAGGGAGGAACATTTTTTTTTTGTCTTTTTTCCTTGGGTAGGGGGGGGGGGGGGAGGGGAAATAGAGAGGCAAAAGGGAGGGAGGTACTCTTACAAAGCGGAAAGGGGGGATCAAAAGGAAACTATCAGAGGAACCCTTAACAATAAGAAAAGATACAGATGTTATAGGATAAAAGAATCATTGGGTTTTTTTTCAGATCAGAGAGCAGACTATTACAGCGAAAAGTTATATTAAGTTATGAAAAAGGAAGGTACGAACTATTTGTTTTCAGGGCTGCACTGCATTGACTGTACCCTGTATATCTGTACTTCCCCTGTTCTGTTTGTAAAGAAAATAAATAAAAATATAAATGTGAAAAAAAAGAAAAAAATACATCAATTGCAGCCTCACTGAGCACATAAAACTTCTTCCCAACCCCACCACTAAATGTCTTTAGTCCTACATACCATTAACCCAGTCCAAAAGTACTTTGGTTCCTCTCTAGTGTTAGCTGGGCACTCCACTCATGATCAGAATGGTGTCCTGGCTATTAACTCTCATTGATAATGTCCCAAAGTGGCACCATACTGCAGCAAATGCTCCACCAACCCACAGCAGATCCTACCAAAGATAGTAGGAAGACAGATAGGGACAACATGCTGCATTCTTCTGAGACACACTGCTTGGGAAAAGATGCTAAATAGGTGTTATGGGATCAGATTCTCACTCTCACACCTGCTTTCTGTTCCTGTGAACACTGTCTTTATGCACAAGTGTACGCGGGTGAAGTTCAGCATCTGAGAAAAGGCTTACTAGAAGTAGAGAAGATCCTACAAGAACTGTTGCATCCTATGAACCAACATGCAGAGAGTAGGGATGAGCCGAACACCCCCGGGTTCGGTTCGCTCCAGAACCTTCGAACGGACCGAAAGTTCGCGCGAATTTTCGAACCCTATACGTTATAATGGACGCGAACGTTCGAAATCAAAAGTGCTAATTACAACGGCCAATATGCATGTTAATGTCATAAAACAGGTTTGGGGACCCGGGTCCTGCCCCAGGGGACATATATCAATGCAAAAAGAACTTTTAAAAAACTAACGTTTTTTCGGGAGCAGTCATTTTAATGATGCATAAAGTGAAAAAAAAAAGTGAAATTTTCCTTTAAATATGGTACCTGGGGGGTGTCTAAAGTATGCCTGTGAAGTGGCATGTGTTTCCCGTGTTTAGAACTGTCCTTGCACAAAATGACATTTGTAAAGGAAAAAAAGAAGCCATTTAAAACCACTTGCGGCTTTAGGTTTGTTCTTAAGTAGAATCTGAACAGGTACATTATGAAGTGTAGCTCCATCCCAAAAAAATCTATTTTTAAGCTTTTTGGAGAACATAGGGAGGGGTTATCACCCCTGTAACATTTGCTGACTTTGCACATCTGTTCAGAACATGTCACCTCACTTTCCGTCCCAATGACAAATGTTTTTGGAAAAAGTGGGGTTTTAATTGAAACAAGGATTGGTGATAAAGTATCAGTAGAGAGGAGATACCTTTTTCCCAAATTAAATCTAACAGGATAGAATTTCCCTTCCTAGGGGTAGATTTCCTCTCACTTCCTGTTTTCTCTTTCCATTTGCAAGTAGGAGTCGTTTGTAAGTTGGATGTTTGAAAGTAGGGGCCTGGCGTATATACTCTGCAGAAATTTGCCCTATTAGATGTTGGTGTAGCCACAAGACTGGTGGGCACAGGAATGGGCCCTGCTGTGAGTTAATAGATCAAGATTTGTAATTGCATGCACCTGTTGAACAGGGCAGAAAAATTGGGGGTGGTGGTGGTGGTGGACGGTGTTGCCACAAGACTGTAAGCTCTCACAGTTACTCTTGGTGGGTGCAGGAATGGGCCCTGCTGTGAGTTATTAGATCAAGATTTGTAATTGCAAGCACCTGATGAACAGGGCAGAAAAATTGGGCCTTTGGCGGTGGTGGTGGACGGTGTTGCCACAAGACTGTAGGCCCTCATAGTTACTCTTGGTGGGCGCAGGAATGGGCCCTGCTGTGAGTTATTAGATCAAGATTTGTAATTGCAAGCACCTGATGAACAGGGCAGAAAAATTGGGCCTTTGGCGGTGGTGGTGGACGGTGTTGCCACAAGACTGTAAGCTCTCACAGTTACTCTTGGTGGGCGCAGGAATGGGCCCTGCTGTGAGTTATTAGATCAAGATTTGTAATTGCAAGCACCTGATGAACAGGGCAGAAAAATTGGGCCTTTGGCGGTGGACGGTGTTGCCACAAGACTGTAGGCCCTCATAGTTACTCTTGGTGGGCGCAGGAATGGGCCCTGCTGTGAGTTATTAGATCAAGATTTGTAATTGCAAGCACCTGATGAACAGGGCAGAAAAATTGGGCCTTTGGCGGTGGTGGTGGACGGTGTTGCCACAAGACTGTAGGCCCTCATAGTTACTCTTGGTGGGCGCAGGAATGGGCCCTGCTGTGAACTATTAGATCAAGATTTGTAATTACCCGCCCCTGTTAAACAGGGGCTGAAAAATTGTGCCTTAGGCACTGGTGCTGGTGCCACCACACTGCAACCCCTCACAGATACTGTACTTGGAGCACAGCAGTCACACGTGTTGCGAAGCATTTTTTTAAAAAATTGTAATTACCCGCCCCTGTTAAACAGGGGCTGAAAAATTGTGCCTTAGGCACTGGTGCTGGTGCCACAACACTGCAACCCCTCACAGATACTGTACTTGGAGCACAGCAGTCACACGTGTTGCGAAGCATTTTTTTAAAAAATTGTAATTACCCGCCCCTGTTAAACAGGGGCTGAAAAATTGTGCCTTAGGCACTGGTGCTGGTGCCACAACACTGCAACCCCTCACAGATACTGTACTTGGAGCACAGCAGTCACACGTGTTGCGAAGCATTTTTTTATAAAAATTGTATGTACACGCCCCTGTTAAACAGGGGCTGAAAAATTGTGCCTTAGGCACTGGTGTGGTGGCATGGATCATTGAGGAGGAGGAAGAGGATAGTCAGTGAACATAAGAGGACAGTCACTCAGCATCAGCATAGGCAGTCTTGAAGGGATGTGACATTAAAAATTATTCGGTTATATCCGCCTCAGGTGCCTGGTAGCTGGTGGTGATCCAAGACTGATTCATTTTGATGAAGGTCAGTCGATCAACCGAGGCGGTGGACAGGCGCACCCTATGATCAGTGACAAATCCTCCAGCAGCACTGAATGTGCGTTCGGAAAGAACGCTGGAGGCAGGACAGGCCAGTAGCTCAATTGCATACTGTGCAAGCTCTGGCCAGTGATCCATCCTCAGGACCCAGTAAGCCAGAGGATTTTCGGTGGGAAAGGTGTCCAAGTCTGACCTTGCCCCAAGGTATTCCTGCACCATGTATATCAGACGCTGGCGATGGTTGCTGGAACCGATCATACCTTGGGGCTGCGGACTAAAAAATTGTCTGAACGCATCGGTCAGACGTCCACCTTCCCCACCGCTCCTTCTGCTACTGCCTGAAGCCTCAGCAACTCGTCGCCCAGGACCAGGAGTTTGTAACCTCCCAGTTTCTGGGAACGCGTTGCACAGACCTTTCTGCAAGGCCTCCCTGAGATGTCTCATCCTCTGCTCCCTCTGCGACGGCAAGATAAGGTCCGCAACCTTACCCTTGTACCGCGGATCAAGGAGAGTGGCCAGCCAGTAATGGTCCCTCTCCTTGATCCGAAGAACACGAGGATCCTTCCGCAGGCTTTGCAGGATCAGGGAGGCCATGCAGCGTAGGTTAGCTGAGGCATTCGGTCCGGAGTCTTCTGGGTCACTGAGGATGACATGATCGCCAGCCACCTCCTCCCAGCCACGTACAAGTCCACTGGTTTGTTGGGACTGTACATCATCCCTAAAAGACTGCTGCTGCTGATGCTGAGTGCCAGGCTCCACCTCCATGCTCACACAATCTCCTCCTCCTCCTCCTCCTCCTCATCCTCTTCCTGTGTGATGGGTGGGACAGAAGGAACACTGTCCGGATAAAGGGGGCCTTGAGAGGCAAGGAAGTCCTCCTCTTCCTGCCTCTGTTCTGCCTCAAGTGCCCTGTCCATTATCCCACGCAGCGTATGCTCCAACAGGTGGACAAGAGGGACAGTGTCACTGATGCATGCACTGTCACTGCTCACCATCCTCGTGGCCTCCTCAAATGGTGAGAGGACAGTGCATGCATCCCTGATCATGCTCCACTGACGTGGGGAAAAAAACCAAGCTCCCCTGACCCTGTCCTGGTGCCGTAGTCGCAAAGGTACTCATTGATGGCCCTCTGCTGCGTGTGCAGTCGCTGCAGCATGGCCAACGTTGAGTTCCACCTGGTGGGCATGTCACATATTAGGCGGTTCTTGGGCAGGTTCAGCTCCTTTTGCAGTTCAGTCAGCCGAGCACTGGCATTATAAGATCGGCGGAAATGCACACAGACTTTCCTGGCCTGCCTCAGGACATCCTGTAAGCCTGGGAACCTGCCCAAGAACCGCTGTACCACCAGGTTGAGGACGTGAGCCATGCAGGGCACATGGGTGAGCTGCCCCTGTCGCAGGGCGGAGAGGAGGTTGGTGCCATTGTCAGAAACGACCATTCCTGGCTTAAGCTGACGTGGCGTCAACCACCTCTCGGCCTGCGCCTGCAGAGCTGCCAGAACCTCTGGCCCAGTGTGGCTCCTGTCCCCCAAACACACCAGCGCAAGCACGGCATGGCATCTTTTTGCCTGCGTACTTGCGTAGCCCCTTGTACGCCTACGGAGCACCGCTGGTTCCAAGGACAGAGCACTGGAGGAAGAAGAAGAGGAGGGGGTGGAGGAGAGAGGTGTGTCACAACCAGTAGCAGTAGTAGCGTTTTGGAGGCGTGGTGGCGGAACAACCTCCAACACTACTGCACCTTGTCCTGCATCCTCCCAGCTGCCAATAGAGTGACCCAATGGGCCGTGAAAGACAGGTACCGTCCCTGTCCATGCCTGCTGGACCATGAGTCAGCGGTAATATGCACCTTACCGCTGACCGCCCTGTCCAGCGAGGCATGGACATTGCCTTCCACATGCCGGTAGAGAGACGGAATCGCCTTCCGTGAGAAAAAGTGGCGTTTGGGAACCTGCCACTGAGGAACCGCACATTGAACAAACTCACGGAAGGGGGCCGAGTCTACCAACTGAAAAGGCAGCAGTTGAAGTGCTAGCAATTTAGCCAAGCTAGCATTCAACCGCTGGGCATGTGGATGGCTGGGAGTGTACTTCTTTCTACGGTCCAGCAGCTGGGGCAGGGAAATTTGCCTGCTGCAATCAGACGTCGGTGTACTGCAAGTACTTGGTTGTGACACACCTAATTCTACACCTTCAGTCCTCTCAGAGCAGCTTTCAGAGAGGACTGAAGGTGTAGTGGGGATGGAGATCCCAGCTGATGAGGAGCAAGGAGAGGTCCGCTTAGTTCTTTGGTGTGGGTCTTTTATGTGTGCCTGCCAACGAGCTGCATGGCAGGTCGACATATGTCTGGTCATGCTTGTGGTGCCCAAGCGGCTGATGTTTTGGCCACGCGAGATACGCTTGAGACAAATATTGCAAATAGCAGTGGTGCGATCTGATGCACTTGTCTCAAAAAAGGCCCACACCAAAGAACTTTTCTGATAACGTGCAGAGGCAGCGCCCTGCACAGGCGGAGCTCTGCGGTGTTGTACAGTTGCTGTGCTGGCCTCTACCTGGCCTCCAGGGGGCATCCTGCCTCGTTGGACATGTGACGCCGCATCCTCCTCCTCCTCGTCCTCCTCCTCATCCTCTCTCCCTTCAGGCACCCACGTGGAGTCAGTGACCTCATCATCCCCTCCCTCTTCACCACTAGAGCAAATATGGCAGTAAGCTGCAGCTGGTGGAACAGTACTGCCAGATTCCTCAAGCTGGGTATCATCATCCGAGCCTTCGAATCGTTGGGCATCCTCCTGGAGCATGTACCCAACACTGTGCTCAAAGAGTTCGGGGGACTCCTCAGGAGGACATGGTGGGTCTAGGGAAGGGGTGGCTGATGATGCCATTGAGTACGCGTTGGCAGCTGCTCTGTCAGTACCCTGAGCCTGGGTGAGAGAGGATGAGGAGGATGAGGAGGGCTTGGTCATCCATTCTACCAAGCCTTCAGCATGATGCGGCTCCACATGTCCAGCTGCCGAAAACAAAGACGCGCGTGTCCCATGGCCACGTGCTGATGACGATGCACGACCACGTCCACGGCCACGTCCACTAGAAACAGAGCCTGCCTGCCCTGTGTTCTTGGCTCTGCACGCTCTGCCTCCCCTTGGCGGTCTTCCAGCCATTGTAGTCGGTAGTCCTGTGGGTGCTGCTGAGAAGAAAATAGAGGAGCTCTGTGTGATGCCACTAACACACTAGAAGTCCTGTGGGTGCTGCTGAGAAGACAATATAGGAGCTCTGTGTGATGCCACTAACACACTAGAAGTCCTATGGGTGCTTCTGCAAAGAAAATAGAGGAGCTCTGTGTGATGCCTCTAACACACTAGAAGTCCTGTGGGTGCTGCTGAGAAGACAATATAGGAGCTCTGTGTGATGCCACTAACACACTAGAAGTCCTATGGGTGCTTCTGCAAAGAAAATAGAGGAGCTCTGTGTGATGCCACTAACACACTAGAAGTCCTGTGGGTGCTGCTGAGAAGACAATATAGGAGCTCTGTGTGATGCCACTAACACACTAGAAGTCCTATGGGTGCTTCTGCAAAAAAAATAGAGGAGCTCTGTGTGATGCCACTAACACACTAGAAGTCCTGTGGGTGCTGCTGAGAAGACAATATAGGAGCTCTGTGTGATGCCACTAACACACTAGAAGTCCTATGGGTGCTTCTGCAAAGAAAATAGAGGAGCTCTGTGTGATGCCACTAACACACTAGAAGTCCTGTGGGTGCTGCTGAGAAGACAATATAGGAGCTCTGTGTGATGCCACTAACACACTAGAAGTCCTATGGGTGCTTCTGCAAAGAAAATAGAGGAGCTCTGTGTGATGCCACTAACACACTAGAAGTCCTGTGGGTGCTGCTGAGAAGACAATATAGGAGCTCTGTGTGATGCCACTAACACACTAGAAGTCCTGTGGGTGCTGCTGAGAAGACAATATAGGAGCTCTGTGTGATGCCACTAACACACTAGAAGTCCTATGGGTGCTTCTGCAAAGAAAATAGAGGAGCTCTGTGTGATGCCACTAACACACTAGAAGTCCTGTGGGTGCTGCTGAGAAGACAATATAGGAGCTCTGTGTGATGCCACTAACACGCTAGAAGTCCTATGGGTGCTTCTGCAAAGAAAATAGAGGAGCTCTGTGTGATGCCACTAACACACTAGAAGTCCTGTGGGTGCTGCTGAGAAGACAATATAGGAGCTCTGTGTGATGCCACTAACACACTAGAAGTCCTATGGGTGCTTCTGCAAAGAAAATAGAGGAGCTCTGTGTGATGCCACTAACACACTAGAAGTCCTGTGGGTGCTGCTGAGAAGACAATATAGGAGCTCTGTGTGATGCCACTAACACACTAGAAGTCCTGTGGGTGCTGCTGAGAAGACAATATAGGAGCTCTGTGTGATGCCACTAACACACTAGAAGTCCTATGGGTGCTTCTGCAAAGAAAATAGAGGAGCTCTGTGTGATGCCACTAACACACTAGAAGTCCTATGGGTGCTTCTGCAAAGAAAATAGAGGATCTCTGTGTGATGGGACTAACACACTTCAAGTCCTATAGGTGCTTCTGGGAACAAAATATAGCTCTGTGTGATGGGACTAACACACTTCAAGTCCTATAGGTGCTTCTGGGAACAAAATATAGGATCTCTGTATGATGGGACTAACACACTTCAACTCCTATAGGTGCTTCTGGGAACAAAATATAGGTCTGTGTGATGGGACTAACACACTTCAAGTCCTATAGGTGCTTCTGGGAACAAAATATAGGATCTCTGTGTGATGGGACTAACACACTTCAAGTCCTATGGGTGCTTCTGGGAACAAAATATAGGTCTGTGTGATGGGACTAACACACTTCAAGTCCTATAGGTGCTTCTGGGAAGAAAATGTAGGTCTGTGTGATGGGACTAACACACTTCAAGTCCTATAGGTGCTTCTGGGAACAAAATATATGATCTCTGTGTGATGGGACTAACACACTTCAAGTCCTATAGGTGCTTCTGGGAAGAAAATGTAGGTCTGTGTGATGGGACTAACACACTTCAAGTCCTATAGGTGCTTCTGGGAAGAAAATGTAGGTCTGTGTGATGGGACTAACACACTTCAAGTCCTATAGGTGCTTCTGGGAACAAAATATAGGTCTGTGTGATGGGACTAACACACTTCAAGTCCTATAGGTGCTTCTGGGAACAAAATATATGATCTCTGTGTGATGGGACTAACACACTTCAAGTCCTATGGGTGCTTCTGGGAAGAAAATATAGGTCTGTGTGATGGGACTAACACACTTCAAGTCCTATAGGTGCTTCTGGGAACAAAATATATGATCTCTGTGTGATGGGACTAACACACTTCAAGTCCTATAGGTGCTTCTGGGAACAAAATATAGGTCTGTGTGATGGGACTAACACACTTCAAGTCCTATAGGTGCTTCTGGGAACAAAATATAGGATCTCTGTGTGATGGGACTAACACACTTCAAGTCCTATGGGTGCTTCTGGGAACAAAATATAGGTCTGTGTGATGGGACTAACACACTTCAAGTCCTATAGGTGCTTCTGGGAAGAAAATGTAGGTCTGTGTGATGGGACTAACACTCTTCAAGTCCTATAGGTGCTTCTGGGAACAAAATATATGATCTCTGTGTGATGGGACTAACACACTTCAAGTCCTATAGGTGCTTCTGGGAAGAAAATGTAGGTCTGTGTGATGGGACTAACACACTTCAAGTCCTATAGGTGCTTCTGGGAAGAAAATGTAGGTCTGTGTGATGGGACTAACACACTTCAAGTCCTATAGGTGCTTCTGGGAACAAAATATAGGTCTGTGTGATGGAACTAACACACTTCAAGTCCTATAGGTGCTTCTGGGAACAAAATATATGATCTCTGTGTGATGGGACTAACACACTTCAAGTCCTATGGGTGCTTCTGGGAAGAAAATATAGGTCTGTGTGATGGGACTAACACACTTCAAGTCCTATAGGTGCTTCTGGGAACAAAATATATGATCTCTGTGTGATGGGACTAACACACTTCAAGTCCTATAGGTGCTTCTGGGAAGAAAATGTAGGTCTGTGTGATGGGACTAACACACTTCAAGTCCTATAGGTGCTTCTGGGAAGAAAATATAGGTCTGTGTGATGGGACTAACACACTTCAAGTCCTATAGGTGCTTCTGGGAAGAAAATATAGGTCTGTGTGATGGGACTAACACACTTCAAGTCCTATAGGTGCCTCTGGGAACAAAATATATGATCTCTGTGTGATGGGACTAACACACTACAAGTCCTATAGGTGCTTCTGGGAAGAAAATGTAGGTCTGTGTGATGGGACTAACACACTTCAAGTCCTATAGGTGCTTCTGGGAACAAAATATAGGAGCTCTGCCTGCCTGCCACGAACACACTACAAGTCCTATAGGTGCTTCTGGGAACAAAATATAGGAGCTCTGCCTGCCTGCCACGAACACACTACAAGTCCTATAGGTGCTTCTGGGAACAAAATATAGGAGCTCTGCCTGCCTGCCACGAACACACTACAAGTCCTATAGGTGCTTCTGGGAACAAAATATAGGAGCTCTGCCTGCCTGCCACGAACACACTACAAGTCCTATAGGTGCTTCTGGGAACAAAATATAGGAGCTCTGCCTGCCTGCCACGAACACACTACAAGTCCTATAGGTGCTTCTGGGAACAAAATACAGGAGCTCTGTTTGCTGCCAGTGCCTGCCTGCCACGAACACACTACAAGCCCCTCTTTCTAAATCAATCCTTCTAAATTAATCTATCTAACTCAATCTCTCTAAGTGAATCTATCTAACTAAATCCAGCAGAGTGACACAGAACGATCCTGCTCTATCTACGCCGGAACAGCATGTGACCGGCGCAGACGGCGTGGCGGCCTTTTATAAGAGGGGGCGTGTACTAAAGCCCCTGAGCTGTAATTGGCTACAGGCGTCCTGCCTGTAGCTAATTATGGCTCTTCGAGTTTCCGGCGCTGTGATTGGCCAAGCATGCGGGGTCACAGTGCATGCTTGGCCAATCATCAGCCAGCAATGCACTGCGCCGGCCGCGCCGGCCGCAATGCATTGCGGGGCCGCTCGCATCACACGAACGTGATGCGAGTGGCCAAAATAGTTCTGGGCTCGCCGAGCGAGCGAACACCCGGTGGGTTCGCATGGGTTCGCATCGAGCACCGGGCCCATCCCTAGCAGAGAGAATAATCATGGACTAAAGCAATTAAGCCTGTACTTGTATGTTACTTGTTACAGCGCTCCTGCCTCTCCAGTTATCGACCTTGTCTTTGTATCTGCCCTCTCTTGTTTGCTGACTGTCGTGACCTTCAACCTGTCCCCATTTCTGAGATTGCCTCTTGATTCTGTACTAGACTCTGGTTAATTTCCTGGCCCCTTTTGTCTGCACAGGTGTGTCTGAAGATCTCAACCTTCAGAGAACAGAGGGCCATCATGCCTTGTAAGCATGTAGACTGCACAGAATGTTCAACAATCCTGGCCATATGTGACATCTTTTCACCAGACATGAAGTGATAAAAGATCTTCAACAGCAATAGAGACTGAAATAAAAAATATATTTTTTATGAAAGTGCATCACCCTCCTTGTCAGAGCCGGTTGCTAAGTAAATTTACTTTGGCTCTTGTCACGTACCTGATGGTAGTCTGGTATGCAGAGGGAGGCCTCTCTTACACCTCTAAATCGAGGCCCCTGATGGAGAAATTAGGAGGCGCAGGAGTGCAGAGTCGCACGAGTGCCTGTCAAGGTTGCTGGTAGACGAGCTGGACCGTAACTGAAGCAGGAACTGGAACGGATCCCAGGAACAGCTGTCGGACTGGAAACTGGAACTCAGGCAGGTGCAGGCAGATGGACTGGAAGCGTAGGCACACTAGTCCAGAGCAGGTGGACACTGGAGCAGAGTCAAGTGCAGGCAGGTTCGGCAACAGGCTGGCAGCGGGGTGGCAGAAGGAGAAGACAGGAATGTAGTCAAAACAGGCCGAGGTCAGATCCTGGCGGATAAGCAGGGGTAGTCAGGAGCAAGCCGGGTAGGGTCAACTGGAGCTGGTACAGGCAAATGATTATCAAGAATCACAGGTAACGCTGTAAACCAGGCAGCACCGATTCAAAGAAGTAGGGCAGTTTAAATAGTCTGTTAGCGTCACGAACGTCACCGGATGCGCACGCGTGTGCGCCGTGCTCGCCAATGCCAATGCTCGCCAATGTGCAGCACTAGCAGCAAACGTGCCCGCGTGGCCCTTCTCAGTGGAACATGCAGAACAGGGGGGCGTCCATGGTCGCCATCTTGGATGCTGACATGCCCTTCCTGACAGCTCCTCTGTAATCAGCAGGGGTTGGTTGTCATGGCCTGCTCAGTATTACACAGGTTGATGATATGATCGCTTCCCCCTGCCTTCTGGAAGGTTCTAGAAGTGCAGTGGGAAGAAAAAAAGAGTGCAGTTTGAATATTTATGGGGACTCAGCCAATCCCGCGAGAAGTGTGTCCAAAAGGTGTCTGGAGAGCCCATAAATATCGGGGCACTAGAGCAGGTGGTCTTTTGATCCTGGGTGAGCCTGCCAGGGCAGTTCTCTGTCTGAGGGGCTCTGCCCCTCTGCACGATCTGCTGGGGACTATGCTGTGAGTTCATCAAGGTCCCAGCCAGGGCTTTGGCTAGGGGGCATAACATCTGGTGTTTCCTGTATTTTTGGTCTGGAGAAGCACTCTGGAGCATACCAGGTGGATGGAAGAGGCTCCAGTGGTTGTGGTATCACGAGTCTGCGTCTCCCTCACTAGAAAAGGATATCAGAAGATGGCATCTGATGATCCTAAGGCCTGTGAGTACTGACCTATATCCTAAGCCCCATAGATTGTCTGCGGTCCCCTGTTTACACAGAAGCAAGTTTAACATCTCTCCTAGCAAGTAGAGACTTGTGGAAGTCCTCTGCCAGGATTGTGAAAACGAGTCTTCAGTTGCTACAGTTCCCTTGAGGTATCCCATGCTTCCATCCCATACCTATGCAAGTTACTTCAGCAATAAATAAAAAATCCAAAAGATACCCCTAGACTGTTTTTTGAGCCAGTGAGAGAGAAGAGAAATGTTGTGTGCCAGGTTGCATGTGCTCTAGTGGGGATATGGGACCAACTATTACCAGCGGCTTCTGCCAGGGTAGCGCTGCAAAAGTAGTAGGAGAAGGCTAGAACAACCATCAGCTTTTTATTTCTGACTGTGTCCCTGTTGCAGATATTCCCTTCCTTGCTGTCTACTGAAACTATTGTTACCATAACAGCAATTGAGTCCAATATCAGTAAAAACCCAAAAGTTCTAATCCGTTTCCACTTTATCCAATATACTGTGTCAGTTTTCAGGTATTACACTTGTTATATAGCCAGAAAGTCTAAATAATATATTCCTAAAAAGCACAGGAACCTGCCTAAGAGGTTTAAGATATAACTAATTGCTGGGAAGTTTGCCCAAATATTTTGTTAGCTATAGAAACATGTTGAAACAAATTTAATTGACATGTTTAAGTAGAACAAATGTCTAGTCTATGGGAATGTTCTTGGCAGATCTGTTTTCTTTGTAGGTAGATTTTCCACCTTCTAGAGTTACATTCCACAATGTACGATTCACTAGTTGAAAGAAGAGGACAATGACTCAGCAAACTCTGTACTGCATGTAAACACAAACTATGCAAAGACATGACTCTGCTTTGCAAATACAATAGGAAGGTGTATACTCTGGGATTAACCCTGTTTTGGGTGAATCCATGCTTCACCATTATTGGTGATTTATGAAACAAGAAAAACCTGTCAGGGTGCTTTCTATTACATGAGAGAATGAATCTTGGGAGTAACTCTGCAGACCACAGTTTAATACAAAGGTAGACCACCTTCATAAAACAAAGCACAATCTATACAATAATTAGCTTCTCCTTTTGCCTCTGCTATCAGTAAATGAATATCTAAATTAGGAAATCATAAACAGAATAATACATTGTAATTAACTATACAAATTAACTAGATAAATGAATGAAGTGTTAAATAAAAAAAAAAAAAAAAAAATATATATATATATATATATATATATATATATATATAAATATAATTATATATATATATATATATATATATATATATATATATATATATATATATATATATATATATATATATATATATATATATATATATAGGGATTGTGTGTAGATTATGTCAATTAACAAAACTTGCACAGACTGAGTAGTGTTTTACACTGTAAAACCAATCTACATATATATATATATTTATGTGTGTGTAACCTAGCTAGGAACCATATCTAAAAATTCATTCACAAGGATCATTAAAACCTTAGCACTGTAGGATAATGGATAGCAGGACCGGTGCTTGACTATTTTGTGCCCTAGGCAAGACCAGCTGACTGCCCCCCCCCCCAACCCCCCCCCCCCGACATTGCGGCAGACAAATGAGTCACTAAATTACACTTTTTTTGGACCAGTGACAACAATACAGTGATCAGTGCTAAAAATATGCACTGTCACTGTACAAATGACACTGGCTGCAAAGGGGGTAACATTAGGGGTGATCAAAGGGTTAAATGTGTTCTCTGGGAGTGCTTTCTAATTGTGGGGAGGGGGGGTCTTTTGACTGGGGGAATGTAAAGATCCATGTTCCTGCTTAGCAGAAACACAAATCAGCAGGTCTCGGCAGACATCGGGTCCGCTGGACCTGCTGATTGGCTCCTGCTGTGATCCGATAAAAAAAAGACATACAGGTACATGATTTTGTGCTGAAGGGCGGCCCTGACGCAGTATATATGTGTGGGGCGGTCCAGAAGCTGATATAATATTGGGGAATGGCACACAAGACTGCTGCTTATATAATTTACTTTTGATTAGAGTTGAGCGGACACCTGGATGTTCGGGTTCGGCGGGTTCGGTCGAACTTCTGAAAAAAGTCCCGGTTCGGGACCGAACTTGACCCGAACTTGACCCCGAACTCCGAACCCCATTGAAGTCAATGGGGACCCGGACTTTTGAACACTAAAATGGCTGTAAAAAGGTCATGGAAAGGGCTAGAGGGCTGCAAATGGCAACAACATGTTGTTAAGAGCATGACAAGTGATCTACAAACAAATGTGGATAGGGAAATAACTTAAAATAACATAAACAAAATAAAAAATAAAAAAAAATGCTGGAGGCCCCCTTCTCAGCAGAAGAGGTACAGGAAGTCATTAAGAACCTCAGAAACTCAACGGCACGATGCCGCACATATGGTGGGAATACCCCAGAATACGCACTTTCTGGAAAAAATTATTCAATTTAATGGATAAGATAGTGGGAAAATAAAATACTTGGAAATTAAAAAAAAAATGAAAAAATTATAATCTTGACCTAGGAGGACGAAATTCAAATGGAGTAGGAGGTTGAGGTGGCGGTGGATGTGGCGGTGTAGGTGGAAGCGGCGGTGGAGGAGGACGAGGTAGCCAACACTGGTTCAAAAATACAACAATGGCTGGGTAAGGCTAGTGGTGAATGATGTGTCGAATTCTGTCCCCCTTCGCATAGTGTCCGCCCTGTACTGCGCTTGCTCAGTACGTAGGACAAGGGGATTTTGAAACTCTCCGAAGACGATGCGCGGTGACTCCAGGTTCAAGCCACATCATCCGAGGTTGAAGCCTAGCCAAGCGAGCCCGTGAGGGGCCCTGTTACTATGTGCTACCGTATGTCCACTTGGATGGTGGGGCTTGAACCTGCACTCACTGCGCAGGCGACGTTCATCTTTGGAGATTTTGTGAATCTCCTTGTCCTCCGTACTGCGCAAGCACTGCACCTGTGCAGTAAGTGGCCGGACACTATCCGATAGCAAGACAGTTTTCGTCAGAACACCGGTATATGTGTCTATTCTGCACAAGGTACGGCCAAGTCCTGTGGGATCCATGCCTGGTTCATTTTAATGAACGTGAGCTTGTCCACATTGGCTCTGGACAGGTGGCTGCGCTTGTCTGTAATAACGCCCCCTGCCGTGCTAAATACACGTTCAGATAATACACTGGCGGCAGGGCAGTCCAGCACCTCCAAGGCGTAAAGGGCAAGCTCAGTCCATGTGCCCAATTTGGAGACCCAGAAGTTGAAGGGGGCAGACCCGTCATGCAGTACGTGTACGCGTGTGCACACATACTGCTCCACCATGTTGGTGAAATGCTGCCTCCTGCTAAGATGTTCCATCTCAGCTGGTGGTGCTGGTTGTTGTGGCGTGCCGACAAAGCTTTTCCACATTCCGGCTATGCTAACCCTGCCTTGCGAGGTGCTGGCGGTGCCCCCTCTGCCTCTTCCTCCTCCTCTGCCTTCGCCTTGTGCTTCCACCGTACCCCCGCTTCCAAGTGGGATTGCCACCAGCAGCGCGTCTACCAGCGTGCGCTTGTACTTGCGCATCTTACGATCACGCTCCAGTGAGGTAATTAAGGACGGCACGTTGTCCTTGTAACGGGGATCCAGCAGGGTGGCCACCCAATAATCAGCACCAGTTAAAATGTGGGCAACTCGGCGGTCGTTGCGGAGACACTGCAGCATGTAATCGCTCATGTGTGCCAGGCTGCCCAGAGGCAAGGAAAAGCTGTCCTCTGTGGGAGGTGTATCATCTGTGTCCTCTGTATCCCCCCAGCCACGCACCAGTGATGGACATGAGCTGGTCTGGGTGCCACCCTGCTGTGAACATGGTTCCTCCTCCTCCTCCATCTCCTCCTCATCCTCCACCTCGTCATCCTCTAGAACTGTGGCCTTGCTGCCAGACAATTGTGTACCTGGCGCTTGTTGGTGCAGGAACCCAGCCTCGTAGCCACTTGTAAATGACTGCCCTGAAAGCCTTGGAAATGAACCCTCTTCCTCCTCCTCCTCCTCATCCTGTGACACATCCTCTTCCATCATCGCCTTAAGAGTTTTTTCAAGGAGGCATAGAACTGGGATAGTAACGCTGAGAACGGCGTCATCGGCACTGGCCATGTTGGTGGAGTACTCGAAACAGCGCAACAAGGCACACAGGTCTCGCATGGAGGCCCAGTTATTGGCGGTGAAGTGGTGCTGTTCCGCAGAGCGACTCACGCGTGGGTGCTGCAGCTGAAACTCCACTATCACCTGCTGCTGCTCGCACAGTCTGGCAAGCATGTGCAAGGTGGAGTTCCACCTTGTGGGCACGTCACATATGAGACGGTGAGCGGGAAGGCCGAAGTTACGCTGCAGCGCTGACAGGCGAGCAGCAGCAGGTTTCTGCAGCAGCTCTGGCATATCGGGGTAATTCTTCAGGAACCTCTGGACCACCAAGTTCAGCACATGCGCCAGGCAAGGGATGTGCGTCAAACCGGCAAGGCCCAGAGCTGCTACGAGATTTCGCCCATTATCGCACACCACCAGGCCGGGCTTGAGGCTCACTGCCACCAACCACTCATCGGTCTGTTGTTCCATGTCCCTCCACAACTCCTGCGCGGTGTGGGTTTTTTCCCCCAAACAGGAAAGTTTTAAAACTGCCTGCTGTCGTTTAGCCCTGGCTGTGCTGAAGTTGGTGGTAAAGGTGTTACGCTGACCGGATGAGGAGGCGGTAGAGGATGAGGAGGCGGAGTAGGAGGAGTTAGCAACAGGAGGCAAACTGAAGTGCCCTGCAATCCTCGGTGGTGGAAGGACATGCGCCAAACTGCTATCCGCCTCAGGCCCAGCCGCCACTATATTTACCCAGTGTGCTGTTAGGGAGATATAACGTCCCTGACCGTGCTTACTGGTCCACGCATCCGTAGTTAGGTGGACCTTGCCACAGATGGCGTTGCGCAGTGCACACCTGATTTTGTCCCCCACTTGGTTGTGCAGGGAAGGGATAGCTCGTCTGGAAAAGTAGTGGCGGCTGGGCACGACATACTGTGGGACAGCCAATGACATCAGCCTTTGAAAACTCTGCGTCTCCACCAGACGGAATGACAGCATTTCAAAGGCGAGCAATTTTGAAATGCTGGCATTCAGGGCCAGGGATCGCGGGTGGCTAGGGGGGTACTTCCTCTTCCGCTCTAGTGTTTGGGAAATAGAGAGCTGAAAGCTTCCATGGGACATTGTGGAGATGGTTGGTGACCCAGGTGGTAGTGTTGCTGGCAGATCCTCTGTTTGCGGGTTGGCAGGTGTCACTGTCACTACAGAGGTGGATGAAGAGGCCGAGACTGCAGCAGAAGAGGAAGCAGGAGGAGCCAGAGACCTTTCTTGGTTTTTGCGGTGTCTACTCCACTGCATCTCGTGCTTTGCACTTAGATGCCTGGTCATGCAGGTTGTGCTCAGGTTGAGAACGTTTATGCCTTCGCTTCAAGCTCTGAATGCACAGCGTGCAAACCACTCATGTCTTGTCATCAGGACATTGTCTGAAGAACTGCCAAGCTAGGGAACTCCTTGCACCTGGCTTTGGTGTGCTCGGTCCCTTGCTGCATTGGGCAGTAGCAGACGTACTGTCTAGGGGACGGACGCTCCGCTTTTGCACCCTGCTCCCTCTTCTGCTGTGCTGGTGGCTCTGTGCGACCACCTCCTCTTCCTCTCAACTACACTGGTCACCTGCATGACGTTTATTCCATGTGGGGTCAAGGACCTCATCGTCCTCCACATCATCTTCCACCCAAAAATCACCCCTGCCCTCCTTGTCGGTCTGCACGATGGCGAAAGCAGCAGCAGTTGGCACCTGTGTTTCGTCATCATCCGAGACGTGCTGCGTTGGTCCTCCCATGTACTCATCATGAAACATAAGTGGTTGGGCATCGGTGCACACAATCTCTTCCACTTCTGAGGCAGGGCTAGGTGGATGGCCCTGGGAAACCCTGCTAACAGAGTCATCAAAAAGCAGAAGAGACTGCTGCATGATTTGGGGCTCAGACTGATTGGCTGATTTGCAAGGGGGTGAGGTGAAAGACTGATGGACATCGGCTGCAGGTGCCAACTCTGAACTTTCATCAGGAGACTGGGTGGGAGACAATGTGAAGGAACCGAAGGCACTGTCAGCAACCCAATCTACTATCACCTGTACTTGTCCTGGCCTCGACATTCGTACAGCCTCATTAGGCGCGTCAAAATACTGCTGCAGGCTCTGTCGCCTACTCGCACCTGCGGAAGGTGTTTCACTAGTGCGTGTAGCTGGCACAGATCGACCACGTCCTCTCCCTGCAACAGGAGCGCCACCAGCAGCACCACGACCCGGGCCACGTCCCCTTTTTGATGATCTCCTCATATTTTCCAAATTTATGATCTCGCCCTAAATGGGTGTTTTTGTATATAGCAGAATACGCGTACGTGTAAAGCGTTTATGAAAACGCAGAAAATGCTATTGGGAAGAAAAAAAAAAAAACACTGCAAAATTTTATTTTTTTGCAATGTTTTTGCAATATCAGACTACACGGATAGTATGTAAAGCGTTTATGAAAACGCAGAAAATGCTATTGGGAAGAAAAAAAAACACTGCAAAATTTTATTTTTTTGCAATATCAGACTACAAGGACAGTATCTACAGCGTTTATGAAAACGCAGAAAATGCTATTGGGTAGAAAAAAAAACACTGCAAAATGTTATTTTTTTGCAATATCAGACTACATGGGCAGTATCTACAGCGTTTATGAAAACGCAGAAAATGCTATTGGGAAGAAAAAAAACACTGCAAAATTTTATTTTTTTGCAATGTTTTTGCAATATCAGACTACACGGGCAGTATCTACAGCGTATATGAAAACGCAGAAAATGCTATTGGGAAGAAAAAAAAACACTGCAAAATTTTATTTTTTTGCAATGTTTTTGCAATATCAGACTACACGGGCAGTATCTACAGCGTTTATGAAAACGCAGAAAATGCTATTGGGAAGAAAAAAAAACACTGCAAAATTTTATTTTTTTGCAATGTTTTTGCAATATCAGACTACACGGGCAGTATCTACAGCGTATATGAAAACGCAGAAAATGCTATTGGGAAGAAAAAAAAACACTGCAAAATTTTATTTTTTTGCAATGTTTTTGCAATATCAGACTACACGGGCAGTATCTACAGCGTTTATGAAAACGCAGAAAATGCTATTGGGAAGAAAAAAAAAACACTGCAAAATTTTATTTTTTTGCAATGTTTTTGCAATATCAGACTACACGGGCAGTATCTACAGCGTTTATGAAAACGCTGAAAATGCTATTGGGAAAAGAAAAAAAACACTCAAAATTTTATTTTTTTGCAATGTTTTTGCAATATCAGACTACACCTGCAGTATCTACAGCATTTATGAAAACGCAGAAAATGCTATTGGGAAGAAAAAAAAACACTGCAAAATTTTATTTTTTTGCAATGTTTTTGCAATATCAGACTACACGGGCAGTATCTACAGTGTTTATGAAAACGCAAAAAATGCTATTGGGAAGAAAAAAAACACTGCAAAATTTAATTTTTTTGCAATGTTTTTGCAATATCAGACTACACGGGCAGTATCTACAGCGTTTATGAAAACGCAGAAAATGCTATTGGGTAGAAAAAAAAAAACACTGCAAAATGTTATTTTTTTGCAATTTTTTGCAATATCAGACTACATGGGCAGTATCTACAGCGTTTATGAAAACGCAGAAAATGCTATTGGGAAGAAAAAAAACACTGCAAAATTTTATTTTTTTGCAATGTTTTTGCAATATCAGACTACACGGGCAGTATCTACAGCGTTTATGAAAACGCAGAAAATGCTATTGGGAAGAAAAAAAAAACACTGCAAAATTTTATTTTTTTGCAATGTTTTTGCAATATCAGACTACACGGGCAGTATCTACAGCGTTTATGAAAACGCAGAAAATGCTATTGGGAAGAAAAAAAAAAACACTGCAAAATTTTATTTTTTTGCAATGTTTTTGCAATATCAGACTACACGGGCAGTATCTACAGCGTTTATGAAAACGCAGAAAATGCTATTGGGAAGAAAAAAAAACACTGCAAAATTTAATTTTTTTGCAATGTTTTTGCAATATCAGACTACATGGGCAGTATCTACAGCGTTTATGAAAACGCAGAAAATGCTATTGGGAAGAAAAAAAAACACTGCAAAATTTTATTTTTTTGCAATGTTTTTGCAATATCAGACTACACGGGCAGTATCTACAGCGTTTATGAAAACGCAGAAAATGCTATTGGGAAGAAAAAAAAACACTGCAAAATTTTATTTTTTTGCAATGTTTTTGCAATATCAGACTAGTATCTACAGCGTTTATGAAAACGCAGAAAATGCTATTGGGAAGAAAAAAAACACTGCAAAATTTTATTTTTTTGCAATGTTTTTGCAATATCAGACTACACGGGCAGTATCTACAGCGTTTATGAAAACGCAGAAAATGCTATTGGGAAGAAAAAAAAACATTGCAAAATTTTATTTTTTTGCAATGTTTTTGCAATATTAGACTACACGGGCAGTATCTACAGCGTTTATGAAAACGCAGAAAATGCTATTGGGAAGAAAAAAAAACACTGCAAAATTTTATTTTTTTGCAATGTTTTTGCAATATCAGACTACACGGGCAGTATCTACAGCGTTTATGAAAACGCAGAAAATGCTATTGGGAAGAAAAAAAACACTGCAAAATTTTATTTTTTTGCAATGTTTTTGCAATATCAGACTACACGGGCAGTATCTACAGCATTTATGAAAACGCAGAAAATGCTATTGGGAAGAAAAAAAAACACTGCAAAATTGTATTTTTTTGCAATGTTTTTGCAATATCAGACACACGGACAGTATCTACAGCGTTTATGAAAACGCAGAAAATGCTATTGGGTAGAAAAAAAAACACTGCAAAATTTTATTTTTTTGCAATGTTTTTGCAATATCAGACTACACGGGCAGTATCTACAGCGTTTATGAAAACGCAGAAAATGCTATTGGGAAGAAAAAAAACACTGCAAAATTTTATTTTTTTGCAATGTTTTTGCAATATCAGACTACACGGGCAGTATCTACAGCGTTTATGAAAACGCAGAAAATGCTATTGGGAAGAAAAAAAAACACTGCAAAATTTTATTTTTTTGCAATGTTTTTGCAATATCAGACTACACGGGCAGTATCTACAGCGTTTATGAAAACGCAGAAAATGCTATTGGGAAGAAAAAAAAACACTGCAAAATTTAATTTTTTTGCAATGTTTTTGCAATATCAGACTACACGGGCAGTATCTACAGCGTTTATGAAAACGCAGAAAATGCAATTGGGAAGAAAAAAAAACACTGCAAAATTTTATTTTTTTGCAATGTTTTTGCAATATCAGACTACACGGGCAGTATCTACAGCATTTATGAAAACGCAGAAAATGCTATTGGGAAGAAAAAAAAACACTGCAAAATTTTATTTTTTTGCAATGTTTTTGCAATATCAGACTACACCTGCAGTATCTACAGTGTTTATGAAAACGCAGAAAATGCTATTGGGAAGAAAAAAAAACACTGCAAAATTTAATTTTTTTGCAATGTTTTTGCAATATCAGACTACATGGGCAGTATCTACAGCGTTTATGAAAACGCAGAAAATGCTATTGGGAAAAAAAAAAAAACACTGCAAAATTTTATTTTTTTGCAATGTTTTTGCAATATCAGACTACACGGGCAGTATCTACAGCGTTTATGAAAACGCAGAAAATGCTATTGGGAAGAAAAAAAAACACTGCAAAATTTTATTTTTTTGCAATGTTTTTGCAATATCAGACTACACGGGCAGTATCTACAGCGTTTATGAAAACGCAGAAAATGCTTTTGGGAAGAAAAAAAAACACTGCAAAATTTTATTTTTTTGCAATGTTTTTGCAATATCAGACTACACGGGCAGTATCTACAGCACTTATGAAAACGCAGAAAATGCTATTGGGAAGAAAAAAAAACACTGCAAAATTTTATTTTTTTGCAATGTTTTTGCAATATCAGACTACACGGGCAGTATCTACAGCGTGTATGTAGGAACACGCAGAAAATGCTATTGGGAAAAAAAAATAAAAAGCAAAATTCAATTTTTATGCAATGTTTTCCCAATAGCAGAATACACACAGACTGTGGTGTATGTCTTAGTATATGCAGTGCAGTAATGTTGCACTGAGCTTGAAGGTAAAACGTTTAGATTTTATCTGGCACTGGCCTCATGGCACTGTTACTGTGACTGTGCACTGCACCCCAGCCAGGGTACAATTGATTTAGGAATCTCTTCAAGAATTATGTCTGCCTCTTTCTTTTGCAAAATAAACTCCCTCCCTATTCTAGCTATCTAGATCGCTCACTGAGCTAACTAATTAGAATAAAATTCCAGGAATGTGAACTGACTTTAGCACACTAACTATATTCTAATCTTCTATCTATCTGCAGCACAGGAACCTGCCTAACAGTGTGTGTCTAACAGAATGACGCTGTGTGCTGTGTGTGGGCTATATATAGAGGCTGGGTCACATGCTACAGCTGTGAAAAAGGCGCCAATACAGCGCCGAACACCGGACCCGAACCCGAACTTACAGCCAATAGTTCGGATTCGGGTCCGGGTCCCAGACACCCAAAAGTGGACCAAACACTGGTCCAGCATTCATCCCCATCTCATCTCTCTAGATCATCAATCCAGCATCCAATATTTGTCCATGACCATACTATAATAAATATGTACATGATGCCATAATACTGTACACAGGGAATTCAGAATATGATTGCTGCAGCTGTAATAATTGCTGCCTGGCTAAAGCTGTAGACAAAAAGTATTATACAAAATCTGCAGCTGACACACACTGTCTGTACCTTCTCTTCTAAATCTCTTTTCATCTGTTTCAGCAACACCCTGTGGGACAGACAGACAGGGACTGCAGGGGCTCCTCTGCTCAGCTGTGGGTGGGACTGGACTGGTGGAGGAGATGACATCATGTTTAGGTGGGCGGCACACTGCGCTCGTGCTCAGCCCCTTATTGACTGTCACAGCACCTGTCCTGGGCACACAGTGCCAGCCAGGCTGCAGGGATTGGCGGGGTCTGACAGGCAGCGGCGTCACCACCACCAATCCTATGTGCACAGACAGACGGACCATGTCTACACACTGCACAGGCTCAGTAGCAAAGCAGAGACTCAAGACACAGTGACAGTATTATTCCGGTGGAGCTGCAGCTGCCACCGGCCCAGCAAACTGACATGTTGATGATCCATCCAGGCCGGCCTGCACCCTCCCAGCTAGGCTAGGTAACAGCACTCCCCTAGGAGGCAGTGCTCCTTAGGTGGCTGCCTATTTCACTGGCCCTGATGAACAGCAGTGGTCTCCAAACATTAATCTGCGGGCCAGATGCGGCCCTTTTCTTACCTTTACCTGGCCCTCAGGGCAATATTCTTCACCTTGACAACAATGAGGCAAAATTCCTCCCACTGATACCAATGATGGGGCCCTGTTCCCCCCACTGATACCAATGACGGGGCCCTGTTCCTCCCACTGATACCAATGATGGGGCCCTATTTCTCTTGTTGTGCAATTTTTTTAATTCCTACTGACAACTAAGCCTGAGGAGTTGTTTATGTCCACTAATGCTGGGGCATTTTCTACTTCCACAGGCCCCAGTTTGGTCCACCTAAAGTCTAAAGGACAGTAAACTTTGAAAGTTTGGAGACTCCTGTTGTACAAAGACTAGATACTATAATAACAAATTATGGCGCATGATGCAGTTAAAATGAAACAAAATAAAGGAGCCACTAGATGTCACCAGAGCTCCAAACCCAAGAAGCGCTAGGCCACATATAAAGTTATACACAAAGGTACACAAGCCATCTGAAATATTAACACAATGAAAAATAGTTTCTAATGGGCTTTGGATTATATTGATTGATAATTCTAGGAGGCAATATCAATGGTAATTGTTTGCCAGAACTGAACATTTTACACACCTTGGTGCACATGAAACCCTTTAATTTTCAACATAGTTTGTCTGGACGTATAATACATATGTAGGGATCTGCTGCCTTTTACTATTTGACTTTGTAAATATAATATGTATGCACTTCCTGTCAGTGTGTTGACTTTGAAACCCTGGAAGGAGGAAGTGGAGAGAGTGAAATTATCAGCCATATGTCTCGTCCACGCAGCTAAACCCTATGCCAAAAGGGACTATGATGAAAGCATTCCTATGATCTAATAGTTTAACCGCAGCTACTGGATGTACAGTATATCTAAATCCTTGTGACAGAGTTTCTCTGCCCTGTCCTTGTTATTATTTCACAAACACAGTGCCAGATACTGTACAGTAGCACAGACCTAGCTACTGTATGTGTAGTGGTCACCTTCCAGTATATTGGTAGGTGAACCTGTTTAGAGCAATATAGTTTATGTGCAGCTCCTTTTAATCTAGTTAACCCTGTCCCGTCTGGGATTCTATAGCTAGTTTTAATTTAGGGCTCAAAAAACTCATACGCAAGAGCCAGTCTAAACAACTGATGGCCACTTTAGAATCATTAGCTTAGAAGTCCGGTTGCATGTCAGGTTATAAACTATTAGGGAGGGACTAAAATACAGAGTATATAGGCTGAATCTGAGTTCCAGTGCCACATCACAGTTCCTGCCAGTGAGAATCTCTGTTCCAGGCTGGTTGGACAACAGTTGGAGGATCCCCCCCACTGTTTAGGTACTCACTTTTCTTGCCAGCGGTTTAGACATTAATGGCTGTGTGTTGAGTTATTTTGAGGGGACAGCAAATTTACACTGTTATACAAGCTGTACACTCACTACTTTACATTGTAGCAAAGTGTAATTTCTTCAGTGTTGTCACATGAAAATATATAATAAAATATTTACAAAAATGTGAGGGGTGTACTCACTTTTGTGGGATACTGTATATCAGTGGTGACTGGACCCCACCCTTGCTTTTTAACCACTCCCATGTGGTTAAAATGGGTGTGGTTTCAACTAAATAGTGTGCATGGCTTAAAGGGTGTGGCTCTAAGGGGGTGTGGTTAGCGTCTGAGATGAATGAGGAATGGAGGGAGAGGGAGGGAGAGATAGAGGGACAGAAGGCCCAGATCCTACACAACAATAGAAATATGTATATTCTAGAAAGTTTAACAATCAGTAGATAAATATACTCCAAACACCTGGTGTTAGCACTTCAATCATCCCGGCACCATGTGGTTTGTTATGGTGTCAGGATGATTGAAACGCATTATTTATATTATTACATTCTAAAATAATATGAAATTATTCAACTCACCATAATGCAGAATCAGTGGGAGCCTTGAGCATGTCACCTGCCACGTCGCCTGCCACCAGATGCCATCAGGTCCGTCCTTACATCAGGTGCCCCCAGCAGAGACAATCCTTACATCAGGTGCCCCAGCAGAGTCCGTCCTTACATCTGTGTCTCCATCAGCGGAGTCCTCCTTACATCTGTGTCCCCATCAGCGGAGTCCCTCCTTACATCTGTGTCCCCATCAGCGGAGTGCCTCCTTACATCTGTGTCCCCATCAGTGGAGTCCCTCCTTACATCTGTGTCCCCATCATCACAGCAGGGTCCTCCTCACATCCATGTCCCCCAGCAGCACAACCCTCCTTCATGCCACGTCTGTCTCTCCCCTTCAGCCACAGCTGGTTCCTGGCTTTCTCCGTGTGTTCAGTGGAGAGGGGAGGGGCCTCCCCTCTCCACTGAACACAAGGGGATTATTCCCCACGGCGGCGGCTATCTTTTTGTAGCCCGCCGGAAGTGACTTTGTTCTCACACTGAGAATAATGCACCCGGCCGTAGTGATTCACTACAGACGCCGGACGGAAGCTGTTCGGCGTGATGGATTGCGCCACAAAGCAGCTCCAAACCCCGCCAATAAAGCGATGTGTCTGCAATCTTGTGATTGCATAGACGTGGCGTTTCCCATAGTGCACTGTGTCTGGCGCCAAAACACAATGCACTTAAGGACTTTTTTTATATTGCCATGGGGGGCATTTTTTTGTGACTGGCTGGGGGGGGGGGGGGGTGACGGTTTAGTTTTGGACCTTTTTACTTTCTGCTGCCCTAAGATGAACTTTAGATGCCTATGTTTGCAGCCAGTATTTTGATTTACTCAGTGTTACATTCTCTATATTGTCAATGAGGTTGATGTGGGGGTGGGAAATATCAGTGATGTTGGATATTTTAATGCTGACTATTGTTTTTAAAAGATATTTCCTGAGTTCTAAATGCCCAAAAGTTCCACATCCCTAAAATCTATAAAAATAAATAAATATATATAGTAAGTAAATGGGTATAAAAAGTTTAAAATATTTAATATACAAATGGTTAAAACATGGAAGTTAAAACTCAATGGCTGATGTGGTATAACAACACTCTCACTTATCTAGACATACATATACAGTAGACATGTGCACACTGAAATATTTTGTTTTGGAATTTCGGTTTTGTCCGAAAATAATTTTATTTAGTCACTCACAAAATTCGTTTTTAGTTATTTAGTTAAAAATGCATTCGTATGAAAATCCAAATTAATTAAGGTCGAATCTGTCAATTGAAGGCTTATAGTGTCTGTCGGATGTTCTAAGAACAGTCAACGAAGCAGCTAAACTGTACGACGCCATGATCGTACATTTCTGGTCGAATGCTCTGCCCACAAGCTATAGTAGAATTCTAATGTTGTTTGACTAGTAATAATTTGAATTATTAATTATTATTATTAGTCAATCAACATTAGAATTCTTCTATAGCCTATGGGCGGAGCATTTGACCGTAAATGTCCACTTGCGGCGATCGTATGTTTTTAGCTGCTTCGTCGAATCTTCATGTCTCTATAATGTCAAATCTTTTCTCGCTATGTCGAATAATCTTGAACTAATAGAGTTAGGCACATTCGACCGCAGGTTTGATAGGCACAGATTGCTATTGTCACTGTCATGTAGAATCTTCTATCTATATTGAACGGTTGTCGAAAGGATACGAAAATATAATGGATATGAAAATAAAGCATTTTTCATTTCGGATCTTTCGGATTTCGGATCCTGCGCGTTCATTATCGTTTTGTTAAAACGAACACGAAAATCCCCGAAATTCAGATGAAAATGCATTCAGACGATGTCAAATGCACATGTCTAATATACAGTAATCTGTCTACTCTCCTATTCACATATAATACAATAACATAACCATCCTTTGTCAAACTTTGGTAAGGTTATGTGGAAACCCAACGTGTTTCAATCAGAAAAATCTTCTTCAGGGGTGGAGTAGATAATATCTGCAATATGAACGCATACTGTTTAAACATTTGCACAAATAAATCTTATGTCAGCAGTTAGAACCCCACTCTTATATGAGTTTTACACTACTGTCACTTACATGGAAGAGCTATGAGATATACTGGGTATATACAAGTACAGTATAGTCAGTCCAAATGTAAAAACAGTGGTCCGTTTGTCACCGCAATCAAGAGGAACACCACAAGGCCCGCACAGGGATCAAGAGAAGCCTCCCCAAGAAAACAACACAGGGGGTGTTCTATAATATAAAGAAGATAAATAGTACTACAAATCTATGAATCCTCAATAGTTATTGGAAACTGTGTATAGAGTATATCTCACCTGTGTGCCAGAAACCAAAAACCAACAGCTGTTCCTCCTCGTAAGGCAGAATATTGGTTATAAATGTATGAAGTACAGGAGAACTGGATGGTAATATGGTGGAAGACATCCCACATCATCAAAAAAAGTAGGGTTGCACTGATACTGATATCGGTGCCAATACTAAGCATTTGCCTGAGTACTTTTACTTGTGCAATTTGAGCCCATACAAAATAAATAGGCTCAAATCACACTGAAAAGAATTGCATGTGATTTGAACAGGAATACGGTGCAATTTTTGTCCGAATCACATGTGGTTTCCTGCACCGCTCCTGTGTGACCCCAGGCTTGTCATAGTGACTTCAGCCTGGGTTCACACAGGAGCAGTGCAGGAAACCGCATGTGATTCGGACAGGAATCGCACCACATTCCTGTTCAAATCACATGCAATTCTTTGCAGTGGGATTTGAGCCCATTCATTTTGTATGGGCTCAAATTGCACTGCACGGAAAAAGAATCAGGAATTGGGATGTGCGTGTAACTGATAAAAAGTATCGGTACTCGTTAATAAAAAAAAAATGGTATTGGTGCATCCCTAATTACAAGAAGAAGGGGTACCAATGTAAATTCAGTACATTGCAGCTTCATAGGGAAAGCAGGTTGGGTATACTGCCTGCTTCCTAATGTGATCCCCATCATTCACAGTACACATGTCACGTCACATCATATGAACAGGATAATTAGTCACATTCTATACATGTGTTCTATAGATGTGGAAATTGAGTCCACTTGGAAATGGAGGAATTCTAAATTCCTTAGTGATATTTCAAGCGTTTCATATCACGTTTCATATCACAGGTCTGAAATTTCAGTTTTGAAGACATATTTATTATTAATTATTTTGGTAAATTCAAAGAAACAAGGGTTATGTTTATATCAAATTCCAACTATGGGTGTCCTAGTTACTTATACAAGTAAGTTATATTGTGTAATAAATCTTTGGGAGTGCAGATGAATAACTTGTCTCCATATGGCTCCAATGAGGATTTAGAAATCCATACCCTCTAAATAAATTGCTTCTCTTTGGGTCCTTTCACATGGGCCATATGAAGTCTGTTCATAGGTTCCCTGCTGAATCTGGGCATAAAAAGGTCAACTTTTGTGACATCCATGCCATTTTGTTTTTTCTGCATTTTCACAGCTAACCTTTTTGAACCTGTGTTGGTTCAATGGGAAGCTGGAGGAAAATAGACTTGCACCCATTTGCATCAGGCTACCTCAGTTCTGTCGCGTTTTGGTCTGGAAAAATAAACAAGGACTGTATCAGTTTCCATTTTTTTTCTGGAACCTCGAAGAACATGGATGAATACAAATGGACATTCATTTACATCTGCCTGCTCATAGACTTACATTAAGCTTCCGATCAGGTCCACCTGAAAAAATGACAGGTAGACCTGGTCGAAAAGCTTGTGTGAAAGGACCCTTTGTGTTAAAGTTAATTTCAGATGTCACAACTTTGTGTTAGGGACACTAGTCATATCTAGTGGATCCTTATTGTTTGTTCTATCATTTATTATAGTATCAATTTAATGTTCTAATATCTGTATATTATGTTACATTGCTACAGAAGTTTTTTTTTTTTACAGAAAAGGCTATTAAGGCTTTCTACATGAATAATTATTTAGTGAATTTACGTTCAAATCTTTCTAGAGAAAAACTTAAAGTAAATAGTGGCGCTAAAATTGTGTCATAATATCCCTGCAAATAATAATAATGTGCAATAAATATAAAATAAAAATACAAAAATCAAAACAATCTATATATAAATAAACACCACTTTGTGTTCAGTGATAGTATAAACCATACAATAAAGTGAATCGTATACACAAAAATAAATTAAATTAATGTGATCAATTCCAGTGATGGCGGCTTTTCTAATTGCCGCAAACTAAATAATATGGAAAAAAGTGACTAATAAAAATATTATAAAGTCCACAAATAATTATTAACGTGCTTCAATTAATTTCAATCTTCTTAGTCCTTCCACCACACCGCTGTGATATGTGTCTCCTCTCCCCAAAAGAAACGCACTCACCACAAATATGTGCCCACACTCTCGTGATAGGCTGCTGCGCATAAAGATCCCACCAAGGGAGGGGTTTAGTTGAAATTTCCCAACATAAATCGTGCAGCAGGATAACTCCTCATGTAAATGAAAAAAGTGCTTCCAATAGTGTAAATCAATTTAAAACGTTTATTTCAAATCACACAAAAAACTCCAAAGAGTCCACTCACATTTTCCCAAATCAAAGCCAGCAATGATAATATCACTCCACACTGCACTGCACGCTCCACTTTAAACCACACTTGTTTGTTGATATGGTCACGGCGGACCCGAGGGGTCAACTCGACCATGATTAAGTCGAGTTGATGACGAAATATGTCGGGGGCATGGCTAAGCGGCAGTCATTACTATTGAAAGCATAGCGCTGGGAGCCAAAGGAGGAGCGGGACCGTTTGAAGTGGCCACCAGGATATTCAAGGAAAGGGTGAGAGATATACAGATCCTGTATGCTACACCTCGGGTCCGCCGTGACCATATCAACAAACAAGTGTGGTTTAAAGTGGAGCGTGCAGTGCAGTGTAGAGTGATATTATCATTGCTGGCTTTGATTTGGGAAAATGTGAGTGGACTCTTTGGAGTTTTTTGTGTGATTTGAAATAAACATTTTCAAATTGATTTACACTATTGGAAGCACTTTTTTCATTTACATGAGGAGTTATCCTGCTGCACGATTGATGTTGGGAAATTTCAACTAAACCCCTCCCTTGGTGGGATCTTTATGCGCAGCAGCCTATCACGAGAGTGTGGGCACATATTTGTGGTGAGTGCGTTTCTTTTGGGGAGAGGAGACACATATCACAGCGGTGTGGTGGAAGGACTAAGAAGATTGAAATTAATTGAAGCACGTTAATAATTATCTGTGGACTTTATAATATTTTTATTAGTCACTTTTTTCCATATTATTTAGTTTGCGGCAATTAGAAAAGCCGCCATCACTGGAATTGATCACATTAATTTAATTTATTTTTGTGTATACGATTCACTTTATTGTATGGTTTATACTATCACTGAACACAAAGTGGTGTTTATTTATATATAGATTGTTTTGATTTTTGTATTTTTATTTTATATTTATTGCACATTATTATTATTTGCAGGGATATTATGACACAATTTTAGCGCCACTATTTACTTTAAGTTTTTCTCTAGAAAGATTTGAACGTAAATTCACTCAGCGATTTCCCTTTTCAAAGTGGCAGCTGTAGATAATTTAGATAATTGTAGCTGAGCGCAGTGGAAGGCATCTGGATAGTGGCGGTTTATTTGGATTCCTATGAATAATTATTGCTAACAAATGTATTTTTATGTATGGTTCCGAGTTAGCTTACACACAGACACACGTTATTATATATGTATGTACTATATATTTCCTTTGAAGCTGCACCCATTTTTTTGTGTAGAAGGTGGTGCCTAAAGCTGGGCCAACACTAATAGGGATTGGTGTTCCTGTGGCCCACCGTCTGCCAAATTAGAGCCTTCAATGGTGTACTAGACTTGTACAATTCGCTTCGTTCCAAATTAGTTTTTTAACGAAATTTCGAAAATTTTTATTAATTCGGAAATATTCAAATTAATGAATACCAGTTTAACAAACTTTACGAAAATTCGGAAATTCTAAATTCGAAAATCTGAAAACCCGAAAATTCGAAAATCTGAAATGTTAACTAACTAATAATAACTTAACTTTTACTAACTATTAAATTATAGGTATTGGAATTTCCTTTCAAATTTGGCTGTTAGTGAACGTAACGAATACAAATTTATCCGAAGTTACGAATTATCTGAAATAACGAATGCAGTATCTAAACGAATGGAATGTAACGAAATAATAATAAATTACAATAATAATAATAAAAACTTTTTTTATTATTATTATTATTTAATATTAATAATTTGTTCTGTTCCATTTGTTTTTAGATGCAGCATTCGTTATTGCAGATAATTCGTAACTTCGGATAAATTCATATTCATTACGTTCACTAACAGTCAAATTTGAAGGGAAATTCCAATACCTATAATTTAATAGCTGGTACTAGTTAAGTTATTATTAGTTAGTTATTATTTCAGATTTTCTAATTTTTGGGTTTTTGGATTTTCGAATTACGAGTTTTTACGAATTTACAATTTTTTTTTTAAATTTACGAATTTAAGATTTTTTTTGAATTTCCGAATATACAATCTTTTTTGAATTACGATTTTTTTTGAATTTATGATTTTTTTCAATTTTACGAATTTAAGATTTTATTCAAAATTGCGAATTTTATGAATTTACGAATTGTGATCATAACGAATGACCCGAAAAACAAAAAACAAACAAACAAATGAAACGAAAACAAAATATTTTTTCCACAATGCACATGTCTATGGTGTACTACTTTTAGATCATCATATATTTCATTTATAAATGCTAGATCCCAGAAAAGGCATGTTCAGAAGGACAGAGAATGTTTGTGGACAGCGTATGTTTTTTTCTTTTTATTGAAAGATCTATCAATTTCTAAATTTTATTTTAGTCCTTTCAAAGAACATAAATGTTTACCAGGATGGTTTTTGTTAAAAGGCAAATTTTACAACCCTGAGAAAGGAGGAATGTATTCCTCAGAAATACATCACCATACTGATCTATTTACTGATAAAACATTATGGTATTTGCATAAATTGGAAAGTGCAAAATTTGGTGCAGCTCTTCATAGAAACCAATCAGCTTCCAGGCTTTTTTGTCAAAGCTTAATTGAACAAGCTAAAGTTAGAAGCCGATTGGCTACCATGCACAGCTGCACCAGAGTTTGCACTCTCCAGTTTTAGTAAATCAACCCCTATGCCTGCATTTGTATCTTTGCTAAAATGAAGAGATCAGTACAACACACAGCGTCATTTTCCTTACCTTTGACTTTAATAAAGTTTAACAAGTCAGCATGAATAAATCACTGATGTGTCATATTATTGCAGCAATAGTATGAATGTTCAAAAAATATTTACTTTTTGATAATAAAAAGCAGTGCCTAGGCTGTGACAGTGAGCCCAATTTACTCAGCATCAATTAATTAGGGTTCAACCTATTACCATATTATACTGGTCATTTATTATACAATTGTCTTGTACAATTTTCCTTTAGATCTACCAAAACCATATAATATGAGGTCATACCTAAACATTTTAAATTTGTATGCAATCAGGCAGGCCCTTGCAATATGTAGTTGAAAGTAAATCTAAAGAAAATTGAATATGAAAAATTGTATAATGTATGGCCAGCTTTAGCTATTAATAAATCCAAATCAAACAAATAAAATGCGGACTTTGAATGTATCACAAAGAGACAACAATTTTGTGTTAAATTCAATATCCATTTATTAATAAGATAAAAAATGTATGGATCCTAAAATGCGCACAATGTCTTAACTTCGGTGTACATCATCAGATAAGGAAAATCCATTCCAAAAGGGAGGAATGCCTGATGCCAACAATACCCTAATGAGTTTCCATAGCTTTTTATATCATTATATTACTCAAATATAAATGGGGTCATAACCACTGGCAGAGCGTCCTCCTACTTCTGCTTCTTCAGGATGGAGTGATAAAACATTGTTTTTTATGACATTTTAAAGTGGTTGTAAACCCTCCACTACAACTTTTGCTCTCCGTAATCTATATAGCACAGGCAGCTGTTCGCTGCCTGTAAACGTTCACTTACTGTTTTTGTTGCAATAGAAATCGTCCTTCAATGTGCAGTGACATCAGCTGTGCTTGCACATTGCGTATATCGTTTAACAGCACACAACGTGTGCCATTTCTGTCTCCTCTGCATGCTGGGTCATTATCTTAGACTGAGAACGGCACAGAGCGAAGCCTTGCGATGCAGCACTCTGATCCTCTCCTTCCTGGTTCTCCCCCTTGTGACTGTAGGCTTGGTTTCAACACTATGGCGCATGCGCGAGATTTGGACAGGGAAACGAAGTAAGGACGGAAATGACGTCCATAAACGATTCAACATACAGGAGTATGAATGGCGTGGCCAATACCCAGAAGACAATAAATAATAAAAATGCAAAATAAGGTATTTGCAAACCTAATTTTTGAGAAATTTTAATGTGTGTGGCTTAGCAATCATTTACAGCATTTATATATTAAAAAAAAGTAAAAAATTACGGGGTTTTTATCACTCCATCCTTAGAAAGAGGATGTGGAAATGTGGAATGCTCACATCTATACATCTTTAATATAGTTCAGATATAGAAAACAGTCAGCCAATTATGACACGTAAAACCCAGAGAAGGATAATTTCATAGCACACAGAATAAAATGACAGGCTCTTTGCTATGAGGACCCATTCACACTTGTGTGTTGTGGCAATACATGATAAAATGCAAGTTACCCCAATGTATGACAACGCATCTACCCTATGTGCGGTGCCATTCAATTTAAATGGCCCCCAAATAAATTCTAAAGTAGAGCACAACAGAGGGAATTTAATAACACCCTATCCCCAAAAGGGGAGGCTCTGCTTGTTTGCCTCTTCTCCCCTCTGCTGCCACATTTGGCACCTTTCAGAGGGGAGGGGGGATCGGGTACCTGGTTTTGACAGTTTCAAACTACAGTGCCGCCTACACGCGCTCGGGTATTCCGACAACAAAATCCTGGATTTTTTTCCGACGGATGTTGGCTCAAATTTGTCTTGCATACACACATTCGCACAAATGTTGTTGGAAATTCCGAATGTCGAGAACGCGGTGACGTACAACACGTACGACGACCCGAGAAAAACGAAGTTCAATAGCCAGTGTGGCTTTTCTGCTTGATTCCGAGCATGTATGGAATTTTGTACGTCGGAATTGTCTACACACACTTGGAATTTCTGACAACGGATTTTGTTGTTGGAAAATTTGAGATCCAGCTCTCAAATTTTTGTTGTCGGAAATTCCGACAACAAATGTCCGATGGAGCCTACACACGATCGGAATTTCCGAAAACAAGCTCCCATCGAACATTTGTTGTCGGAAATTCCGAGCGTATGTACATGGCATAAAATTTTCTTCACTTCCACTACAATCACTGAGCTCCCAGTCTCTCTTACTAGACTAGATGATTCACTACCACTGAATCCCTTGAGCTCCTCCAATCTTCACTGTAGTATCTTCCTCAAGCATCATCCTCGCTTCCCTGCTGGGTCCCTGGCTTGGCACTCAAGAAACTTCTTAAGCTTCACCCCACTGGCCTGCTCTGTCCCCGGCTTGACACACAAGGCTGCTCTGCAAGCATCACCTCCGCTGGCTGGGTCCCTGGCTTGATACCCGCTGAAGTTTCCCGATTTCTCACCGTCCCCTGTTGGTGACTGCTTCAGTACATGCTTCAGCTACTCACTGTGGTCCCTGATAATAAGGTGGCTGGCCCCTTAGTGGCGACAGCTTCCCGTCTACCTCCGACCACAACAGGTTCTCTGGCCGGCAGAACCATCACTTCTGGTTTTACTGCAAGCCACAATTCCAACTCTTCGCTGCTCTCTTGCTTCTGGATAGGCCTTCTCAGACAGCCTAGCAGCCAGATGTGCCTGGGATAGGCCCAAACTCCGGCCTAGCAGCCCGGGCAATACAACACATGTCCACCCAGACAGCCATCCAGGTGGCACAGAACACTGATCACTTGACTCCACCCAAATGTATAGGTTGTCCGAGCAGGCCAAGGGATCCAAGAAAACCCCTGCCCATTGGCTGAGATACCCCCTATTCCCATAATCTGACCTTGCATTGCCCTTCTCGTATCTAGTGCCACCAGGTACATGGCCACCTAGCGGCAGAAGAGAATAGTGCAACCATGCCAGACTTAGGGAGAAATCAATTGATCCCTTATAATTAGCCAAGGTAGCTACTCCTGGCAGGTACATTTAAGAGCAACCCTGCCTAAACTCCAGTGTGCTACATATACAGTATCTTAAAAAGTGAGTAAACCCCTCACATTTTTGTAAATATTTTATTATATCTTTTCATGTGATAAGACTGAAGAAATTACACTTTGCTACAATGTAAAGTAGTGAGTGTACAGCTTGTATAACAGTGTAAATTTGCGGCCCCCTCAAAATAACTCAACACACGTGTCATGTGACTCGTTAGTGTCTCAGGTGTGAATGGGGAGCAGGTGTGTTAAATTTGGTGTTATCTCTCTCACTCTCTCATACTGGTCACTGGAAGTTCAACATGGCACCTCAGTTTAACAGGACAAGTTCCACTAAGAACAGGCCTCACCATGGTCAACCAAAGAAGTTGAGTGCACGTGCTTGTTAGAATATCAGAATTTATAAATGGATTGGGTCTTTGAGAATAATTGACTTGCTTATGTATATCATTATATATTTTAGATATGGATAAAGTGAAATATATATATATATATATATATATATATATATATAGATTTTTACATTTATTTATGTAACGATTTATTTGAAGTTTCGTAAGCTATCCTATGAAGAATTCTCATATGGTAGTAATTAGTCTCATCTCCCCCCCATTGAAAATAGAATAGATAAGGTTACATCCTTTTTCAAAGACACAAAGTTTTTGTATGTTAGCTAAGAATATAAGTTCTTTCTTTGGACTACAATCGTTCTTGATTAGGATATTAACAAGAACATTGTGTATTCAGTGAAATAATTTGTATGCATACTGATAAACATGTAGTATTTGATTTAGATGTCAGAAAGGAAACTTGTATATTGTATATGTTTAAAATGGTTTTACACCTAGCACTCTTAGCCCACACCTGGGGAATGTGGTAGAATGAGTAACCCCCACCTTTTTAGAAAGGTGGGAGGGAAAACTGCTCATTGAAAGCCCACAAAGTTCTGTGGAACTATAAGACAAAAATAAACCTTAAAGCCACCCTTTATGGGAAAAGGTGGGGGTTAATTGTAAGAGTAGGAAGTTAGTAAAAGTTCAGACAGGCTGTTTCTGCAGCAGACATTCACTCCAGCAGACACGAGGGACATTAAAGGAGGCTGACAAACCTTCTCACACACACACACAAAGATACATTTATACAATTTTCATTTCAAGAATAAGAAACTTATTGATGCTATTTTTATATTCTACATTTTGACAATGTTTTTGTAATATTTAGCTATTTTCATTATTAAATCAATTGTTACGTTTTTACATGAGAACTAAAAGCATTTTCTTGGAACTTTCCTCATCAATATGAATTATTGATATTATTGTTTTTGTAATATTTAGCTATTTTCATTATTAAATCAATTGTTACGTTTTTACATGAGAACTAAAAGCATTTTCTTGGAACTTTCCTCATCAATATGAATTATTGATATTATTGTTATTATTACAGTAATAACTCGATTTTTACATTAGCTCAGCCAACCAGCCATTCAATTTTCCAAAGTTTTTTTTACCACTATCTTCATTGTAAAGAGGGGAAAAGTGAGTATGGAAAGAAACTTTGGAACGATTGAAAAGAACCTAGATGACAAATCGATCGATCACTGATTGTGAAGAACTGAGAATTTTGTGTGGAAATCAGCTCAGAGCATAAAGAAAACATCAAAGTTGGTGAGACGTTTATGCACATGCAAGAAAAATCAGTTTTCTTGATGACGTAATTTCACGCCAAGAGAGGGAACGTGTGTTACATGAAGGAAGTCGGCTTTACTTTGGTAAGTTATGAATTTTATTGATGAATTGTCTAGTGAGAGCAAATTAGAATTTAAAAATCTGTCAAAGTTTGTTAAAGATGATGAATTATGGTGTTACATGTTCAATGTATGTGTAGCGCCAACACTTTTCTAAAGTGTGCGCTATAATGTAAATTTAGTTTTTTCCAGAACTGTAACTGAGTTCTGGGGGTTAATTGTTCTAGGTTTTTACTTTGGCGTCAGTTCGGCTGGGCTGTGCTGGAGTTCTGCCTGGTCATAGGTGAGGTGAGCACCTGTGACAGGCTGAGAACGCGGTCTGGTTGGACGCATTAGGTACCAATCTTTCTCGGGGCCAATCAGTGGGCGCGTCTGGCCCTGCTGTGTATTCCGGGAAGGGGTATTTAAGATGCTGAAGTCACATGTTAAGGGTTCGGCTTGCTCTTTTATTCCTGGTTCCGGTCCGGACCAACCCCGCGAGGGGTCCCGGACCCAGGAGTGTCTGCTGCCCCCGTAATGCTTACATAGTCATGTACAGAAAGAATGTTTAAAAAATAAAGTAGGTACATAAAGAAAAGCTTTGAAAGTAGAAAATACAGATACAGAGAACATTTCTGAGCAATTTATTCTTTCTTCTTCAAACAATAGGTTGATTGATTTGCCTTATGCCTCAGAAGTCAAACAGATCAGTACATTGACTGTTAATGACAGTTCGATCAATATGACAAACAATGATGAAAATGAAAGAGATGGATTATTCCATCACCATCAGGATTTAGTAAAAAAGCTTATGAGACATCTCCAACATCTCCAACATTAAAATACGTGACTTCACTTTTAATAGATGAAGGTGGAAGGCCATGGGTACATGGTTTATTAAATGGTAAGAACATTAAATGGTTAATAGATTTAGGAGCTGAACTCAGTTTACTTAAACACAAATTACCTGTGAATATTGATTCTCCAAAATGTAATTTAATTGGTTTCAGTGGAAAAGAAAATATAGTTGCAGCTAAAGTTTCTGATGTGACTTTTGAGATTCCAGGATTTTTGAAAACGACTGTAGACATCTGGTGTTGCCAACATACAGAGAATATTTTAGGCATGGATGTGATTAGTAAATTAGATTGGATTATTGCTTTAAGTAATTCTACTATATGGAAAGAATCATCTAGGCCCAAATCTATGTTAATAGATTCCTCAATGTACAGTAATGTCCGAAGTATTTGTACAGCAGTCGCAGACATGTCTTCAGATTTAAATTGGCCATGTACAGGAACCAATCTTGAATTGGAACAATCGGTAAGAGCATATAAAAGTCTTTGGAGTCAGACCAAAATGGATACAGGTTTGTTTAAAGATATTGAAATAGAAATTGAGGGAAGAGACCCTAAACCTCAAATTCAAAATAAGTTGTCACAAGAATCAATAGGTCCAGTTTCTGACATTGTACAATCATTTTTACAACAAGGAATATTAAGAAGAAGAAGGCACAATCAGTGGTAAATAATTGTATTTGGCCTATCAAGAATGCTGATGATTCCTATTCTTTATCAGTTAATTTAAGATCACTGAATAAATGCATTACAAATAACAAACCTATTGTTCCTAATTTAAATTTAATGTCACACATGGATGCCAAGGCCAAAGTATTTTCAGTACTGGAAATCTCCAATAGTACATTTTCGGTACCATTAATGAACAGCTGTCATTATAAACTTGCTTTCAGCTTTAATAAAGAAACATATGCATTCACTAGAATAATTCCAGAACTGGAAATTAGGAGAAAGTTTTATCCAAATTTTCTAGACCAAAATGTATCTTCCAGCATGTGGACAAAATGTTACTGTCTGCACAAAATACAGCGGAACATGTCACTCTTTTGACGGAGTTATTTACTCTGTTACAAATTGAACACAGAGTCAGTACAGTCAATGAAAGATAAAATTACATTTCTTCATATGCAAATTAGTTATGGACATAGACAGTTATCACAGGAAAAAGTTAGAAACATTTCTGCTATTCAAATTCCAACATCTTACAAGGCATTATATCAATTTTTGAGTGAAGTAAATTGTTGCAAAGAGTTTTTACAGGAATATGATGATAAAGTTAAACCATTATTTGATTTCTTGAAACAAATACCGTATTTATCGGCGTATAACACGCACCGGCGTATAACACGCACCCCAAGTTTAGGAGGGAATTTTAAGGAAAAAAGGTTTTAGGAGAGAAGTTTAGGGGAAAAAAAACTTACATTTAAGCGTCATTTGCAGCTTGCCCAGCGTCATTTGCAGCTTGCCCTGCATCATTTGCAGCTTGCCCAGCGTCATTTGCAGCCTTGCCCAGTGTCATTTGTAGCTTGCCCAGCATCATTTGCAGCTTGCCCAGCGTCTTTTGTAGCTTGCCCAGCGTCATTTGTAGCTTGCCCAGCGTCATTTGTAGCTTGCCCAGTGTCATTTGCAGCTTGCCAGCATCATTTGTAGCTTGCCCAGTGTCATTTGCAGTTTGTCAGCGTCATTTGCAGCCTTGCCGACTTTTAAATTTCCCGCCGCCGAGACAGACCGTGCATGCGCCACCGAAAAAGGGCGAAGCGCGGCCGAAAAGGGCGAAGCACGGCCGAAAAAGACTGAGCCGACTGTTCGGCTCTGCTCGGAGTCCCGCCTCCCTGCTGTTTCGGGAGGCGGGACTACGACCGGAGCTGAACAGTCGGCTCGGTCTTTTTTGGCCGCGCTTTGGCCTTTTTCGGCCGCGATTTGGCCTTTTTCGGCCGCGGTTCGGTCTTTTTCGGCGGCAGTCGATATTTTTTGGCGCCGCAACCAATTTTTGTCATATTTTTTGGGGGTATCGGCGTATAACACGCACCCACGACTTTCCCCTGATTTTAAGGGGGAAAGAGTGCGTGTTATACGCCGATAAATACGGTAGATGTTGTGTTTGATCAATGAAATCAAACCCAGACAAATGCCTTTGAAATTTAAAAAAAAAGACTTGCAAAAAGCACCTTCATTGAAACAATTGAAATTTGAATATCATTGCCTGTTTTATTGTCTACTGATGTATCTGAGAATTCCATCTCAGTAATTTTGTCTCAGGTAAAAGATGGTGAACCAGAAATAATAGTTTTTTTCTCCAGAGGTTTGACAAATATGAAAAGACTTTTAACACAAATATGAAACAACTGTTAAGTGTTTATTTTGCAGTCAAAGTAACATAAAAGGTTGTGAGATCTAGTAGGATCATATTACAGACACCTCATCTGTCATTAAAAATTATTTTAAAGAGAATTCATTAGAATAGAAGTATATGACAAATATTGCCCATTTTTAAAAACTCTGCAATTTAAACCCATACAGGTAAATTTGATAACAGAACATTCTCAGTTAAATGTATTCAGAAAACCTGTAAATGGTATTGTTAGAACAAGTGCTGAGAGAGGCTTTGAGCCAGGATATTTTAATGCTATTAAAAATTGTTCAACAGGTCTGTCTATGTGTTACCCAAAGAATGGATATGCTATTCAGCAAAAATTCTACAGAAAATGCTGAATTGAAAAATGTTCGAAGTACAGTACAGCACGCATTACTCTGAAATCTTAACCGATTCCCGACCGCCTCACACCGATGTACGTCGGCAGAATGGCATGGCCAGGCAACACCACGTACAGGTACGTGGCCCTTTAATTGCCTGGCCGTGGGTCGCGCGCACGCCGCCAGCAGCTTGCTCGCGACCCGGTCGGTAGCTCTGTGACCCCGGCCGCGGGACCAGCGGACCCGATCGCCGCTGATGTCCCGCGATCGGGTCACAGAGCTGAAGAACAGGGAGAGGTCTGTGTAAACAAACCTCTCCCGCGCTTCCTACTCTGCCTGTCATTGATCGGCTGTTCCCTGTCATCAGGAAAGCCGATCAATGACGTCAGACCCCTAATGTAAAAGAACACACACGTCACAGCCCATAACCCCTCCCCTCCCCCTAGTGGTTAACTCTTTCACTGCCAGTGTCATTTATACAGGAATCAATGCATTTAAATAGCATTGATTGCTGTTTAAATGACAATGGTCCCAAAAATGTGTCAAAAATGTCCGATGTGTCCGCCATAATGTCGCAGTCACAATAAAAATCGCTGATCGCCGCCATTACTAGTAAAAAAAAATATTAATAAAAATGCTACAAACCTATCCCCTATTTTTTAAACGCTATAACTTTTGCGCAAACCAATCAATAATCGCTAATTGTGATTTTTTTTACCAAAAATATGTAGAAGAATACGTATCGGCCTAAACTGAGGAAAAAAAACGTTTTTTTATATATTTTTTGGGGATATTTATTATAGCAAAAAGCAAAAAATATTGAATTTTTTCAAAATTGTCACTCTATTTTTGTTTAAAGCGCAAAAAATAAAAACCGCAGGGGCGATCAAATACCACCAAAAGAAAGCTCTATTTGTGGGAAAAAAAGGACGCCAATTTTGTTTGGGAGCCAAGTTGTATGACCGCGCAATTGTCAGTTAAAGAAACGCAGTGCCGAATCGCAAAAAGGGGCCTGGTCCTTTGGCTGCCAATTGGTCCGGGGCTGAAGTGGTTAAATAGGAGAATTGGATGGATACAGTTTGCTTCAGTCTTCTGGGGTTGATTTGAAACCTTTGTTTGTGAAAACAAGGTTTTGAATCATGACAAAAAAGGAGGCATGCGTCCTGTTATGGTTTAAATAGACAGAATAATACATTAAGGAGTATAGGTCAGTTTAAGAAAAATAGAGCAAAGTAAGGTAATTAGAAATGTTATTATTAAAATATGTTTTTCATGTAATGATAAAATATTAGGATTATGATATCTAAAATTTATTTTTTAATTAAAAAAAATAGATGCTGCATTCTTTTACAGGATCCGACTTATAAGTCAACAAAAGAAGAAGAAATGTAATATTTCTAGACCTTCCAGATGAAAACAAGCCCTTGAAGCTTAAGAATATAGTTCTGGGAGAAGATGACATAAGAGATTCATTCGTCATAATTATTGTTGTCTATCTATGTTCAATAAAGTTTTCCAACTTTACAGAAGGAAGAAAAAAGAAGAAAAATCTCAATATCTCTAATGAGAGAGAAACTTATAAAAACAATTGACTTGTGATTTTTGACGACTGATGATATAATTTTATCCATCAGATACTGTATATTGCAGTTTTTATATATCAACTTTTTATGTGAGATATGTTTATCATATCAAGATGAGATATTTTTTACACATCAATTTTTATAAACACTTGTAGTGTACTTTCAGAGTTGAAAGAGTACATTTTTCTTAAAGGTATATAAACAAGATAGGATTAACTTTACATTGTAATATGCATTCAGTTTTGAAATCATCTCACATATATGAACTAATTGAAGTTAGGAATAACAAGTGAGGGATGGGGCATGAAATGTCCCCCGTCCCCACCACATATGGGATCATAAAAGACTGATATTAAAGTAAAGTTTTATTTAAAAAAAAATATATAGATAGGTTAAAAATGTTAGCAGTTATCCAATAAACGGTCCTCTGGCACGAGCAGGTACCTATAAAAGAAAGAGGATGCGTCATCACAACGGACAGAAGAAAGAAGATTACAAAGAAGCTTGTCCCACCCTTCCCCTCCCTGTCGTGGCCCTATTTATGAGGTGTATGTTTCATTGTAGTGCATGTTCTTTTCTTTGTTTTGCTACCCCAGTGATTGCTTATGGGGGAATAAAATATGTTGTTTTTAAAGTATTAGCTCGAGCTTATATAGCTGAGCTGTGAGTATGCTACATAGTAACATTGTATGTTATAATATAAAAAGTATTGATTATTAAATGTAATCCTAATGATTATTTTATGGATTATTAAACCTATAATAAAGGGCACGGCCTATTCAACCAACAGGTATTGAGTCTGAATGTTATTTATTTAATAATTAATAGTTCTATCTATGATCCCACATATTTTATATGTAAATTTTGACAAGGTTATTTGAAAGATTGTATGGTTATAGTTAAATATGCTAAACATAATTTGGAGGGAAAATATGAAACATATATTTCTGAAGTGACATTCATACTTCAAAGTATTGTACAACAATGTTACATTTATGAATTTAAGAATGTTAAGGGGATTGATTTTATGGTAAAATAAAAATAAATTAATAAGGGTTAAAAAATATTTTTTTATGGTATATGAAGTTCACTTTTCCTTATATAGAATCAAATTTTAAGATATATTCAAGTCAATTATCATAAGATCTTTGAGTATGTGTCGATACGAATGTGATGCATTTGAGGTATAAATGGATTTAGATAAAAAAATTAAAAGATTGTTTAATCAATCATTTTGAGAGGGAAATGTTAGAATATCAGAATTTGTGAATGTATTGGGTCTTTGAGAATAATTGACTTGCTTATGTATATCATTATATATTATAGATATGGATAAAGTTAAATATATATATAGATTTTTACATATATTTATGTAAAGATTTGTTTGAAGTTTCATAAGCTATCCATTGAAGAATTCTCATATGGTAGTAATTAGTCTCATCTTCCCCCCATTGCAAATGGAATAGATAAGGTTACATCCCTTTTCAAAGACACAAAGTTTCTGTATGTTAGCTAGAAAGGTGGGAGGGAAAACTGCTCATTGAAAGCCTGTGAAGTTCTGTGGAACTATAAGAACAATTAACCTTTAAGCCAGCCTTTATGGGAAAAGGTGGGGGTTATTTGTAGGAGTAGGAAGTTAGTAAAAGTTCAGACAAGCTGTTTCTGCAGCAGACATTCACTCCAGCAGACACGAGGGACATTGAAGGAGGCTGACAAACCTTCTCTCAGACACACACACAAAGATACATTTATACAATCTTCATTTCAAGAATAAGAAACTTATTGATGCTATTTTTATATTCTACATTTTGACAGTTTTTGTAATATTTTGCTATTTTCATTATTAAAGTGGTGGGCCAGCTGAATTTTTTTTTAAAAGTCAGCAGCTACAAACACTGTAGCTGCTGACTTTTAATAAGCACACTTACCTGTCAAGGGTGCCCGCGATGTCGGCCACCCAAGGCTGACCTGCCCCTCAGTTCTCGGGTCCCGGCACTGCTATTCCAACTTGTGGCTTCACTGCCCATTTCCTACTGTGCATGCGCGAGTTGCGCAGCGCTTGGTGAATGGCCAGCTGTGTTCTGGGACACACACAGTTCCCAGAACACAGCGCGCACCATTCCCCAGGAGACAACATGAGGAGGAGAAGACTGAAGATCACCGCGGTGTAGGAAGTGGCAGATTGGGACGATCTGCCCAGCAACAGACATTTTAGGGTGGCCCTCCACTTTAAATACATTTTTTTTGTTTTTACACGAGAACTGAATGGATTTTCTTGGAGCTTTCCTCATTAATATGAATTATTGATATTATTGTTATTATTACAGTAATAACTCAATTTTTACAGTGCTCAGCGTCATATCCAGAGGTTGTCTTTGGGAAATAGATGTATGAGTGCTGCCAGCATTGCTGCAGAGGTTGAAGGGGTGGGGGGTCAGCCTGTCAGTGCTCAGATACGCTGCACACTGCATCAAATTGGTCTTGTTGTGAGTGTGGTATGGAATCCTAATTAAGACCTCAGTGTTTTGTTTTTTAGTGCCTCCAACCTTACTGTAAATTTGTGAACTTAGTTCAGATAATCAGTACATACCACAATCCTTTCCTGAGTTTGTTAATTTATGGGGATTTCTTACCAATGTATAAATATCTCCCAACAAAGTAAATAATTTGACTTTATTAATTAACAAGTATACTTATACAATTTCAAACAGAACTGGAATTTCTGGTGATTGATATTTCACACACACATTATCAAAACATCAACATGGCAATGAAACGATATTTCTTAATATATTACAAATAACTCAGGGGAGTCCAAATTGTTCTGTTAGAAAAATAAGTGCGGTAATCGCTCTTTATGTTCAAGAACACAATATCCCTTGTCGCTCGGGGAAACAGTGCTCTGAATTTCTCCGGCCAGAAGAAATTCATAGTATGTCTCATGGAGTCAACAGAAAAATATTGCCAATTTGACAGAAATATTAAACCAGCAGAGCTTACTAAATTAAATGGGGCAATAAATACTCTCCCTGGGAACACAGAAATTCAAATTGATGTAATACAAGTTTGTCTGAATTCCCCCAAACATGGATTCAATAATACACAGCCTAGACAATCAATATGGGTGAATGATAATGATCAACTACCCTACATACGGCATATGATAATGTCAATACATAAACTATAAAATATAATCCTTACAATTTTTTTAAGAGAAAAAGATGGTTAAAATTTGTATGGTCTGTATCTTACCAACAGTTTAAAAGGGGAAGATGTCCGACAATATCTAAGTACATCGAGTGGTTCCAGTCACAAGGTCCAGCAAGATGGGGAGTGGTCAAATATCAATAGACTTCTTGATAGTCTAGGGGGTGTATCCGGTGTGTGGGTCTGTGCTCCTCTCTCTATGGCCCTCACATCCTTTTTGTACTTTCGGGTCATAGTTTTGTACCAGGTCATTACCCAATGCAAAGTCTATGCGTGAAAGAGTGGAGTGGGTTGCTGAATGACAGGAGAATTGGGGCTTAGTGGGAAATTTACATCTCCATAGATCTACCAGTCCCATCTCCCCAATAATTCTTGCCAATGGTGTAAAGGCCCTAGGTCCCTGGGGGGGAGAATCTCCTACGTATGTCTAGTGAGTTGTCCAAGGTGCTATTATAGTCGCCAAGGGCATATACCGGAATTTGCGGGTGTTTAGCTAGGAACCTTGCCATGTTTTGCAGGACCGTCATTGAGAAGGGTGGTGGAACATATACATTTGCTATAACACACATTTGGTATTCCCATAGCCCCATCAAAAAAATGTATCTCCCCTCAGGATCTATTTGTACATCTTTTTCAATAAATGCAGTATTCCTAGAAAACATTATACTAACACCTCTAGAATACCTAGTGTGTACCGAATGATATTGCAGAGGGTACTTAGACATATGCACAATATTAGTGGTATCTTTAGTAAGATGGGATTCTTGTATGCAAATAATAGTGGGGTCCTGTTGTGAGAAAAAAGTAAATAAGGCAGTCCTCTTCCCAGGGTCATGAAGTCCCCGAACATTCCAGGAGAGAATTATGTCCCTCTTATTGCTTGCCATATTGGTAGGGTTGAAAAGAGGCCAGCATATCCCCTAGAACACAGCTCCTTACGGGGATAATCCATTCTATCCAAATTCCCATGTTACCTGAGTACTTGGAGGTTACAGAGTAACGCCAGTCAGTGTGCATTTTCAGTGCGTTGTAGATCACCTGATCAAACTTGAGAGTCGTGCTATGCGGAGGCCTGCGGAGAGACGACCCGTAAAACTGGGCCTGAGAAGTAACAAAAATACACATAAACGTAGAAGTAAAAACAAAAATAATGTCAAAAACCAGCCTGCCTAGAGAAATTCCAGGCAATGCCCATATAAACACTTGCGCTCCCTTCGGAAGCTTCCAAAGGTGCCCCGCAGGGCTAGTTCGGGGGTAGTAGTGAGGGCTGGGGCCCAATAACCTCGATTTCCTCTAGAAACGAGAAAAAAATTAGAGTGCAAAATATGCCAAGATGAGGTGTGTGGTTGTAAAGTATAATAGGTGAGCCTCTTCACGTGCTCCTATACTGTGACGGTGAGCAGACGGATGTAGTGCAATCGCTATGCAGATGCCTTTCGTTTAGTTTGGAGAGTGGTCTCTTGCAGCTCTTCTTAGTTGACCCTCCTGTCGATCCAGCCAGTTAGTAGCCATGTTGGGGCTTTCAAAAAAATGAACCATGCCATCTGCCACAACTCTTAACTTAGCTGGGTAGAGCATGGAATAGACCAGTGGGATTGCACGCATTCTCTTTTTGACTTCTATAAATTTAGCCCTTTGTTTTTGGACTGCAGCTGAGAAATCTGGATACAGTGATATCTTGGATCCTTGGATTATCATATCTGCTTTTTGTCTTGCTAAACGTAGTATAATATCTCTGTCCTTGTAGTGTAACAATTTCAGAAGGAATGGTCTGTCGGGGCCCCCTGGTGGCGGTGGTCTAGATGGCACCCTATGTGCTCTCTCCACAGAAAAGAATGGAGTTAGGTTATTTTTGCCAAATGTGTCAGCTAGCCAGTTTTCAATAAATTCAGTGGGATGTTTGCCTTCTGACTTTTCAGGCATTCCTACTATGCGAATGTTTGACCTTCTCAGTCTATTCTCCATATCTTCGACTCTAGCTGCTGTTTCTACAGTTCTAGCCGCTGTGATATGTACTTCCTGAGCAAGGGGGGGTAAATCTTCTTCAATGGAGCTGACTCGGCCCTCTATTGCAGTGGCCCTCTCCCTGATTTTCTGCATGTCTTGTCTAATATGCATTAGGCCCTCTTTAATGCTTTTAACTTCTGTGGATAGTTCAGTAATAGAGGAGCCATAGGAGTGTACTGCAGCCAGTATATCCTGTAAAGTGGGCTCAGTACGCTCTGTGTCTGATGGGCCAGCAATATCAGGAGCAGGGAGAGGGGATGAAGGTGTACTCACTGTGTTCCTCATGGCTGCGGGTGCCATCTTGTCAGGACCATGCTGCACAGGCTGAGGGGAATGTCTCTGGGATCCATCGCCATCCTTTCCATCCGTACCCGGTAAGTGGCTCTTTTGAGCGGTTTTAGGGCTGCTTGGTGAGTGTGCATATTGGCCGAGCTTTGCAGCTGCCGATGCATAGGAGGTTTTGGTCTGTCTTTGCTGTAGTGGAGGTCCGCCATGATGGGCCGGTCCGTCTGCCTGGGCGGCCTCCGGTTTAGATTTGGACATGCCTGGGGTCCGGATTCGGCGAGCGGGTGTCACAGCAGGGGTACCCCCACTCCGGGAGCGAAGATTCCGGTCTATTTCTGCGGATGATTGAGCTCACAGCAGGATTCTTTGTGTCAGGATGTAGGAGCTGATGTGAGGCACGTCTGCTCACATGAACGTCCAAGCCACGCCCCCCCCTCACATCCTTTTTACCATCTGGGACCATAAACTCATAAAATTATCATAAGCTCAGCCCAGAAGGTTTGGCTTTTTTCTCCATTGGTTAGAGAACTCTAATGATTTACATGGTGAGTCCAGGTAATATCATCTTCAGCCACAAGGTGTGTCTGAGGACAGAAAATGTGTTCTGAATTATTTGTTAAAAGAAAATATGTCAACACAAAACAGAGAAAGGAAAAAAAAAATTCTCCACCCTCTATTCCCTTCCACCTCTCCTCTCCGTCACCTCTGCGCTCTTACAGTTCTCTCCATCGTACCTGTGTGGTTTTAAACTCTTTCCATTTCTGCCATGCTATTATTATTTGTTTATTACATCCCTTTTCCGTCTCTATCCTCTCCTCCAGGAAACACATCTCGGTCATCTCAGATTCCCATTCCATTATGCTGGGTACCGTTTTATTTTTCCATCTTCTGGCTATAACTGTCCGTGCTGCTGTTAAAAAATATTTTAATATGCCCTTTTTTATACTTTTGATTGATCCCGGGATCATCGATAGTACCGATATCAATACATCCGGCTGTATATTGATCCCTGTCATTGCGGCATAAATTTTAAATATTTTTCCCCAATAAATCTGAATCCCTGGACAGTAGTACTATATATGTGACTAGCCCCTTGGCACCTCCAGCATATTTCGAGTTTTCCATACTAATTTTATGCATGTCCACCGGACATCTATACCATCTGGCTAAGATTTTATAATTTCTCTCTTAATGCCTATTGGACATTGACAATTTATGAGTTATTGCGATGGCCTTTTCCCATTTCGTCCTAGGTATCATGATTCCTAATTCCTCCTCCCATTTTTTAATGTATGGTAAATCTTGTATTTTATCTCTTGAGGCTAGATAACTATATATCTTAGATAGAATGTGTTTTTGTTTTTGATCTTTAACCATTCGTTTTTTGAGATGCGTCGGCGCCCTATTAACATTGCCGACTTGTATTAAAGAGAGGATATATTTCTGAAGCTGGCAGTATTGAATCCACTTGGCTCTATATTGACTACCCAGGGATTCCAACGGGGAGGTTTATTTTGCTCTAATATCTCGGCTATCCTAGTATCATCTTTTCGTTGCCATCTCAAAAACATAGCTCCTTCCATTGCTGGTGGAAACTCTGGGTTGTCAAAGATCGGAGTCATAGGGCCTATATATGAAGATCCCATCCCTGTTTCAACATTCTATCCCATACTTTCATCGTTGTTACTACTAAAAAGGGCATATCCTTATTTACCGACCGCTTCTATTTCCTAATCCATGGTAGTGATTTTAATTTAATGGCGGCAATCTTCTCCTCTAATTTTACCCATTGCTTATATTCTGCGTTATGGCACCAATCTACTATCCTAGTTATAAATGCTGCTCTAAGATATGTTGACAAATTTGGGAGGGCCAAACCGCCGTCCCTCTTTAGCCTGTTCAATGCGTCTCTACTAATTCTGGCCGTCTTACCCGCCCAAATAAAACTCCCTATCGCCTTGCGTAGTTGATTCAAAATATTTGTTATTGGAAATATTGGGATAGTTTGAAATATATACAAAATCTTAGGTAGTATATCCATTTTTACGATATTAATTCTACCGGTCCATGAAAAGATCCCCTTATAATATTGTTGAAGCGTCCTTATTATTTTTTGTGTGATTGGGAGATAATTATGTTCTTGAAGTTTTCCTAATTCTCTAGGTATAAATATTCCGAGATATTTTATTGCATTTGCCTGCCATTTAAAAGTGAAATTCTTTCTGAGCTGCTCTACTATATTATTTTGTAATGTTATATTCAATGCCTCCGATTTACTATAATTCACTTTGAAATTACTTATTTCAGAGAAACTTTTAAACTCTTCTATTAAGTTTGGTAGTGTCAAAATTGGATTTGTGACATATATCAACAGGTCGTCTGCATATATAGACATTTTTTATTGTTTTTGTGTAGATTATGGGGAGGTATGGGTGGTATGAATGGTATGACTGGGAATGAATGGAGGGATAAATGAGAGGTAGAATTGGAATGAATACAGAAGAAACTATATGGACTCCATGAGAAAATAAAAGTAGAAAGAGATCAATAGAAGGTAAAGGGAGAGAAGAAGAGAGCGTATAAGATAGAAGGAAATAATCCATGTAGATAAATGTATGATTTGAGAGTATGTAATTGTTATATAAAATTTTTGTAAAAAATTATGTATAAATAAAGATTATCAAAAAAAAAGAAAATATGTCCTCTTTCATGATGGGCATCTATCTATATATTGGGGCTTATGAATATATATCTATATTGTTCAGGGACCCTGGCAATTGGTAAAAAATACAATAGACTTAGTATAAATTTGATTAATTAATATCACACAAAATGGATGTTTATATTGATAAATGCATGACTCCTGCATATCCTATGAAAACCTACTTGTCTTGGGACAACACATGTTATATGGGTATTTTCATGTAGATACAGTCACGGTTTCTTATGTCTTTACAACATTGATGGGTATCTAAACACAGTTCTTTATTTGTTCTTATGGCTGATTACTCATAAGACCGGCCCATAGCAGAAAGACGGATACAGGGCGGTTGCTTAACTCTGGGAGGGCGTACATTAACGTCCTCCCAGAATTCCCCTCTTGAGAACTCGAGAACATCCATGATCCTCTGGACCCGGCGGATCACAGATCTCGGTAAACGGCCGCTTATCGCGTGACATTATCAAATGACGGAGTGATCACATGTAAGCAAACCGGCGTCATTTCATGACGCGGTTCTTCTCTCCTCTCTCTTTACCGATCGCAACAGTGTGAGAGGAGAGGGGGAGGGATCGGTGGCAGCAGTGCTGTGGGCGGGATCTGTAGTGCCCACAGCACTGCTCTGAAGTCACCACCGATCCATCCATCCATGCTCAGCCATCCCTCCATAACCTGCAATACAGAGCAATAGCCTGCAGTGTATTGCTGGGTATTGCAGGGTATGGAGGGGTGGCTGAGCATGGATGGATGGATACCCAGCAGTATCCAACAATACTCTGAAATACCCAACAATACTCTGCAATACCCAGCAGTACCCAACAATACTCTGCAATACCCAGCAGTACCCAACAATACTCTGCAATACCCAACAATACTCTGCAATACCCAGCAATACCCAACAGTACTTTGCAATACCCAACAATACTTTGCAATACCCAACAATACCCAGCAATACTCTGCAATACCCATCAATACCAAATAATACTCTGCAATACCCAACAATACTCTGCAATACCCAACAATACTCTGCAATACCCAGCCATACTCTGCAATACCCAGCCATACTCTGCGATACTCTGCGATACCCTGCGATATTCTGCGATACCCTGCGAAACCATGCAATACCCTGCGATACCATGCGATACCCTGCGATACCATGCAATACTCTTGCTGTTATTGACCCTATATCTCACTGTAAAGAGGACCTGTCATGCCATAATCCTATTACAAGGGATGTTTACATTCCATTGTATTAGGAATAAAAGTGATAAAAAACATTTTTTTGGGGGAAAAAGGTATCAAAATAAAATAAATAAAGTAAAATGAACAATAATAAAAAATATTTTTTTAAAGCGCCCCTGTCCCAGTGTGCTCGCATGCAGAAGCGAACGCATATGTAAGTCCCGCCCACATATGAAAACGGTGTTCAAACCACACATGTGAGGTATCGCTGCGAACGTTATAGCGAGAACAATAATTTTGGCCCTAGACCTCCTCTGTAACTCAAAACATGTAACCAGTAAAAAAATTTAAAGCGTCGCCTATGGGGATTTTTAAGTAGCGAAGTTTGGCGCCATTCCACGAGTGTGTGCAATTTTGAAGGGTGACATGTTAGGTATCTATTTATTCGGCGTAACTTCATCTTTCACATTATGCAAAAACATTGGGCTAAATTTACGGTTTTGTTTTTTGTAAAGCACAAAACATTTTTTTTCCAAAAAAAACGCGTTTGAAAAATTGCTGCGCAAGTACCGTGCTAGATAAAAAGACCGCCATTGTATTCTCTAGGGTCTTTGCTAAAAAAATGTATATAATGTTTTGGGGTTCTATGTAATTTTCTAGCGAATAAATGATGATTTTTACATGTAAAAGAGAAATGTCAGAATTGGCCTGGGTGCTCCAGAACACCTGATGGTGCTCCCTGCATTTGGGCCTCTGTATGTGTAAAAGTCTCACACATGTGGTATCGCCATACTCAGGAGTAATAGTAGAATGTGTTTTGGGGTGTAATTTGTGGTATGCATATGCTGTGTGTGAGAAAAAACCTGCTAATATGACAATTTTGTGAAAAAGAAAAAAAAATCTTGATTTTGCAAAGAATTGTGGGAAAAAATGACAACTTCAAAAAACTCACCATGCCTCTTTCTAAATACATTGGAATGTCTTCTTTCCAAAAAGGGGTCATTTGGGGGGTATTTGGACTTTTCTGGTATGTTAGGGACTCAGGACTGAGATAGGCCGTCAGTACTTTAGGTGTGATCAATTTTCAGATATTGGCACCATAGCTTGTGGACTCTATAACTTTCACGAAGACCAAATAATATACCCCAATTTGTACTTATTTTTACCAAAGATATGTAGCAGATTAAATTTTGGCCAAAATTTATCAAGAAAAATTACAAATTTGCTAAATTTTATAACAGAAACTAATAAAAATTCATTTTTTTACAGAATTTTCAGTCTTTTTTCTTTGTGAGCGCAAAAAAAATAAAAAACCCAGTGGTGATTAAATACCACCAAAAGAAAGCTCTATTTGTGTGAAAAAAAGGACAGAATTTTCATATGGATACAGTGCTGTATGACTGAGTAATTGTCATTCAAAATGTGAGAGCACCGAAAGCTGAAAATTGGTCTGGTTATTAAGGGTGTTTAAGTGCCCAGTGGTCAAGTGGTTAAAATTATGGTCGTATATGTGACCTAGAGTCTGATATAGCATTTGCATCACTTATGATCACATTTATTAAAACAAACAAAAAAAACACATACATACAGGAATTGAATGTCTTTCTTGAGCATTTGAAATGGACTTCAGACAGGCTTTACTGAAAAGGTTTAGAGAAAGGTTTAGCTGTACAAACAATTTTTCTTTATAGGCAGTTTTTGTCAATATCATTATAGTCTGTTCATATATTTGGGACTGTTGTCGTTTTGGTGTAACATTAACCTTGCATCTCAGTCATTGTCTGAGGGAAAGCTTCAGTCAACATTGGGGTTAACTAGAGAGGCACTTTCACCCTTTGAAACAATGGGGTTATTTACCCAAGCTTTTCCTTTAATTAAAGGTTTTGTCTCTTAACTTTAACTCTCCAAAAGATGGCATAATCAGCCCCCCCTGTTGGGGGGGGGGGGTGCTCTCCTGGAGTGATGACTCCTAAGCTTTTGAAAGTTCCATGAAAAATATATAATATTTTAATGTTTCTCGGCCATGACAGTCTGCATGGCTGTTGTCCCAGAAGGAAGCCTCTTCTAAAGGTGATGCACAAGAAAGCCTGCAAACAGTTTGCTGAAGACATGCAGACTAAGGACATGGATTACTGGAACCATGTCATGTGGTTTGATGAGACCAAGATAAACTTATTTGGTTCAACCAGGTGAGGAGTACAAAGACAAGTGTGTCTTGCCTACAGTCAAGCATGGTGGTGGGAGTGTCATGGTCTGGGGCTGCATGAGTGCTGCCGATACTGGGGAGCTACAGTTCATTGAGGGAACCATAAATGTCAACATGTACTGTGACATAAAATTCCAAAAACATTAGCAGCGCTATAAAATTGCAGATATTTAAAATACCATCAAAATTATTTGGTATAACAATGAATAATAAGATTAAATCCACTGTGAGTCAATATAATGATAATACAATAATCAATTCAAGTCCATAAAGTGCAAAATGTATTAGGCCCCTTTCACACTGGGGCGGTTTGCAAGCGCTATTGCGCTAAGAATAGCGCCTGCAAACCGACCCGAAACAGCTGTTGCTGTCCTGCAAGCCGCATCTTTGGCTCGCTATAGGAGCGGTATATTTACCGCTCCTATAGCGCCCGGGCCCATTGAAAACAATGGGGGAGCGCGCCGAACCCGCCCGCAAAACGCCGCTACAGCGGTGGTTTGCGGGCGGTATTGACCCTTTTTCGGCCGCTCGCGGGGGTAAAAAACACCCCGCGAGCGGCCGCAATGCGCCGCTAAAACGCCGGTAAATATAGCGCCGCTTTACCGCCAGCGCCCCCACCGCTCCAGTGTGAAAGTAGCCTTAGTGTCATGTGGAATGTCCAGAGACCAAGCTGTCAGCAATTCCAGTGTAGAAAAAAAGGACTCCTTCACCACACCACTGCAAGATATCTACTTACCAGACCCAGCTGGTTTATGCACTTATCAGGCTGATAAATAGTCTCCAATTCCCTGGGCGCATCCAATCTGTGTTATGCTCATTACAAGCAATGAATAAAAGAAGGCCACATAGCGTAATCCTGTATCACACTATTTTATTTTTAAAAGCACATCTCACGATAAAACACTCACTATATATCCATAAAACAAGAGCGTATTCATAATCAATAAAATTTGCCACTGCAATCCCGTTCTAACCTCTCACCGCTCCTGCGGTGTTCCCGGGTAGGAGAGATACGAGACGAGTGGCACTGGGGGTTGCATGGATATATAGTGAGTGTTTTATCGTGAGATGTGCTTTTAAGAATAAAATAGTGTGATACAGGATTACGCTATGTGGCCTTCTTTTATTCATTGCTTGTAATGAGCATAACACAGATTGGATGCGCCCAGAGAATTGGAGACTATTTATCAGCCTGATAAGTGCATAAACCAGCTGGGTCTGGTAAGTAGATATCTTGCAGTGGTGTGGTGAAGGAGTCCTTTTTTTCTACACTGGAATTGCTGACAGCTTGGTCTCTGGACATTCCACATGACACTAATACATTTTGCACTTTATGGACTTGAATTGATTATTGTATTATCATTATATTGACTCACAGTGGATTTAATCTTATTATTCATTGTTATACCAAATAATTTTGATGGTATTTTAAATATCTGCAATTTTATAGCGCTGCTAATGTTTTTGGAATTTTATTTCTCTGACATTTATTTGATTATTTAAATTTTATTATAGTAGCTGCTTTTAGTGTTTGCCCAAAGCAAACAATTGATCCGTGTGCGCTGAGGGAGATATATTATTATTATTATTTTAGTATTTCTCATTTTTTTTATATGTACTGTGACATACTGAAGCAGAACATGATCCCCTCCCTTTGGAGACTGGGCCCCAGGGCAGTATTTCAACATGATAACGACCCCAAACAAACTTCCAAGACGATCACTGCCTTGATAAAGAAGCTGATGGTAAAGGTGATGGACTCGCCAAGCATGTCTTCAGACGTAAACCCCATTGAGCATCTGTGGGGCATCCTCAAATGCAAGGTGGAGGATCGCAAGGTCTCTAACATCCACCAGCTCTGTGATGTCGTCATGGAGGAGTGGAAGAGGACTCCAGTGGCAACCTGTGAAGCTCTGGTGAACTCCATGCCCAATAAGGTTAAGGCAGTGTTGGAAAATAATGGTGGCCACGAAAAATGTTGACACTTTGGGCCCAATTTGGACATTTTCACTCACTTTTGTTGCCAGCGGTTTAGACATTAATGGCTGTGTGTTGAGTTATTTTGAGATGCTATTGGACACAATGGGAGTCAATCCGCCTATGTAAACAAGGCAGACCGCCGTTCTGTCGGAGAGGAAGAGAGAGATATTTTGTTCCTGCTAATCAGGAACACAGATCTCTCTCTTCCTCCAGTCAGTCCATTACCCCCAACCCCACAGTTAGAATGCACTGCCAATAAAGAAAAACTTAACCCCTTGATCGCCCCTGATATTAACCCCTTCCCTGCCAGTGTCAATTGTACAGTGACAGTGCATTTTTTTAGCACTGATCACTGTATTAGTGTCTCTGGTCCCCAAAAAGTGTTCCTTGGTGCCTAATTTGTTCGCTGCAATGTTGCAGTTCCACAAAAAATCACTGTTCGCTGCCATTACTAGTAAAAATAAAAATTCCATAAAAATATCCCATAAATTGTAGACACGATAACTTTTGTGAAAACCAATAAATATATGCTAATTGGATTTTTTTTACCAAAAATATGTAGCAGAATACATATTGGCCTTAATTGATGAAGAAATTTGATTCTTTACATATTTTTCTTTACCCTGATGGTATGGCATGATGGATAAGTGTCTGCCTGTATTTCTCAGCATTGAGGACACCTTTGATCCTGACCAAATCTCCAAGGATGAGTGTGCCAGGACAGGTAGATGTGTCTCATCATAGATGAGCAGGAGGGTACAGCGGTGGGGAAAATGAGCAGGAGGGGTTTCAATGGTGGGACAGATGAGCAGGAGGGTACAGCGGTGGGGCAGATGTGCAGGGGGTTCAGTGTTGTGCCAGGACGGGTAGATGTGTCTCATCTCTGCTTCCTTTCACCACTCTGCATATCATAGATTAGCAGGAGGGTACAGCGGTGGGGAAAATGAGCAGGAGGGGTTTCAATGGTGGGACAGATGAACAGGAGGGTACAGCGGTGGGTCAGATGTGCAGCGGGTTCAGTGTTGGGCCAGATGAGCAGGGGGGTTCAGTGTTGGGGCAGATGAGAAGGGGGTTCAGTGGAGGAACCGAAAAGCAGGGGAGTAGAGCAGTGGGGCAGATGTAAAAGGAGGTACGTCGGTGGAAAACATGAGAAAGGGGTTTAGAGTGGTGGGGCAGGAGAGCAGGGAAAACAGAGGTGGGGCAGATGTGCAGGAGATACAGTGGTGGGGCAGATGAGAAAGGGGGTTACAGTGGTGGGGCAGATGAGCATATACGTTCAGTGTTAGAATGGATGAGAAGATGGTTCAGCGGTGAGACAGAAGAGCATGGGAGTATGGCGGTGGAGCAGATGTGCAGGGAGGTACAGTGGTGGGGCAGATGAGAAAGGGGGAACATTGGTTTGGCAGATGAGCAGGGGATTACAGTATTGGGACAGAAGAGCAGGGTCGTACAGTGGTGGGACAGATGAACAGGGGGATACAGTGGTGGGGCAGATGAGCAGGGGGGTACAGTTGTGGGGCAGTTGTCCGGGGGGTTACAGTGGTGGGGCTGATGAGCAGAGGGGTACAGTGGTGGGACAGATGAGCAGGAGGGTACAGTGGTGAAACAGATTTGCAGGGGGGGACAGTGATCTGAGGTGTAAAGGTGCATGAATTGGGGCTCATCTGAGGTGTGGAGTTGCAGGAATTGGGGCTGATCTGAGGCGTGAGAGTACAGGATGTTAATTTCTCACTACTAAAGTAGTTTACAGCATTTACTTTATAAAAAAATCCTTTTTGTAATTGAGAGTGCGAAGTTTACATTTTTATATTATAAAATCGTCACGCTCTCAATTTATTTGAAAACATTTTTTGGCACACTGTGCTCAAAAGGTTGCCTACCCCGATCTATAGTCATAATCTGTATAGTATAAGCTGCATTTTTTGGGGCTTGTTTTGACAAAACATATTGCTGTTATAGGCCCATGAGCTTAGCATCCATATCCATACCCAGTTTACTAAAGGAGGGTTTTAGGCCTTTCTGCTGACAATATCCACAGTAACAGTACTTAAAGTGATATTTTAGCTAGGTTCACACTACTGTGATCCAATTTTGATCTGACTTTCAGTGCGATAATGTAGTACTACATGGATACTACTTAGATGTGGTTTGCATATTCTATGGGGCCAAAATTGAGCAGGAATAACACCAACGTAGTTCAGGAACCTTTTACAAAATCACTAAAAATTCACTGTGCTGAAAGGAGAATTTATTAAAGGAAATTATAAGAGAAATATGTTTGGTGGGGGGATGAGGCAGGAAGGGGAAGGATGAGCAAAAAAAGCAAAAAAAAAAAAACCCAGACCTCAGTGGTATGGGTATGGTGAAACCAAGTAAAGCCTTCATTCCTCTCTGGCAAGTAGAATCTTAATTTGGGGCCCAGAGGAGAAGGTAGAGTTGACTGATTTAAGAAATGCACTGGGCATGTGGATAGGTAGGGTGACATTCATTCTTAATGGAAACCCAAACGCAGTGTGATTTTGCCACGTTTGCCGTGCAAAAAAATTTAAAAAATGCCAGCAAAGCACACATAGAAAACGTTTCTGAGCTTCTTATTTTGCAGTACCACATTGCATTATCCTAACACATTTAGTAACATTTCAAAACCGAGTGCACTCCAAAACACTTCATAGCCAGCACTTTACATTCCCTACTCCCCTTCCATTCCTGTATTCCCAATTTTTTCAAAAATATTTAAAATATAGACTTTGTGTATGTTTTGGTAAAAATTACCTTGCAGCACAGTACATGAGCACTTAAGTAGGTTGCAAATAGAGGGAGACAAGGCAAGTATTGTATTGTATTTCAATAGTTCGTTATTAAAGTCTTTCAAATATACAGAGAGACATACACAAGACAGGACAATGAGAGGTATTTTGCGTAGAAGGTCACCTCATAGATGTATACAATTATTCAGTAAAGTTACAAGTAAAGATGTTTGTACACAATAAATTAGCAGTTTGAGAGGAAAAAACACAGATTCAATCACCTCTCCATGAGAAATGATAACAAAAATTCAAATATGAAGGGAGTAGAGAAGAAGGAACAAAAAGGAGAAGACATCAGAGGTCATCAATCATGTACATAGGAATTATCCTTATAGTAACTCTAGTTAACACATTAAAGACAAATAACTTTTCAAAGCGAACATGTACAATTAGGGTTGTCCAACCATATAGACCAGAGCTTTTGACCAGAGTTTTTTAAACCATGGAATAGATAGATTTTTAATGGCAAGTAATTTCTCCATATGGCAGTGGTGACTTAAAGCAGAGTTCACCCAAAAGTGGAACTTCTGCTTTAAGGCCCCCTCCCCTGCTCCTGTTTTTGAAGCTGAACTTTTGGGGAGGAGGGGGCGAGCAGGTACCCGATTTTGACGGGTACCTGCACCCACTTCTGTTCCCGTCGCCTTAGGGGATCGGAAGCAGAAGTTCTCTATCCCGAAGGCTTCTGGGACACATGACAGGTCCTAGAAGACATTGGGACCAATCACAGAGCGCATCGCCGCTCACACATGCGCAGTGGGCACCTGGCTGTGAAGCCGCAAGCTGTCACAGCCGGGTGCCCATAGTAGAGATGTCGGCACTGCTGAGGTAGAACACGGGGAGAACATGGCTGTGGTGAGTACAGGGAGTGGCTGTTTATTTAAAGTCAGCAGCTACACTTTTTGTAGCTGCTGACTTTTAATAAACAAACAAATGACTGGAACTCTGCTTTAAAGTTAATAATGTATCTCTAATGGAAGGTATATCAGAAGATATCCAGAGCAATGTGAAGCTTAGATACAAAAGAAAGATGGAGAAGTACAACCCTGACACGGGGAGAGAAACACTCTCTCATAACCAAATGGATGAAGAGTCTGCAATTCTGCAAGAACCTATGCATTGTACCCATGCCCACTGATCACAGTTGCATTGCTTTAGAAGATCATATGCAAATAATACATAAATTCACATTATTTTCTGCAAATGTGAGCGCATCTATTATTTTTTTGTGTCCTAATGATTATGAAGGTTTTACCTTGAAATACAAATTAGTGTAATATCTGAGGGACAATAGACATAAAGTGCAGGACAGTATGACAACAACTTCGTTAATCCTCAAATTAAGAGGGAGAGAAAATGCAGGTTTTATCTTAAAATATACATTAGAGTGTATTATCTGAGAGACATAGTCAAAAATATTTAAGAGTGGCAGAACAGTATATATGCAGCTTAGTTAGGCTGTGGTTTAAGAGGGAGAAACAAGGCAGGATTTTTCTTAAAAAAATTGGAGTGACAAAAGCCAAAAATATTTTTGAACCTCAGGATAGAACTATAGCACTGGAATAGGCCTTAAACAACACAGTACTGTACAGGAGTTACCCTGCAGGAAAACAGAAATTTAGCAGCGGATGTAAAGCTGCAGAAACATAGTGAAATATGTTTAAAGTGCCTAAACACCTGAATAAGCTGCAAATATTGAGACATAACACTTGTGTTACCCTGCAGAAAACAAAAATGATGCATCTGAAGTCAAGCTGCGGAAACATTGTGCAGTATCTTTAGAGAGCTTGAGCACTTTAATAAGCCTCACACTTAAAGACACACACTTTGAAAATGTTGCAGTCATTGTCAAGCTGTGAAAACATGTGGTAGAGTGCCAGAGCACTGGAATAGGCTGTATACATTGAGACAATGCAGGATTTGCATTGTGGCATTGGCGACATGCACCCTCACCCACACAGATGTCAAATTGGGAGCAGTAGCTGTGTCTGTTCAGCCAATTGAAGAATGGGACTACCAGCAAGGGGATGCAGTTGTGGTTTAAAGATTCCACTTCTCGCATCCAGATGGAGCCTTTATTCAACTCTTGACTGCTGCAACTTGGTGAAGCAGCTACTACAGAAAATCTTCCTGGCCCAGCATCAAATCAACCTTCTAGATACACTCAAAGTAATAGTTATGAGATCCAAAGGCCACTGGCTGCTAACTTTGTGTTATCCCACAAGAACTCTTAACCCAGTCATTATTGTATAATCAATAAATGCTTTTCATGCTAATCACTACAAAACTACTATTTATAGTTATTATTGCTGGGTGTGTAATGACCTAAATGACCATGCTATCTGATATAATGATATGCAGGACCTGAGCCTTTTTTTTTTGTCTAATGTTGATATTTGAGTTGCTGTGCCAGGAGGATATTGGTATTTACAGACCCTGGACACATCTGGCCATGTATTTCATAATGTATGTCCCAGGTCCTTTAACCCCTTTGAGCCAACACCCCCGGCCCTTAAATGGGTTGTAAAGGTTATTTTTTTATTTTCTAAATAGGTTCCTTTAAGCTAGTGTATTGTTGGTTAACTTATCTTTTCCTTCGATTTCCCTTCTAAATGTTTTTTTTTTTCTTTGTTTTCTGAATTTCTCACTTCCTGTTCCTCCTCAGTAAGCTGTTCAGTAAGCTGTTCTGGCTGACTAAACACCACTCGGATGATGGTGTGAAGTTTACTGAGAAGAAACAGGAAGTGAGAAATTCAGACAAAGAAAAAAACATTTAGAAGGAAAATCAAAGGAAAAGGTAAGTGAACCAACAATGCACTAGCTTAAAAGGAACCTATTTAGAAAATAAAAAAAACCTTTACAACCCCTTTAAGGGGTTTAGGATGCTGGGAGGTGGGGTTTATGGTCATGTGGCCACCATGATTGTCTGTCACATGATCGGAAAATACAATGATGAACACAATAATGAATGAAAATAGCTTCACAGAATCCCTGACTCATACTGTGACCCCAAAGGCATAAACTATAGCTGTCCGCATGAGAATAATCACCCCAAGTGACCAAAGTAAAAATGCAAATAAACTATGCCAAATGAGAGATCTCAAACAAAGGGGCCAGGCTTAGGCCTGAGAGATATTGATTTCAAAATGAACACAAATCTGCTCTCATGATAAAATGATCTGAGTATAGTCTTTGCAGTGAATCTTCAGCCGACTACGCTGGGGCCCTTTGGAAACCCTGCGTGCATGAAAATAAAGCTGTGTCTGTAGACTTGATGTTAAAGTAGTGCACCCAAATGTGGCACCGGGGGGGGAGCAAATGAGTGGAAGTTACACTTTTAGTGGAACTCTGCTTTAAAGTTAGTCACAAGCTAAATAAAGCACACTTGCTACTACCATCTTGTGAAAGAAAAAGAGTTCTGCAGCCTGTAAAATTACCTTCTGTTACACTTCATTCTCTCTTCACAGAAATGCATCCCTTCCTGTTCAAGGCCACTATCAATTATAACATTTACAAATTGCCTGTTTTATTATTTGTAATTTTTTTTTTGGTCTGTTCCTGTGTAGCCCTTTATGTTTGCTGTTAGTTAGTACTGTCCCTAGCTAACCTCTCACCATAGTTCTCACCCATGCAGAATACGGAAGCTTTGTAAAGGATTTGTATTTTTACCGAATAACAGCCTCTGTATGTATCAAGCTTCAGTAAACTACATTTGAGTTTACCTCTGGGTCCGTCTGTTAGAAAGCTACCATACTGTCCATATAGATTGGGTATATGTTTTTTTATAATGTGACATTTAAAACAGAACTCACACTTATATCTGTTCATATTCACAAACATTTTCCTACAGTTACAACATTTTTCCAGCAGTGGTTGCACATGGAAAATGTGGGCATATCTTGGCTATAATATTTATTTGCAGTGTTGAGGTTGACCAACGAAGATGTGGTGATTTATAAACATGTAGGTAAAGAAAAAAATCTGCGCTGAAACTTACAAGATATATGTGAATATTATATACCTATTTCATAAATTAGATCTTCTTCGAGGAGCGGCGTACTGATGTCACCACTATTCCACACTTGTCCCGAAAACAACGGGCAGCGATAGAGAGCTGGGCGGCTCAAATATACGATACATGCTTTTAACATACGGCAAAATTGTAAGTGCATGATTGTTGCAATTTTTTTGATTAAAATGGTTTTATTGAATTACGCTATGGGAGCTTCTTTGTTTCTACATGTGTAATGAGTACTTATCAGTTACGCTGTGGACGGCTGTGGTGAAAGGTTGGAAAGTTTGGCAACATCTTGGTACCTTGAACAGTCGGGAGCATCTTGCTGGTTTAAGTGGAGCATTGGGATACATCGTGCTACCTTTGCATAGAGACCCTGTCTGGGGGATAAGCCGCAGGTATGTTTGATCTCCTTAAAAAAGAGATCTAGCCAGCTGGTAAGCGGCAGTAATTTTATTGGTGGAGGATCTTTTCTTGGTTTACCCTGTCACATCTTTGTGGGTGTCGTGTGTGGTGTCACTATTGAGGGCTGAGGAACCATCTTTCAATCTTAGCTGTGGACTATCTAACGTTTTTATTATATATATATATTTTATACATTTTTTTTTCACCGTCTGTTTGTTATATTTAAAAAATCGTGCTGGACATTGATTTTATAATATACAACATTTATTTGCCTAAGGTTGACATTCAATTGCACATTAGGATCATTGTTCAAACACAGTGTACTTGGATTTTTTTAGTACACATCTAATTTATGAAATAGGTATATAAAATTCACATATATCTTGTAGGTTTCAGCGCAGCTTTTTTTCTTTACTTATTGTTTATTGTGTGTATCTCACATTAAGTTGCAGCAGGAACTGTTTATCAATTATATTTAATTTTAAATTAAGTATTTTTCACTAACATGGTATTTTGGAGAGATCACTAGACAGCACTGTATTACCACGATTTTGAGTTATAAACACAATTTCAAAAGGATCACTAAGAAAATCAACGGAGTGTGTGAAAATCCCAATGTTTTCAAATGTTGCTGAAATTTCTTTTATGATTCAGTAAAGATACAGTGGGCATTCCATGATAAAATAGGGAAGAATGATCGTTCAAAAGATTTGTCATTTTAAAAACATGTCCCAACAAGCAGTCTAAGCAATGTACAATAAAACCTTGAATTGCGAGTAACTTCTTCTTCTGCGAGTGTTTTACAAGACGAGCACATTTTTTTTTATAAATTTTAACTTGATAAATGAGCGAAGTCTTGAAATACAAGTCACGTCATGTCCAAACTGAGGATAAGGCTCGGTTCACACTGAAGCCACTTGGGATCCGACTTGTGAGACTCCAAGATGCGTGACATGTGAAATCCCATTTTAGTCAATGAGAGCTGTCTTAAAGCGGTTCTGCACCCAACCATAGAAGTATGTCTCTATGGCTTCCCTAGCCTTCAAGATGACAGAATTGATGGTTCAATTCTGCATCTTTTACACTTACCTTTACTGATGGCTTCATCTGTATTCTCCTCCCTGCGGGGGTGGGCGGGCTCTCTGCGGTGATCGTCGTCATTTCCGTCCAGTTCGCTGTGTCTCCTGGGATCTCGCGCTGTGTCTCCTGGGATCTCGCGCTGTGTCTCCTGGGATCTCGTGTAATCAATCCCAGGAGACTTTGCGGGGGTTCCGACGCGAAATCTCGCGTGATTTGCATGGTGTGACTCATTACGCTGGCCACGTTTGGAGGGCGTTTTGAAATTCTCCATTGTAAGTTAGGGCACACAGGTAAGAAATCCCATTCTCACCTGAGGACAGGAGGTGAACGGACTCCACGCGGTAAAGCTGCACCTGAGCGCCATTATCTAACTACACTAACAAAAAAGGTAAGTAATCTTATTGTATAATTAATATTGTTTGTTATTAATGAATTCATTATTTATATATTATATATTAATTGTATTGTATTGTATTTATATTAATACTATTTTTTTTTAAATAATTAAAGAGTTATTAAATAAAAACTGTATCTTTATAGTTAGTTAATACCTTATTATTTATGTATTATATTTTTTTATTAACTGTTTATTTTTTTGTTATACCGATAGAATTTTTTTTTATTATTTGTATTTTTTTATTTATTTAATTTTTCTAAATAATGTTTAATAGATACAAATAATTAAATAATGCATATCAAGTGAAATACATTTTTTAAATTAATTTTTATAATAAGCAAAGTAAAAATATTTTTTAGGAAATATAATTATTATATTGTGTAAATAAAATTTTTGTACATTTAATTCCAAGTTTCTAATTGATTTACAACTGTAATAATGTATATTATTGTTTATTAATTTTTTATTATATTTAATTTTGTTATTTTTATCAAGTTAATTTTATATATTAATTGTTATAATTTTTTTATACATACGCAGATCACATTCTATTTTGTTTGTTGCTTTCAAAATAAAGATATTTCTTCTTTACGTTGATCAAAACCTGCATGGAATTTTAAGGTATGTTTACATTCAAATTTTTTATATATTTTTTAATGTCTTTATTTTATTATTGATTATTTTATTATTAATGCTACTAATTTTTTTTTATTTATTTTTTTTCAAATAAATTTTATTGATTTTAATGTGTCTTATGCCGCGTACACACGTGCGGACTTTTGCCGGCGGACCTAGTCCAGCGGACAATCCCGCGGGACTTTCCAGCTAGGTCCGCTGGACTTTCCGAGCGTGTGGACTTGCCCACACACGCACGGACTTCTCCAGCGGATAATCCGCCGGCCAAAAGTCTGCGGGACTTTTGAAAATGAACGGACTTGCCCACACACGGAGCAGTCCGTTCATTTCGAACGTAACTTCAGGTTACGTAGCTAGCGTAGGCAGTAAATGCCGCCGCGCTACCTCCGCAAGCTGGCATGGATTTAAAGGGAATCCCCACGCCGAAAAAACGGCGTGGGGGTTCCCCCCAAATCCAAGTCAGACCCTCATCCGAGCACGCAGCCTGGCAGGCCAGGAAAGGGGTGGGGACGAACGAGCGCCCCCCCCTCCTGAGCCGTACCAGGCCGCGTGCCCTCAACATGGGGGGTGCCCTGGGGAAAGGGGGGCCGTGCGGCCCCCCCCACCCCAAAGCACCTTGTCCCCATGTTGATGAGGACAAGGGCCTCTTCCCGACAACCCTGGCTGTTGGTTGTCGGGGTCTGCGGGCGGGGGCTTATCGGAATCTGGGAGCCCCCTTTAATAAGGGGGCCCCCAGATACCGGCCCCCCACCCTATGTGAATGAGTATGGGGTACGATGTACCCCTACCCATTCACCTAAGGTGTAAAATGTAAAGTACAAAAACACACACACTTTTGAAAAAATATTTTATTGCACTGCTCGGGGGTCTTCTTCCGTCTTGGGGGTCTTCTCGCCGGACTCCTCCGCTCTCTTCTGCTCTTTTACCTAGCTCTTTCACGAGCGGGGGAGTCCGGCTACCTTCTTCGTCGTCGCCGCCGTCGTCTGGGGGTCTCGATCCGCCTTCGGGGGTCTTCCGGGGGTCTCTTCTGTTCTTGCGGCGGTCGTCGTCTTCCGCGCCGCCGGCCCCTTCTTCTTCTTCTTGTCCTTGTTCTTCTTCTTCTTCCGATGTTGACCCGTCGCTGTCTCTGCCCGGAATGCCTGTGCCGCTCTGCGCTGGGACTTATATAGGGGCATGGGGACAGGGTCACATGTTCATGTCACATGGTGACCCCGCCCCCTTGCGATGTCACAGTCCCAGCATCCTCCGGGACTGTGACAACACAAGGGGGCGGGGTCACCATGTGACATGTGCATGTGACCCTGTCCCCATGCCCCTATATAAGTCCAAGCGCAGCGCGGCACAAGCATTCCGGGCAGAGAGAGCGTCGGGTCAACATCGGAAGAAGAAGAACAAGAAGAAGGACAAGAAGAAGAAGAAGGCGCCGGCGGCGCGGAAGACGACGACCGCCGCAAGAACAGAAGAGACCCCCGGAAGACCCCCGAAGGCGGATCGAGACCCCCAGACGATGGCGGCGACGACGAAGAAGGTAGCCGGACTCCTCCGTTCGTGAAAGAGCTAGGTAAAAGAGCAGAAGAGAGCGGAGGAGTCCGGCGAGAAGACCCCCAAGACGGAAGAAGACCCCCGGAGCAGTGCAATAAAATATTTTTTCAAAAGTATGTGTGTTTTTGTACTTTACACTTTACACCTTAGGTGAATGGGTAGGGGTACATCGTACCCCATACTCATTCACATAGGGTGGGGGGCCGGTATCTGGGGGCCCCCTTATTAAAGGGGGCTCCCAGATTCCGATAAGCCCCCGCCCGCAGACCCCGACAACCAACGGCCAGGGTTGTTGGGAAGAGGCCCTTGTCCTCATCAACATGGGGACAAGGTGCTTTGGGGTGGGGGGGGCCGCACGGCCCCCCTTTCCCCAGGGCACCCCCCATGTTGAGGGCACGCGGCCTGGTACGGCTCAGGAGGGGGGGGGGCGCTCGTTCGTCCCCACCCCTTTCCTGGCCTGCCAGGCTGCGTGCTCGGATGAGGGTCTGACATGGATTTGGGGGGAACCCCTACGCCGTTTTTTCGGCGTGGGGAGTCCCTTTAAATCCATGCCAGGTCACGGAGCTAGCGCGGCGGCAGTAACTGCCTACGCTAGCTACGTAACCTGAAGTCACGTGCTAAATGAACGGACTTGCCGATGAGCGGCAAGTCCGTTCATTTCAAAAGTCCCGCGGACTTGCCCACTAACGGCGGGATTGTCCGCTGGACTGCCAAGTCCAGCGGATAATTTTAAAACCAAACTTAAAACTTTGGTCCGCCGGACTTTGGCGCCAAAAAGTCCGCCGGCGCCCACACACGAGGGAATTATCCGCTGGACTTCAGTCCAGCGGATAATCCCGCGGGATTGTCCCTTCGTGTGTACGCGGCATTACAGGTACAAAAGACCGGTTTACATACTTCGTGTTGTGTTTTACCCTCTTGAGCTACACCTAAAAAAAAAAAACAGGTAATATAATAATTGTGTTTTTTTGTTTGTGTGTGTGTGTGTGTGTAATATATATATATATATATATATATATATATATATATATATATATTTTTTTTTTTTTTTTTTTTCATCATGTATATCTAAAACGTTATTTTTTGTTTTTTATTAATAATTTTTATTTATTTTTTATTTATTTTTATTCCATAGATTGAAAAGACAAGTGGAATTGAATTATTCAAAACCATGCCATTACTTTTTTTTTTTTTTTAATGTTCAAAATTTTGTTCTTTCTGTCTTCAATCTACGTAATACTTTTCTTCCCTCCTTTTTACTCCACCCACCCTAACCCCTCCCTTCTA